>OY829913.1:34271449-34783439 GCA_963691935.1 Nephrotoma guestfalica
GCGTTTGCGATTGAGATTGAGATTGAGATTGAGATTGAGATTGAGATTGGGATTGGGATTGGGATTGGGATTGAGATTGAGATTGAGATTAAGATTGAGATTGAGATTGAGATTGATATTTATATTTATATTGGTATAAAGGATTGGATTCGAAGATTACTACCTAAAATTAATTTAGAAATAAATTACACAAATTGTTGAAAAGGTAGTGGCAGTTCAACGAATATAATTTTGCCATTAATTGGTGATTACATCCTACACATTCCAAACAATTTTTGCGTCAACAAAGTTTAAGCAAAATAATTCAAAAACTTATAAATCAGATTTGAAGATATTACACCCAAAAACAATTTGACCGTACACCTACAAAATCCTCTGTGAAGTTGAATTATTTAGAATTTTTAGAAATATGTAACCTCCTATCTAATTAAAACACAAAAACGTGTAAAATCCCTCCGGCTACAAAGGGTTACAATTCAACTCTATATACGTGAAATTATTTCAATGTCATTCGAGTCACAATGTGATATCAATTTAGTCTCGTATATAAACAAACTTTACATGAATTAATCGGTCGTAATTATTCTTTGAACGTTTGAAATAAGATGACACTCGTGCAAGTCTTAAAACTATCTTAATGCCAATATGGAAGTAAATCTCTTTATATTAGGTGAAAACTACTTGTTACTTAATTTGTGTGCCTCCTTATGTATTAACAATTTTGTGTTAATTTTTCAAAATATATTGTAACCCAAAATTTATTAAAAATGAAATAGTCGTAGGCATAGTCGCTAATAAACATCCAAATAAATATTTAAACAAACGCGCATGTAAAATATGCTAATGAATTGTTGTCGCGATCGATGGAATGACGCTTGTCTATTTCGAATCGACATTTCAATTACAAATTTTTAATAAACTCTAGCGCTGGAGCTAACTTCCCTCAACCACCGGATTTTACTTGAACGGTGGATCAAGTAGAGTTGGTAATGTGACATTACGGTTAACAAATTAAACTTTGGTTTTAACTATTTTCACACAAGTACTTTCGTCAACAGTTAGGAAGATTCTGAACTCATCCGTACCGACCAAATGGCACATTGGTTCAAGCTTTGGCGTTTGAATCGGGAGGTACCGGGTTCGTATCGCGATAGGGGCAGGATGCAAAGGATATTTTCATCAACAGATTACGATCTGTAATGAAATGGAACACATTTAAGACCCCCTACCGGAATGCAAAACTCATGGGCCGACCCATCTTCCATGCCAGTATAGGCTGGCATGGAGCTTTGCAATGTGCAGATGGTGAGAAAATCGGACTTATAACCTTACGTCCTCGAATTGGCTAACACTGGGAGAGCCTTGGCCCCAAAACAGATTGCAGAACCGCTTTAATGTCCCTTCAAGGATTCAACAAGCAATATTGTTATGAATTTAAAATGCGGTCAGTGGTGGTCCACAGGCATTTATTGCTTTCTTATTAAAATTCTCGCAAATTATTCAGCCGAATCTTGTGTTTTTGCGATAATTAATAACTTTGATAAGCAGATTGATATTTCCATCAATTGGCAATTATTTATATCGATTATAATAGGTAAGGGAAAAAGTTCGTGGCCTTTTTACAGGTAGATGACTTTACATTCCTATATCTCAGTAACAATTGGCCGTGTCGGGCAATTCTTAAATGTGTTTGAAAGGTGACATTTTTACTTGTACTTTGACATACAATACATTAAAATCGGTGAAAGGAATAAAAAGTTACAACGACAAAGGTAAAACGCAGCTCAGGCTTGCGAAAAAATTTGTGCTGTTTATGGAGAAGGTGCTTTATCACAATCAGCAGTAAAGAAATGGTTCAAGCGCTTTCGTTCTGGAAATATGGATGTCAAAGATGCACCTCGCTCTGGTCGACCAATTACTGGAAAAGTCGATCAAATCATGCAGAAAATGGAATAAGACCAGCATACAAGCAGCCATGCAGCGAAACGCTGCTAAATCGAAATCGAGCCATTTTAAAGCGTATGATTACTGGATAAGATACGACAACGTAGGTAATGCTTTTTTGACGCCAAAAAAGGTAATGCTGTGTGTTTGGTGAGGCTGGATATGAATCGTGCATTATAAGGTGCTACCACCGAGCCAACCGATTAATCTTAATCTTTACGGTCAGCAACTACCGCGTTTAGGGTAAGAAATTCAGTTAAAACGTCCAGAATTGAACAGCAGAAAGGGCGTTGTGTTCCATCATGATAACGCTAGACACACACATCATTTATAATCCGGTAGAGGCCGAGAGAGCTTGGCTGGAAGTTTTAATGCGTCCACCATATGTCCTGACCTTGCACCATCGGACTACCATTTGTTTCGGTCCATGCAGAACCTTCTTAATGGTTTTACATTAAATTCAAAAGAGGCCTGCGAAAATGACTTATCTCGAGTTTTCGCCACTAAACTGCAGAAGTTCTACAGTGATGGGATCATGGCTCTACCAGAAAAATGGCAAAAGGTCATCGATCAAAATGACACATATTTGGATTAATAAAGTTTATTTGAAATCAGAAAATTCTTTGTTTCAATGTCACCCAAAAAAGATTAGATATTTGACACGGTTTGCTTTAAACATTTCTTTATGGCAGCTTTACCGATATGGTAGATGATAGTATCATCGCCATATTTTGTAAATTTTATTCGTGATCCTAAATGGATCGGATTCCAAGGTAAATTGCTCCACTTGCAACATTAACCTCCGCAATGTTTAACTGGTTCCACACCGATTTCTAAAAATGATTTACATATTTAAACAAGAATTCATGAAATGTTTAACACAAGACTCCGTAATAAATGAATGTGTCGGCCGGGAATTCAATAACGCTCATAATGCAATCAGAGCGTATTACCATCAGACCACAATAACATATCTCTCCACATCGTGTGCAAAGAACAATCTTGAGTTGAACGTGGGCAAATACTAATCAATCACCTACTCTCGAAAACGTGCACAGTTGCTTTGGGTATGTTCAGTCTGGCTCCATACCAAGATCGTCTCAAACTAATTAACTTACAACCACTCAATAAGCGCCGAATTGTTGCAGTAAATATGATTTTCACCCTTTATAAACCCCCGGTTAGTTTATCGATTCTTCTGTTTTATCAGAAATATTAACGACATGTAAACTCGCGAGGTTTGACATTTAAATCTGAAAAAACATAGTAAAAATCTAATCTTAAAAGGTGTTTTAAGGAAACAAACAAAACGCACCCCACTCTCGGAAGAATACCTATTCAGCTCATACATTTCTTATTACTATGGACAAAATTGTTCCTATTTTGTCTTAACAGATGGAGCCAGCTCAACAGGGAAGGATATTGACTAAATGGCACCCCTTTTAAAAATCTTTACCTAATTTTGGCCTAGAAATTTACTAATGCGGCCATGCACCAAATATGTTCAAATACTAAAAACTTAAAAATTCCCAGACACAGACCACTAATTCACATACCGCAAATAATTTTCCACCGATCAATTTACAAACACAAAAAATGCATTAGTTGTGTATCAATGCTACGTTAAGGTTTTGATTACAATGTTTCGATTTTGTATTTCATTTGTTGGAATGAGATTGATATCAATCGACCAAAACTAAAAGAAAATAATTTATGGGTTTTGTATGAATTAAAAAATTTCACTTATTAATTAAAATAAAATAAAAATCAAATTGATTTGAGCACGAATTTGCGTAAATCGTGATAGACGCAGTCAGAGAACTGGAAGAAAAATTTGATTGTCTCGAGGCATACTGAAAAGTAAATCGCATGGATACAAGTCATTCCAAAATTTTAATTTGGCAAGTTTATAAATTAAGTTTTGTTTGTGAGGTGATTCTAATAATTTTTAATAACTCTCTCTATTGAAATCTCTTCTCGTGTACTTGCTCTTAAATATAGAGGTCGGCAACGTAAGATGAAAAATCGTAAACTTTTATATTACACTGTTACGTACTTAACGGGTGTGTAATTACACCGCGCCTATAAACACACGTGATTTATATATCGTCTTCCATTATTAGGAACGTTACCTAATACAATTGATCGTAAATTTATACAAAACAATAAAACTCAACAAGAATTTGATCGAAGATCATTTTTATGTAACGAAGAAGTTTTCTTTGTTTGAATTTGAAGAATAAAAAACATTTAAGTTTTAATCTCAATCGATAAATTGTTTAGTAACTTTAGTATTATGAGGTCTCATTAATCAATAACGATTTATAAATAGAGACAATACTCAGTGTAACCTTCTTTTGTGTGTCTTACAAACAATACCTTAATGCCTTTAACACAAAGCTGTGAATTTAAGACGAATCGAATTAAAAGCTTTTTTGGGAACAATAATTTTCATCTCTTGTAGGTTAAACATATAATTTTGAAAGTACGTACATTTTGTTTTTAATTTTGGTAATTAGACTTGAAAATTGGTGTAGCTTTAAGATTCGTGTATAGAGAACAAATTTATCGGTTTAATAATACGAGCAATTTATCATAGTTTCATTAGACTGTTGCATTTCGCCGCCTCTTTTGAATTAAAACATTTAAAAATATTGTGCAAGATTGTCTTGATAGCCTTGTGTTACATTAATATGTTTGAAGTATATTGAACTTTCGAGTTTACTAGAGAGGTTTATGGTCATGAACTTCTGCACGAGGCGAATTATTTTTAGAAAATGCGTGGAATTTGAATTCTGTCAATTACTTTTTACTTCAACTTTATTTTATTAAATCTTATTTGATCACGGTAGTCTCGAAACAGATGCTGTATAAGATAGCAGAAAACTTCTAGCAGAAAAAATGTGTTTTTGCTATTCACCGCTAGAGGCATCACAATCGCAAAAAGGAAATTTTTCTGCTGTTTTTTGAAACCAGCAGAATTTTTTTTAAATATTTTAAGCAAATCAATAATTCTCAGCAGAAAGTTTTATGAAAATTCAAAGCATTTATGAAACAGAAGAGGACAGATGTTTAAACGTTTTGAAACGAAAACAGGGAAATTTTCTATAGGAAAAAGAAAGGCTCTCAAAATATACTAAAATTATCATAATCATCATAATGCAAATACATGTTGGTAGCACTCTGGGTATATGTTTTTATGGTAGCTGAAATCATAATCTACATACATGAGCAACATAAGAATCACAACTGGCGTCAGTAACATTCCATATATTTTTGAAGTTACAGGGGCGTTTTTTAAACACTTTTGGTAAAAAACTAAAAACATTTCACATTAGAATGACTTCAAAAATTTATGGAATGCTACTGACGCCAGTTGTGATTCTTATGTTGCTCATGTATGTAGATTATGATTTCAGCTACCATAGAAATATATACCCAGAGTAGGTACAGGGGCGTTTTTAAAATTTCGAAAGAAAATTTCACTTTTTGGCTTCAAAACGTTTAAACATATATTTTCTCTCCTGTTTCATAAATGATTTGATTTTTCATAAAACTTTCTGCTGAGAATTATTGATTTGCTTAAAAATTTCAAAAAATGTCTGCTGGTTTCAAAAAATATCAGCAGAAAGAATTTCTTTTTTATAATAGTGATGCCTCCAGCGGCGAATAGCAAAACATATTTTTTCTGCTGGAAATTTTCTACAAGTCTAGATAAAATAAATATTTCAATCACATAATTTACTACTAATGTACAGCATCTACTGATATTACACTGTGCAACGCAAGAATAGTAACCATTTACCTAAAGAACACAAAAATAAAGCTCAAAGACTGTGAATATATCTAAACCAGTGAGCAACCTTTCGAAGGTGCAGAATACCTATAACACTTACCAAGTCATTGCTTTCCTTGAACGGTATTTTTGTTTAGTCAGTACACGAAACTCCAATGTTTTCCAAATGTTTTCAAAATAACAAAAGTAGCGTTACTTTAACAACTGTAACTTAAGCCATCTAAACATTGTGAAACTTTTACGTACAGTTTGCGAAGACTTGTTTATTCAAAATTCTTCGCAAACGATACGCATAAGCGAAAAGAAAAAGTTGTGGAAACGATCACTCGTCACAAGTGAAGTGAAACTATTTAACGACAACTCATATATGTGTTGGTAACAATAATTGTTAACGAACAGTTAACGAACGGTTAAAGACAATGTATGTAAATACATTTCAGATCGTTTTCTGCTCGTTCCTACGCGGGAATATTTTTACGAAAAATAAAAAAGGGAGAACTCCTTTTCAAAGCTGGAGATCACAAATGAAATCGCCGTTTTTATGGTAGCGTGTAGTTCATGACAAAATAACAAAAACCTTACAAAAGCCAAACAGTATAGAGTAAAAGACTACACTTTTTAAAAAATTCCAATAAAATATTTAAAATTTTAAATAATAAAAATTTGACCATGTAGGTAACATCACAAAGATCAACGCAACTGTGTACGGAATGTTTGGAGACAAATAACAGGTCATCATAAGGATTGCTTCCAGAATCTGAGTATGCCATCACAGTGTTATGTATTTACCAGGTCAAATTTAATCTTTCCCTTATTAATTCTACCATCAATAAACCTGTGGTGGATTTTACAGTATAGGCAACACTAAAATTGGTGTAGGGGATGTTTGGGAGTCAATGACAGGTCATCGAAGAGATTGCTCCTTGAATTTGAGTATTTTGTCATATTGTAATGCATTTAACAGGTCTTAGGTTACGTTAGGTTTCAGTGGTTGCTATTGCACACTTAGGCCAAATTTGGCCCATTGTGATACCACAGGATCCGACGTCATTAAACTCCCTTTAAAACCGTCTCGTGCTATTCACGGAGTGTAAAAGATCGCATTACAGCTTTCGATATCAGAAAGGCTGTCCATAGTGTGTTTGCCCAAGTGGTCAGTATGTCGAGCCACCTAAAATTTGCCAAGGCAACCGCTTTCCTATGACTTGCTGCTTTCAGCACAGACATAGGCTTTCCTACACATTGTCTCCCTGGTTCCAGTTGCTCCAGTATCTTGTTAATTCGTTTGCCCTGCAATTTTCCTCAACATCAGAGTGACCCGGAACCCAGACCAGAGTGCCACAGTGGTCTTCTTCACTTTTTCTATCGTGTTTGGTTTATAAATCAATTTTTACAAATCAAATAAGTGAGATTGGATTGCCATCGATCTGACAATAATTGCCTATTTCAGAAGAACCAAAAAACCGATAAAATTTAGTTTGCCCGAATGATTTTATTCATTATGATTAGTTTATTTATGAAAATAAACCACTTTCAGTCGGTTATTTTCAAAAAAATATTTTGTTGGCAGGAAAATGCAGATTAAGGTATTGCAAATAATTTTAGATTACTCGTAGATAAATTAAGAACTAAAAGGAACATTTTCCGGGGCCACGTTTCTGCATCTTGTCCACATCGTATGTGGTCATCAGCATCATACAAAATAGCTTTTATGTCTGTCACATCTCTGCTTGAACGGTTTGTGGTATAGCGTTGAGATTCGGAGCCAGTGAAATATTTGAAAAGCTCACGATTGAGTTGAATTACCTCATATGGCTCAGGTTTGTATACGCTTCTTTGGATGCTTGAACAAAATCGCTTGGAAATTGAATTACTATATTTTTAAACTTCATTTCAATGCAACTATGTACGGAACCGCATTCCATTTGAGTTTGCTCTTTTGTAATACATATTTGTGATATTGATTGGTTTTGTGCACTCCATGCCTGTTAGCGAAGTTTAGTATAGAGCATTTGCCAAAGTAATATTGCGATTTTGAAATATAGAGCGATAAGCGAGATTTTGAAATATATATTTGAAATATTGGAGGATTTTTTGTAAAGCAATGCCTTTCCAGATAGTGTATAACGCAGGAAACAAATATGGAGGCTGATAGTTCACAATCAATTTCAGTGAACCAGCAAGAGGTAACTTGATGACTAGCATAGCTGTAAATTGTGTAATTATGGCATCGACATTGTTTTCAAATAAATTTGTGTAGCGTTTAACGTAGCTTGCATCTTTACTTTCAACGTGTTTCTTCTACTGACTGTCATCGATATTTTTATTTTTATACTCGATACATATGTCGCACCGAACCTTCTTAAAAGTGAATATTGCTTCTGGTTTTCATCGAAATGAATTGTTTTTTTCCGAATTTGGAATCATTCATTCCGTATACAATTTCCTTAACCTACGATTCCACTGTAAATCGACTTAAACCAATAGTTTTGAGAAACATATCCTGACGTCCGTGTACCAAATCCTGGTCATTATGCAATCTGATAGTTAAGAACACGTTGAGTAAAATCGCGACCAACGTTATGAAAATGTCTAGCTCCATGAAATTTTCAAATCAAATTGGCGATGATTTCAATCATGTTAGGAGACCTGAAAGCGCCCATTGTCTCTCCTGATGAAAATAAATTCCTGACAGCAGAGTTAGTTTGGGCGAAATAACATAAACATTTATTATTCTGCAGTAAGCAGGTTTCGACAGTATATACGTGCGCTACATTATTACAGGGTGGCTGACTCGAAGTGTTACCAAAACAAAACGCCTCTGAACGCTTTGATATTTTTTTGTCCCAATCTTGCTCTTCAAAATACCCCAAACCGAGAAATCTAGCGGATTTGCATCCGGTGAATTTGGTGGCCATGGGTTAAGTGGAAATGAACCGCGGTACGTTGTTTCTCAGCCAATCTTGATTGACGCGCGCTTTATGACGGCGCCGAGTCCTGTTGAAATGTTTTTGTGCCCAAGGTTTCAACGCTCTCTCCAACACACGATCCCAATAAATTTGAGCATTTATCTTGATACCACGATCCAAAAAAACGAGAGGTGAACAGCTTTCGGCCGTTACGACGGTCCAAACCATCACCATCGGTGGCGCTTGGTTTCGAGTGGCAATCCGTTGGTCCAAATTTTCAGTAGAACGCCCGGCCAAGTAAATCCGGTCGTTTTGCTTGTTCACATATTCCTCAATAATGAACGGTGACTCATCGGAGACAACCAAATTCGGCAAATCGCCACTTTTGGGCAAGCGTAACAACTCCTTTGCTCTTTCCACTCTAACTTTTTTGAGCAGGCCATATGCCTTCGTTGAAATAAATAGTGTACCTTATAAAGGCTTATTGGACAGTGGAGCTAGTGTAAGTGTACTTGGCACACAATTTCTTGAAATTATGCGATCAGCAAATTTTGTTGACAATAAATGGATTGTTGCACGACTTGCGTGGCATTTCGCTCTGTCTTGTTGAAACCAAAGGTCGTTGACACTCAATTCATTCAATTTGGGCTACAAAAAACAGTTAACACGTTCTGAAAACGTTCCCCATTCACTGTAAGGGCATTTTCCTGTTCGTTTTCAAATAAAACCGGCCCGATGATGCCACCAGCCCACAAACCACACAAACAGTGACTCTTGGAGTTCAAGAATGAACTTCTGCTTCGTGAATAATATGAGGATTTTCCGCTCCGAAAAACCTTCATTACGTTCAATCATCCAATTAACAAAACGACGACGATTAAAATGGTCATTAAATGGTGGTTTCAAATTTTGAGTTAGTTGATTTTTGTATGGATGCAAATGAAGATCAACATGCAAAATGCGTTGTAATGTGATTCGTGAAATGTTTAGTTCTTGTGAAGGATGCCTGGTTGATGGTTCATTACGAACACTTTCACTAACAGCTGCCACTGCATCAGGAGTACGATCTGGATGAAGATGTTGATACTGTCTACGACCATCCACTGAACCAGTTTCTTCAAAACGATCAATAGTTTTGCCAATTTCACGCTCAGTAGCCTCGTCCGTCCATGACGACCAAGACTCTTACGTAATTTACGAAATGTTGGCGTTTTTGAACGATTAACTTCATAGTAAATTTGGACAACAAAATGCGTTGTTGTGTTGTTAGCGCATGATGATAAATGCCATACATTTGACTTTTCCCACTTGACTTGGCCCACTCTGTATTTTATTTGAACGATGTTGATGAAAATTTAATAGACGGTGAAGAGTTCCAATTTCTGGGAAATTCATTTAGGAGGTCTCACGGTTTTGTACAGGATTTGTATTTTTCTCGTGCTACGGTTATTTTGATCATTTCTCGAGGGTAAGCTCTGGTTGTATGATGGCCATTGTATTCAAATGAGTTCTAAGAGTAGCTCTGGAAAATTGGTAAACCTGGAGCTAAGTGATTTCACAACTGATCTGGATGAAATAAAGTATGAAGGAAAATGGAATTGAATTTTTTTAAGGAAGTTCTGGAATAGGGCCTACTAGGGTGGGGCTAAATCATTTCTTAACCGATCATGATGAAATTTGGTATGCAGCACGGAAATTGAACTTTAAAATTATTTCTAGAATAAGTTCCGGAAAATAGCTAACTGGAACGTAATTGGGCCATTTCAGATCGATTCGATGTAGGGTGGAAATGAAATTTGAAACAAATTCTGGAATAAAGTCTTTCTGGTAAAATTAGTTCTGGAATATAATAAACTGAGACCGAAGTGGTTCATTTCTTGTTTAATTCTCAATGGACATACAACTGTAAAACGTTACTATATCAATATGTATAATATTGGTTGTCTTCATCCCGCTAATTATTACTCAGCCCAATCAATCATATTGTATCTGCTTAAGTAAGCTCCTGATAGAACTGCATTTCTAAAATTTTAATTTCAAAACATTTTAGCGACTTGACAAAGAGCTGCTGAGTGTACAGTTCTCAATAGGATGACTGAAATAGGTTAACCTGCATAGTCATACCAATTTTTAAGAATTTGTGTAGTTCTAGAGCGACAAACTTCTAAAAACTCTCTCTTGTGGAATCGAAAATGCAATCGTACGATGCAGATGTTTTAACTGGTTAACAATCTGCCGCTGTGGTTTTCCAGCCAAATATAGAACAATCACACTATTACGCTTGAATTCCATTGAGGATAACTTTTTTTCTGAATAGTTCCCACTAAAATACTTTTATACGCTTGTAAACAATGGAATGAACTGTCATTAGTGTAAACTTGAGCGCTCTGTTATCACTTGTTTTGACAGCAATGACAGTCTGAAGTTGGTAACACTTCGTGCCAGTCACCCGGTATATAGGAGAAAATCATTGCCATTTAAAAATTTAGGTTCGAATATTTTAATGTGAGGTGGAAATCAAGCGAAATGATTCCATTAACAAAGGAATTTAGTAAAATTTACTTATTGCTAACAGAAACAATAATTTTTTCCATTGTCTACATTCTCTACATTATCGACGATACTTTTTTTAATTGTCTACACACATTCAGTGACAATGATTCTAAACAATACGGCACAAAGCTGATTATAACCGAAAATTATCTTCCATGAAAATGTGGCTCGACTACCTCCGTACTCAACAATATGCACAAATTACCAAATTTGCAACTGAAAATAAACGGCTTCTCTTTGGAACGGCTTTTACTGGCAACGTTTTTCTTGGTCAGATTGATTCAGCTACATTTTGGAAACATATCAATTCATGTGTCGAACATTTCGAAACCATGCGTTATCACTAGAACACAACCCCATTATTAGGTTGTTAAAATCATTCAACAGCATCGATGACCTATTTAACTTTATTTTTCGTTTTAATTTAATTTTTGTTTAAAACTGAATGTTCCGTTTTAAATCTGAAATCTTGCAGGTAACTGATAAATGTGTACTATGACGAGAATTCTGTAAATACAGCTTGGCACATAGTAAGGACAATAGTCTATACCACCAAGCAAAAACATTCAGGTATAGACTACTGAAAATAATGCGTAAAAAAATGAAATTCACTTTTAAAGGTGAGAGGAAAACTTTGATATACTCCAAGGCCAAGCCTTAATCGAACCTTTGTGAAATATAGTAACAAGAAAATTATTTTGAGAACTGCTGAAGAAGGGAATATGTGAAACTGCTGTCTCCAGAAAATATAAATGAGGCGTGAACCCGTCCAGCTCGTCCTCTTTACAAAGAATTATAAAATTTGGAGAGGTGCATGCAAAATACAGAATTTATTACCTATTTGATCTAAAGCACTGAGCTGTGAAAGCTGAGGGGTGCCAAATATGTACTACTGAGGGCAAAAAGTAGTAAGACTTTTTAATTTAAATTTCGTCGCAATATTTTTTTCTCTATGTTGGTATGACTGTCAGTGACATCTGTGCCAAATGTCACATCAAAATAATCTTTAGTGTTACGCTTGTCGTTCTGAAGTACAAAAAGTGCATTCAGTGATTTTTACAATGAGTGAAATTATTCAACAAAGAAGTTCCATTAAATTTTGTGTGCGGAATCAATTGTGTGGTGCCGAAACGTTCAGAATGTTGCAAAAGGCCTTCTGTGATAATTGTATGTCGCGAGCAAGTGTTTTTGATTGGTCCAAATTGTTCAAAGAAGGTCGAGAACGTGTTGACGACGAACCACGTTTAGGACGGCCACCAACATAAACTGATCATCAACACGTTAATAAAATCAAGGAATTGGTGCTCGAGAATCGACGATTAACAGTCAGAGACCTTACTGACATCGTTGAAATATCGGAAGGATCAGTGAAAACCATTTGGAAAGATCATTTGGGCCTAAGAAAAGTGAAAGCACGATTGGTTGACGTCTGTGAAACAATGCTTTCCGACTACCAGGATGTCATGAAACGTATTATAACTGGTGATGAGTCATCTATGCTTACGACCCGGAAACAGACGATCAATCGGCCGAATATCGTGCCAAAGATGAGCAGATGCCGAAAAAACCACGTCAAAGCAAGTCAAAAATCAAGATGATGTTGATAGTTTTCTTCGATTATCGAGGTGTGGTGCACTCGGAGTTCAACAAGGAATACTATTTGAGTGTTATGCGTCGTTTGCGCGAAGCTATTCGTAAAAAAAGCCTGAATTATGGGTCGACAACTCTTGGTTTTTGCGCCTTCTCATACTGCATTGGTTTTACGTGATTTTTTCGCCAAAAATTCCACCCATATCGTTCCGCAACCACCGTATTCGCCTGATTTAGCTCCGTGTGACTTCTGGCTGTTCAGCAAACTTAAACGACCGCTCCGGAGAAACCGTTTTGACTCAATTGAAGACATTAAACGTGAATCGCTACGCGCGTTGGAGGCTATTCCGGAAATTGACTTTAACAACTGTTTCGAGGATTGGAAAAAACGCACAAGTGTATTGAGGCCGGGGGGATTACTTTGAGGGGGACGAAATAGATTTGGAGAAGTAAATAAAGAATTTTAAAAATATGAACAAAGTCTTACTATTTGTTGTCCACAGTATTTTGTCACACATAAGTGCTCCCAATAATTGTGCAATAATCAATTTATACGTACGACGGCAGCCACTTCGCCACTTCAATCTAACCTAATTGATTAGTTAGTTCTGTCCAAAAAACTTATTTATTTCTAAATTTATCACGATTTACTACTTTAATTTTTTGAATTGTAAACGATTGCGACCGCATATTTCAAGGTAAAAACTTCAATTAATAATTTGCGCTATTTCGGCACTTTACACGATTATAAGAATCAAGACAAAACTTATGAAGTAAGAGAAATAAACTTTTTTAATTCACTAAATAAATCGCAAAATTGTATTTCAAAAGATTGATTTCAGAAATGCTTATATTACTAAAAAAAATATTAGGCGTGCAAGTAGAAACTCGGCTCTGAAGTTGGTTGCACTAAAATATGCTTGAGTGTATCCAAATCGCCCGCCATTTTGGATATATGTAGCTCATTACTGTTTTTATGACAATGTTTCAGTCATTTACAAGCTGTCGTTCCGTGTACATCAATTTTCAGAGACGGATGTCGATAAGCAACATTTACATCATTGCATTCTATTCTGTTTTCAAATGAGAAAAATATACTGCTCAAGCTATGGAATTGATTAATTTGTCTTTGAGTGAACATTCTGTGAGTCATTCAACAGCAGTAAAAAAGTGGTTTGCAAGATTTCGTGATGGAAATTTTATTCTTGAGGATGGTCCACGCCCAGGTGCAGTAAAACAATTTGAAGACGAAGTATTTAAAGTTCTACTGGATGAAAATCCGCGTCAAACTCAAAAGGAGCTTGCAGAACAGTAAGGAGTTACTCACCAAGCAATATCACTAAGATTGCATGCAATGATAAAAATACAGAAGGAAGGAAAATGGGTTCCTCATACACTGACCGAAGAAAATAAAAACTGAGGAGTTGACATCTGCATGAATTTGCTTTCTCGGTATAAATGAAAGAATTTTTGCATAAAATAATTACGGGTGATGAAAAGTGGATTTTGTACGATGATCCTAAAAGCAGAAAAGATTGGAAAGGATCATTTACTAGGCCCAATTGATCAAATCAAGTGATGCTCTGGAGGAAAAAATACCATTTACGGACCCAGGAAGGCGAAAGGTGATATTGCTGCGTGACAATGCTCATCCACATATACAGCAAAATCAATCCAGGAACCCATCTTCTGCTTAGACTGGGCAACAAACGCTCGATAATTATTTTACGTCGAAACCACCAGAGTTTCTACATGCACACCTAATATTTTATTATGTCAGCTACATAAATGCCGACCGACATTCGGCCTTGAATTTCTGTTTGAGCTAAATATTTTTTCAACACTATAAAATTCCTAACATCTTAAACATCCACCTTAAAATAATATTTATCACAATCAATGTGCCAGACTGTTTATATTAATCGCTCATATAACGAAATGAATCAACGATACTACTTTAGTATGCTAAACTTACTTATTCAGCAAATTTTAACAATAGTCGATACGTATGTACTTCTTATAACAAATCAATGTCGTCTAGACAATATTAGATTAAAACCAAACCAAATCTTTTTATATTCACCGTCGTAAACGTGGTCTGTGTGAACAGCACAGCAAAATTACTTCCGATATACATACCTTTAACCGGATATCACATTCCTTTATTTAATTTGGATGTGCTTGTATTCCAAAACTGACCACCTACCCGTACATTGTATCCAAAAAACGAATAAACATCTTTATAAGGATGGTCGATAAAATCCCAAAATCCATTAACGCTATTGTTCACTATATTTAGAGCAGATGTTTCCGTATTTTTAGTGTTTTGCCAATCCAAATAGATTCATTTCTCCAATAAACAATTTATTTGTGTTAAGTAGCGATCGTAATAAAACTAAAAAGTGTTCGTTCGGCCGCCAAATTACTTTACACTCACAATATAAGACGAACACAAGATTGACGTCAAAAGTCGCACATACATTAGGTAGAGATACGCGGGTTTATAAATATAAACGTACACAACACAGTTTACACCCGCGTTCGAATTGTGATACCGAGTTGTATCGACACCTCACAAACCTAATAAAAATTTTATTATCACGCTAAGAGTACGCAACGTCACTTTTCGGCCGGCCAATTTTTAAATACCGACAATTAAATAATTATTTAAACATTGAAATGTCGTGTGCACGTGAATTAATTTTTAATACAATTGCGTTTCAAAATATTCGTGTAATGTATAACAATTAATTAATAATGAAAAAAAAAATAAATTAAATCGTGATTTCGTAATTTAAAATGTATCATTGTGTTCGCGCTTAAAAATGTATACTAGAACTGATTTTTTTGCTCTCAAAAATTGGCCTCAAGCTCATTAATTTACTTATTTTTACTACACAACCATACGAGTGTATGTTCTTCTTCTTATTTGTTGTGCTTATCCCGGTTTTTCTCTATTATATTCTATTAATGAAATAGAAATCATGTTTGTATCGTACAGGTGGGATTCGTTAAGCGCTGACTCATATGATGGGTATTTCGAAATTTTCTGCATTGTAATTCGTCGAGTATTGTTTTTGGTGTAAACCAAATTCGCCCCGATATTTTTCAATGTTATATTTTCGGCGTTTGTAATTGTCAATCTATGCTAATCAAATTTAGCCAAACTAATCCAAAAATACAACAACAACTAACTAATTGTAATAACTTTAATAAAAGTTGACATTCAGGCGAATTTATATTGTGAATTTCTGCTAGTTTGAAATATTTAAATATTCCCACAACTACATTATTCCCTAAAATACAAAGTGTTAATTTTTAATGGGCCTTAGGTACATTCTAATGTCATTCTAAATGCGTGTTTCAACTGGTTTAAATACCGCATAAAAAGATCAAAAATTCAAAAAAAATTCGTGGTAAATATTTTTTAACTTTTTAACTTTCTTTTGGGTATAATTTTGACAATAACTATGGTTGCTTATTTTATGTGTAATTGTGAACGTATATAGCAAATTTAAATATGAAGATATGTAAAATAAATACTACTTAAATATATATCAGTCAATTATGGTCTGTTTACATCTATATCATTGCGTTTTTTTATCAAATTTTGTACCAGGCTAATTTCTGTTTAGAAACAAATATTTTTGTCAGCCAAATGTTTTCTTTATAAAATTTTTATCAGCTCTTGAAGCACTGTAGGGATGGGAGAGGTAGATTACATAATTTAATCTACGCAGTTATCGACACGTAATCTATCGCGTAGATTACATAGCAATTTTCTGCGATCCTGACGTCGACAATGTAGACTAGGTCAACGACCTATATAAATATACTTCAAATTCCACCACAAATAAAAATCCTAATTTAGAACTAATTTGCATCATCCAATTCGGTTCCATCCCTACTGTATACCTGATTCATATTTAGCTCATTATATTTTAGGAAGAAATACATCAGCGGATTTATCCATGAAAGAAATATTTGTGAGATAAGTGAACAAATGTTGGTCAACAATTATGGAATTTTTAATTGTGGTTTTCAAACGAATATTAATTTTTTATGTTACGTGACTATATTTAATAAAAATTTGTATTTAGTCTGAAATTAACGTCCATACTGCAATCATAGCAATTTTTTTTGTTTAAACTTTCGACTAACTAAATTGATGGTTAGCTCATACAAGCCGTTTATCGATGACACAAAACAAAATGCGCCTAAGTTTTAATTAAAATTTGCTAAATAAATTAAAATTAATGAATCACCAAAATATTTCTAATTGAAGATTAATAATTCTGAACTAGTTTTGCAGTTTTGAATTGAATATCAACTATAATTTGATTTTTGAATATCAGAGACATCTATCAATGACTAGCATGAACTAACCACTAATTTAGTTAGTCAAACATTTTAGTTGCGATAGCTTAAGTCAAATTAAAAATTAAATCTTATTTTTTTAAATTAAATATCTTAGATGAAATTGTCCTCTATGCATAATATAAAAATCTATGGAGAAAGTTCGATAATTTCCTTGTAATATCGTTGTTTTCAACAGTTCTGAATAATTCTGTACAATAACAGAACTGTATAGATCAAGGAATATTTTTTGTGATATATAGAGGACTGTGTTATCTACCTTAGGCATTAAAAAGTGTTACACGTATTTGATTTTAAATTAATCTAATACTTTGTGTCTGATACCAAATTTTTCGACTAAATTATTGACTAGCGCTGTGCGCCTGACGCTGATTTTTCTACTTCTAAATTTCCGACAAACTAAACTAATGGAGAGCTGTTCACCAAAACATGCCCATCATTTAAACGTGTAAACCTAGTTCAAATTTATCAATGGGAGATTTGAAACAATTTGCCGATTGATAAATTTTACTTTATTAAGTAAATTTTGATTAAACATCAGACGTGATTTACGTAGTGCTATCTCTGAACGACTAGTATGAATTAACCATCAGTTTAGTTAATCGGAAATTTAGATTAAAAAGTCGGCATCAGGCGCAAAGTACAAAATAACTTCATGTTAGTTCATAGCAGTTATCAATAGATGGCGTAAAACACAATGCACTGAAAATGTATTCTAATTCGCTAATTTATTTTGATTTTTACCAATTGTCGAAGTATTTATTATCGATGGCAGACAATTAACAATTTAGTACTGCATTTAGGACTAGTAGAGTAACAACTAGAACTAACTAGTAACGGGTATTTAGTTTAGTAAATCATTTAGACTGTATGTCTCACGCCAATGTGTTTGTCTAACTTTCCAACTATCAAAAATAATGTAGGTTTATAGTAAACCTTCAAGGATGGCGAAAACAAATCGTGCCTGAAGTATAATTACAATTTGTTAACTTAATTAAAATTGATCAATTTCGACACTATTTTTAATCGGCTATTGGCAAATCTGAACTCAGTTTGCTGTTAAGATGTAAATATCATGCAATTTTTGGTTTAAAACCATCAGAGACATTTAACTGTTAAGAACTGACGACTTTCATTTTAGTCTAATTTACAACTCGGGAAACAGAAGTTATAAATTGTTGCTCATTCAATCACTGCTGGCGGAATTACAATTGGTTGTCGACGTTGTCTACGAGTATTCGACGTTGTCTACAACTAGTTGACGTTGTTTACGTTGTCGACGAGTTGTCTACGCAATAACGTAAAATTTATTAGATGACGCGCGATTTTCAATACTGACGTCTTTTATGAAATTGCTGAAAATTGAGCTTCTGGTACTAGTAATCGATTGAGATCGGTCTTGATTTCAGGAAAAATAGTCTAGAAAGTTCTCTGAAGAGGCTCGGGTTAGTTTTAAAAATTCTTGTCATGGCTTTGGAATACATCGTATGCTCATTAGCTGCCCTCTAATATCACTGAAGTTTTTGATAAATGATTAGAATGACTTTGGAATGTACCTAAGACACATCAAAAATTCACATTTCTAAATCTCAGGGAAGACAAAAAATAACATTTTTAAATGGCTTAGTTCCAGAATACCATCATAAGAGACGACGGATCCAGCCCATTAAAAGATGACATTTTTAATTTTTATAAAACACCAGGACAGACCCATATGAAAATTGTATAAATTATTAGTAATACTCTTTTTTATGTTTTTAAGTCTCATGGAACACTCTGTCAGACCCCCTTCGAATGTGCATACCTGCCTATTAAACTCCACATTTTTTAATTTCATGGAACACCGTGGCAGACCAATTACAAAATTAGACGACTTACTAGAGACATTGCGTTGGTTCTAAGCTGTCCTCTAATAATCACTGAAGTTCATGTCAAATTATTAGAATGGCTTTGGAATGTACCTAAGGCCCATTTAAAAATCACATTTTTAAATCTCATGGAACATCAAGCCATTAGAAAATAATAAAACTAATATAACTAACTAATAGGTTAATAGAAACATTATATAATTTACTTGAGACAGTTGTTTGTGGCTAAGTAGCCCACCAATACCTCTGAAGTTCATGATACATAATTACTGATAAAATACTTAGAATACACCTAAGGCTCACTCACACCCTGTCAGACACATAAAAATGATATAACTTACTAAGGATACTCCTTTGGGTATAAGTAGTCCACCATTATTACCGCAGTTCTTGCTAAATGCTTAGAAAATACTTAGAAGGACTTTGGGATATATTAAACGCTCATTAGAAATTCGCCTTTTCAGTTTTGGGGATCATTATAATTCTAAGAAAATTTTAATATTTTACATTCGTAGAAATTTCACAATATAATTTCGCCTAAATGTCTTCTTTCACCATTATTTATACGTTAAGTTTGAGGATGTTGTAGTTTTTGGATTAGTTTGGATAAATTTCACTAGCATCAAATAGTAAATATCTAGTTCGAAATGATGTTCATGATTACTTACTTACAGAACCTAGCTAGGAAAATTCGGAACTTGCTTCGGAACAGTTTGGAAACTCCACTTTCTAGTTAAAATGAAAACAGGGTAAATTTCCATATTGGTGATCAGTTTTACAAGAGAGACTGAATAGTTGCTTAAATAGAAGGAAAACATTCGAAAAAACGAAAAGTATATACAACTGTTGCTAGAAGGTGAGGAGTATTTAGACGCAGAAGTTAATGAGACTACTAATCCAGTATGCATGGCAAATTAACACAGTCCCCCATATGAAAAACCCGGTTACTAAAACCCTATAAATCGAAATGCCGAATACCGAAAAAGTGTTGTGGTTAAGAATTGCAGGTATTCTGCCCATCATGTACCTCACCAGGCTGACCTATTATTACCTTTGGCTACTTAATGGATGCCGCAAGGAATAAGAAGAGTAAACTGGGACATATATAAAGAATTTCTTTAGCATCCAGGGACAGTAGAGGAACATGGTTGCATGCTTTGGTCAGACAGGATAATATCACAAACAACTGTACCCATGCCTGAATGCCTTTTACCCTTTAGTAAAATTTATAAACAAGGAAAGCCCAATATTATAGTCTGTCGAAATTGCAATCTATCAAAAGGTGTGTAAGAGAGTTTGCAATAAAGCCAAAATTACCGACCAAATGGCACAGTGGTTAAAGTTGTTGTTTGTTTTGTATAAAATATACGGTCAAAAGAAGCTTTCCCAATAGGAAGATGATCGACCAATATCTGTCCCTTGATTGCACTGGATAGCTTCAAGTGGGACTACAGCTTCTTTTCGAAACTTTCATTCTGGATAAAGCGCATCACTTATCGAGTGACCCACTACTCCTTTTACCACATGTTTGAGTTTTACTTCATGAAATAAAAAGGAAGTCCGGCTAAATTGTAACAACTATCGCGAAATAGCTTTACTCAACACTGTATTCATAGGTTTTCAACAAGCGTATGATAACATATGCATTACAGAGTGTCTCGTCACATCGTCATTCCTTCAAAATTGATAACCATTTGCAAAGTATTAATGGATGTCTCTAAAAGCAAGGCGATAGTCAAATGTAAGGTTTTGGAGACTTGCAAATTAACTGCAGGAGTGGACCAAGGAGATCCAATAGCCCAACATATCTTCATCCTTTCGTTAGAAATTGTCATTCACCAGTTCAACATAGTACAGTGCACAAATCGGCATCCATATAAATGAAGCGAAAACCAACTATATGACTATCGAAAGTAGGCAAATACGAAGAAAATTTTCAACAGGTGACACACAATACGAATGGTGAATGAATTTAAATATCTGGGATCGATGGAAAAAGTACAAAACTCAATCTGTGCAGACATACCGTCGAGGACCGAAGCAGTTACCAAGCATTTTATGTTAACATTAACATTTTCAAGTCTCGCAATATATCGCCCGAGTAAAATTGGCCAACACGGGAGGCCCCTGTTCGGTGGATAGATGACGTTGCACAGAGCTTCAAACTCTTGGTTATCGTGTCTGGTGCCCCCTTATTGCAGATCGAGTTAATTTGTTTCGTGCACGACAAGATAATTTGTTACTAGTGTCAAGCGATGGATTTGTTAACTAAAGTGCTAATGTTTTGGAGTGAGTAAAGTGCAACACTTCCAGGGCCACAGCGGTATGAATGCTAAGGTTCTTCGATTCAAAAATATGTGACACGAGATTTTGTAACAAACAAACAATTTGCAGTAAGTGACAAAACGGTAGATTTGTGTATTAAATTGCTACTAACAAAATTGCACTTAATCCAAAACCTGTTAAATGACATGCTACATGATTATATCAGAATGAGAAAAATGTATATACCATCAGCACAACATCGGTAGTTTGGAAAACAAAGGTAAATACTTCAGCTATATTTGTGGAATTATTAATTCGCTACCTGTGCCAATTTGGAGGAATTATGAATTATGAAAAGACTAACAAAATTGTTGCTTTTCCAAACGCTACGCCACTTGATTATATTGGAATGAACAAAATGTAACTGCTTCCAGCGCTACCACGGTATATTTTGGTACTAAAAGAATACATGACCGTCAGCGCCAAAAATGGTAGATTTGTGAACTAAAGATAACAAAATTGTTGCTTTTCCAAGACCTGAAACGATATGCCACATGAGTAAATTGTATTGAGCAAAATGTAATTTCTTTCAACGCTACAACGGTAGTTTTGAGTATTAAAGTACTTCAGCTAAATCCTCGAAACATTTCAACGGTAAAATACTTTTTGAGCGGTAATACATTAGTCAATGTTAACATTTTTATCATGGTGGAGTTCACGAACGAGCACATTTGGAAATTATTAAAAATTACTACCGCAATTTTGAGTCGGTGGTCGCACCTTTAAGAGCGCTTACTCCAATTCACATGAATTCACACCGTTCACATGAATTGGGAATCTCTCAAAATACATTTTGCATAAAGATCTTGGCTTACACCCTTAAGAGATCAAATTAACTCAAGCACTGAAGCCTCTTGATCATTTCAAGCGCCGAAACTTCTCCAATTGGGCTCATCTAAAGCTTGAAGAAAATCCTGAATTTTATCGAAAAATCTTCTTCAGCGATGAAGCTCATTTTTGGCTCAATGACTTTGTGAATAACCAAATATGCGTTATTGGACAGCAACAAACCCGCATGAGCTTCAAGAGACTCTTTACAACCACAAAAAGTGATCGTGTTGTGTGGATTTCATGCCGGGGGTGTGAATTGGACCATATTTTTTGCCTATGAAAATGATCGGTCAATAGAGTTCGCTACCTGGCCGACTTGACATCAGTGATATGTGGTTCCAACAAGATGAAACCCCAGATGTTTCAATTGATTTACAGATACGAAAAACTACCAAATCAAGATGATAAGATGGTTTACGATAAATTATTATTTTCTACAAAAGATTACTGAAGTGAAGATCGAATAATCAAATTTTAGTTAAGGACCGACCGCGAATACCTGAAAATAAACGTAAATCGCGCGCATGAATTAAAAGCTATCCTTAATTCATCAATATACTTAGTGGGGAATAACTGGTGAACGAATTAGTTTTAGGTTCGCATCACGAGGAGTGTAACTTTCATGAATCTACAGGTTCCTAAGCGTAACCTAAATTTTCGGGCTTCACAACTAAACCAAGGTTCCGACCTATGTTTAAACATAAGACTTACTGCAAGTTATAAACCTGTTTATTTGATTTCTCAGGATTAATATTAATTAGGTTGTTCCTACTCCACGTTATCATCCTCGTAAGAGTTACATTGGCCTTTAAAACACGCAAATCTCTGATAATGATCATCTGTAAATAGTTAAAATTTCACTGATGTGGAAGTATTCGCAATATCAATAAACATACAAAATAATAGAGGATCCAAAGCAGAACCTTGTGCCAGATATTAGGCGACAAGATCACAGCTCATTCAATTTGACAATTTGGTGTTGATCTGGATGATAAGAGGGCTGTAAAAATTTAGCAGTGTAAACAATTTATCTAGTAAAATACCGTGAACCAGAAAATCAAACGTCTTAGAAAAATTAATAATAACCAACAAAGACACCATCCCGTTTGCAACAAATGAGCTCAAATCATCAATAATTTTGGCGAGAATGGTTGTTCTATGACTTTCTCGTATTTTCTCGAAACTCTGACTGGAACCGGTGCAACAGATTGAAATTATCAATATAAGAAAGAATTTGATTCTTCAAAATCTTCTCCAAGACAGATATCTTGCCTATACCAGCAATAAACAAGCCAACTTTCATGCTTTAGGAAAATAAGTTAATTTGATGTTAACGATGTGAGTTAGATATTTTACAGAGTTACTGGAAATACCAAGCACACAAAAGAAGTTGTTATTCCATCTAAACACAATGATTCAACTTTGTAATGTAAACTTTTGAAAATTGCACCGTAACACATCACTTGGTAGATCTAGATTAAGATTGGTTTTTTTTTTCAAAGTACAGAAATTTTACCAAACTGATCAAATCATTAACCCTGTTACGGCAGACTGTTTAATGCATCCAAGTGGTATCATTTTTATTCGATTTCAAAATAGTAAATAGTATGCAAGAAGTTCCTGATATTCCTTAGCTTCAGATAAAATATTATCATCCAAATTAAAATTAGTGAAATTATAATCACCAAGGATGAGCATATTATCATCCCTCGAAATATTTTGGTAAATTTTATTTAGGAATTTAACCCTATGAGGACAATAAACGACCCCCACTAACAATATTTGTTTTAGACTGTTAATATTTTGCAAAACTTGACGTAAATATAGTGCTACACCACCGGCACGTCATGAGCGTTGATCACGCTTAAATGAGTTAAGTTGATAAATTTTCACCTCCGGCATAAAGTTGACTGCAGCAGTACCAGCTCTAATATTTCTAGCATCTTACACGTAGCCGAGTTGCGTTCCAAAAAATATTTTTTTAGTTTGGGACAATTTATATTCTGAACCAATGCACATCCTGCTCATGCTATACTATTCTGGCACATGTGTATTGCGTCCAATGGAGTCTGCCTGTAATCTTATTAATAAGTCTCAGTGCTGTTTCTTGTTTCTTGACGTATTTATTCGTCTAAAAGTGAGGAACCGATTTGTAATTCTGGTATGAAATTTTTTTATTTTGAATCATTGAACTGAGAGCCACAGTTTCTGCAATAATTTTTATACACATTACGTAAACCAAAGTCTACCTGTATTCTCATACTCAATACTAAGTCTAAGTGAGGTTTCTTGTACTAGAATTGTTTACAAAATAAACTAACATATGAATGGAAGACCAAATTTTCGATAGTAAAAATTAAACGGTGAGATACTACTGTGCGAATCCGTTCTATTGTTACACCAACGCTTAATCGTCTAAATCTAAACATTTGTTCACGTACGTCGTGAATATATAAAGAGTTATTTTTAGCAAAGTTCTCGATTACATCGTATTAAGCCGCACACAATAATATTATAGGAAGTAGTTATTAAGGTAAAAGTGATAGATACGTCAAAATTTGACATTGAGAAATTATTTGTCTCAATAAGGCAAAAAAAAAATAATTGCAAATATTTCGCCGCTTGAAGGCAGTCGCAGAATTTCATTTTAATCCATGAAATTTTCAGAACATTCACTTTTTGCAATTAAATATTTCTACGTTAAATAAACTTTCGTGTTAGAGATGCACGATTAAATCGGTAAACGCTTTCAGCAAAAATTACCTCAGAACTACAAGCTGATAAAATCGTTAATTATATATTGGACCACCAAAATCCGCGTGGTAATAATTTAATATTTCGAGGATTTAGAATGGATTTTGAAATTTAACTAAAGTTGTGCTTGTTGTGTTATGATTCAGGTCAGTTAACCTAATTATAATTGTAATTGTTTGTGGCTTGACCTTCAACATTGGATCTGATCATGGTGATCTTGTTATGCTCAGGTTTATTCGTATGATGACTATTGATACTGCAAAGCACACCCACAATTTTGCTGTTTTTGCCCGCGGAGCTCTTTGGATAACGTAATGTAGTGGAGACGTGCAGAGGAAATTCTGTTTATAGTCTTAGACACTACATTTCACGGCAGCGTCTGTTCTCCAGGCTATGAGTGGCTGAAACGGGCATCGCTCTCATAGCAAAATGCCCGCTATCTGAACGTGTCGAAGATACAACTGGGTGCCTTTAAGATGTATCACCAGTAGTGTATGGTTAGATTACAGTTATTTCAATTTAATATCACGATTGTCAATGCATATGCACCATACAAACCAGTTTATGTAAAATATTTATTCTTTGTTGAGCTGGAAGAGATAATCAGTAACATCCCACACAATGACATCAACATTATCAGAAACCACATCACATATTGGTTCGCACAGCAACAACAACGATAAACGCGTCCCCAAACTTTTTATAATGTGTAACGTTTCAACAAGGTTACTTGGCAACCGAATGAAGGAAGAACGGAAAATCCAATTGATTACGTCATGAACTCGAAGAGACATTCCACAAGTGTAACTGACGTTAAATCACGTAATCGTCACTGAAAATTTAGAAATAGGGAACATCAGCTTGCAAGCAGAAAGCGGAAACTACCCATTCAAAGAGACGAATAGGGAACTGGGAATAAACGTGGCTGATGTTCCGCCAGTATGGCAAGTCTACTCTCAAAACCTACTTAATTGGACTGACGAAGTCACTCGTATTCTCGTTTTTGCTTCGCCAATGACTAGCGGAGGTAGGCACAAATATCAGTAAACTCTAAAATGGATAAAGCGCCCTATCTCTACGGAATCAGTGCAGAATTATTAGAACACGAAGAGGATACTCTTGTATCTTTTCTTTATGATCTCACCTTGAAGTACTGGAATCAGAACATAGCTCTATTAAACACCGCCTACAGTGCTTGCTAATGTTATGCTTGCTAGAATAATTCCACTCGCTGAAAATATCATCGGTGACCCAATGTGATTTTCGCCCTAGTCGATCAACTACTGATTGTATTTCACGCTGCGGATGATTTTGGAGGATTGTTGGGAGGGAGTACAGTTACATCTGGCGCTCGAGTACGTAATAAGAAAAAGTTATATTGAAACTTCGCATTGAATATTCAAAAAGTTAGGCCAAATTCTTGGATATACAAATTCGGGGACGAAATGATATTAAAGGCATTTTTAATAATGCTTGATCGTATTGCCGTTATTTATTATCAACACCATGGAGCATCCCTAGGGTAACCCTCTGAATAACCGACCACAACTTTGACAACGTGGAACATTTTAAATATCTCGGATCAATCAACGTTCCATCAACAACTATACTCTGGCGTGACAATATCGGACAAGATCTTCGTATAGTAGGATGTCGAAACTGGAGGGAACGTGCGAGGTACCCGAGATAGATAGATAGATGACCACTGGGCAGGCGATAAAATCTCTTCATGGGATGTAAAATGTCATTTGAATCATTGTGTATACTCTGAACAATCTTTGGTTACCTTTGTGTGAACTGCGAAACCATCCAAATGAAACTAAGCGGAGCAAGGTTTAAGCATATGTCAAAAGACAGAGATCACTAGAGAATTCGCCTATGGCTGCGAAAAAGCAACTGCTACAAAGCTCTTCAGCGAGGTACCCAAGGAGACAAGCTAACTGCAGGTCAGCTGCTATAGTGCTAAACTTAGGAGTATTAACTTTGCAATCTGCTTGGTCCCGAAGCACTCCCAACTCTTTCGCGGTTCACTTTTAACGCCCTACCTTACGCAGCAGCCAAGTCGAGGACCTACGGCTATAGGTCCGATTTACATAGAACCATCTGCACATTGCATTACTCCATACCAGCCTATAGTATTGACACGGAAGATGCCCATGAGTTCTGCACTCCGACAGGAGGAAGTTAAAAAATTTACAAGAACGATGATCGTCAATTTGATGATTCATTTCGTCATGACTCGTTCTCGGACGAAGGGTCTGCCATAACTTCATGATTTCATTATTTGTACAAACCTATGTTTATGCCATAATGGCTGTAAGCCAGTGTTTATAACTAGTAATAGGCATGAAGTTCTGGTTATTACGTTTATTTATAATTTTTAAAGGACAATGTAGAGAATTGGTAGATATCTTGCGATCAATCCTTTTCTGAGCACTGTTATCTCCAATATGAAGTTAATACAAAACCCATCATTAAATCTATCTTTAGGAACAAAAGAAGGGCCGACTGGGATATCTTCAGAACTGTTCTAGGGAATTCATTATTGATACCTGTTCCAAAGCCCACTGAATCAATAAAGCATCTTGATGAACTAGTGAAGAATTATGACGCTTATAATAAAGCTATCCTAAGTGTGCGTCTCCTTAGTACAACATTGAGTATAATTCGGTCGAAAAAATTCCAAATCACCCAAAGTATGGAAGCTATACTGAAATAAAATACAGGACTTTTCAGAGGTTTCTAGGCTACGTGAAGAACTATCTACTACAACCGGTTGGACTTTGGACCTCAACTAGTGAGAAATTTTTGGAACAGCCAATTAAAACTCACTTTCCCTGCTTCGAAATTGCACTACAAAGCCAAAAAAAGGAAAAAGAAGAGGACATTGTTGTGGCCAAGAAACAGTTTTAAGCCATTTAAATCGACGAGACTAGTTGATATCATTCCTGCGGATGTACAGCAGACCTCTGATTTAGCATTACCATGGCTATATTCAAAGCCAGCCTGGATCGCTGTCACATTACTAGGGAATGGACTGAAGTAAAACTTATATTTATACCTAAGGCGGAAAAACGCTATTTCTGTAAGCGCAAAGACGTTAGACCTAAACGCTCTTTCCCTTTTCTAAAAGTTTTGGAAAGACAAATAGAAGCTCACATCAGATGTTCGATTGAGTCGAATAAGCTGTCAACATCGAAACACGCGTATTGCGTAGTGGAAAATCTGAGGAAATTTATTGATAGTAGTGGATCCTTCGGAACTTGGTCATTACTGACCGTAGCTTGTATAAATATGCAGATGATGTTGCTGCTCAGCATACTCTCCTGCAGATTGGGCCAACATCTGCATTTGAGCGTCAATCCACACATGACTCAGATGGTTCCTTTTCTCTAGGAAGTACAAATTTCTCCCGAACGATCCCCCCACTTTAAATGGTATCAGCTTGACGTCCACAGATAATACGAAATAAATTCTCATTTTAGACAGCAAACTAAGAAAGAAGCCTTTAGAACAATTTACTCTTGTAAAAGTGTCATTGGGTAAATTTGAGATTTGAAGTTCTATATCGTTCACTGGCTATCACTTCAAAAGTCAGGTACTTTTTATTATATGGGTTTAATGTCTTGTGGCCAACTCTAAATGTTCTGGCGAACCTAAAGTCTTTGATGAAAGTACATTTAACAGATGTCCTGTGCATCAATGGAGCACTCAGGAGCACACCATCTTAATCATAGGAGATTTTCTTTCATCTCACACCGTCGAATATACCAGTAAAGAAATGGTTGAGAGCTCCGCTATAAGGACCTACTCCATCTCCATGTGGACCAAGAAATGTTGAAATACCGTTCGCTCTGTAAAACTAACGCTTCAGAGGGAAGATGAAATACTCGCACTAACGAATACAAAATGTAGATAAGCAGATTTGGCCAAGTCAATATAGTTTAGTTGTGGGTGCAATTACAAGACACTGTCTCAAAAATAAGCACGCAATAGGCTCGGAGTCGCAAACTGTACTCAATTTACTTTGCACCTGTCGCCTTCTAGCAGAAATTCTTGAGAGCTCCCCAAGAACCAACGATTCGTTCTAAAGCTTTTAGAAACTTGTGGATAGGTATATTGGAGTATGGTTTGTGGCATTTGTGTTAAAACACAACTACTGATCAGGTATTCTGAGCAGAGACAAAGTACTTGATTATTTATAAAAAGGGAACAATGCCATAATTTAGCATTAAATATATCATTAGGATCCTATTGTTCCATAATCAACAAATTATTGCAAACATTTTTATGTTTTGTGGAATGACGGAGGAAAAATGCATGGGGATAATGGCCGGTGGATAAAGGCGGGGTTAATGACAGTGGGTTCAATGATCGGGAGTAATTGACCAAGGGGGGTACCGTAATCCTAGTATTGACCGATCCTAGTATTGACCGGAGGTGTATTGTCCGGAGTTGTAATGATCTGTTACGGTCATATTTGCAGAAAAGGGATGAACTTGACCTATAAATTTGTTGTTTCGTAAACTCTTTGCTATCTGATTTTTTTGATGTTGTAAGTGTTGCGGGATTTATTCTTTTGTGCAATGTTATTAATGTCCAGTTGTGTGATATAAGTAGGAAATATCCGGGTACAATGACGGATCTTTGGAAACTTCCGAGGTAACTTTGATTCCTTCGGATTTCATATTGTACGCGGCCTGTTAAACATGAGTTAAACCACTCAAGGAATTTAACTGAGTATCCGAATATACAAACACGGTCATCTCATTTTGATGTCAAATAGAATTCGTGTTTTTCAAATTAATTGATCACTTTACTAGTGCATTCAACTAAACTAGTGCTGGTAGATACCCCTGGTATAAACCACCTTCGTAAAAATATCCCAAAATTCCAGCCCAAAAAATAAAAATGTTGCGTATGGCAATACTATTTAATTCCATTTATACTATTACGACATTTCATTATACTTACAGCTCTCTCCTTATACATTATACCATTTATATGTCAAAAACTTAATAAGCCTACTATTTCCACCTCCATTATATTCGATCATTTCAAATTTACCGAACAGGAGGTCCTGGATCAACTGCTACTTCTCGACGTTAGTACGGGAGCGGATTATGACGGTCTTCCACCGATCCTATTCAAACGTTATGCGTAAGTCTGGCTTCTGCAGTTACCTTCTTGTTTAACAAAAGCCTTCGTCGTGGTTTTTTCCAGATCCCTGGAGAATCTCAACTATTCATCCAGTTTTCAAAGCGGGTAGTAGAAGTGATGTAAGTAATTACCGTAGGATCGCCATCCTCTCTGTCTTACTCAAACTGTTTGAGTCCATGTTTCACGAAGTATTGCACATCTATACCAAGAGACTTTTTTCTCCTTTTAAGCATGGATTTTAGCCCGGTAGGTCTGCCGTGTCTAACTTGTCCTCATGTTGTGGTCATCTAGTTGACAGTCTAAACGACAAGCAGCAGCTTGACGTTGTCTACATAGACTTCGCAAAGGCTTTCGTTTTAGAGTCTCGACTGTGATTTCATTCTCATCGACTGGTTGCGTTCTTATCTCTCAGATCGTTGGCAATCTGTTAGGATTCTGAATTATTTTTCCCCATTATTTCGGGCGCCATCCGGCGGGCCTCAAGGTAGCCAAATCGGCCCACTGTTATTTTCATTATTTATTAACGACGTTGTAAAATGTTTTAAGTTTGCCAACTGCCTTCTCTTCGCAGACGACAGGAAGATTTTCGCACGGAGCTCTAGCGTGTTAGACTGCGAAATGTTACAAAATGACTTAAACCGCTTTTGCAGTTGGTCAACTAACAACTTACTGGCTTTAAACGTGAGTTAATGCAAAATTCTTTCTTTCTTCTGTACAACGAAACCATTGGTCGGGTTGGGTTTATTTCGGATCTTGGTGTGATCTTTGAATCTGATGCTACATTTACCAGACATGTTAACGCCATTATTTCATAGTCATACATTATGCTTGCTTCATTAACTGCAGGGACTTTAGTGACCCGTTAACTTTGACTTCATTATACGTGTGCTTTGTTCGCTCCATTTAGGAGTATGCATCTCCCGTTTAGTCACCATCCTATCACTACCATTCCGAGATAATTGAGAGTATCCAGAAACAGTTTATTATGTTCGCGCTACAACGTTTATCATCCATGTATGCTGTGCACTTGTGCATGATATCATCGTGTCGATTGTATCGAATTACTAGCACGTATCAACTTGTACGCTCCCGAACGTCGCATGCGTCAACTCGATGAAGCTTTATTCATCGACTGAGCGGCAACGAACCACGGTAGGCCTACGTAGCTTTCGATTACCACTTGTCGAGAAATTCATTCAGGAAAGCTTTATACAATCTTTTGTAGGTATTTCTAGGCTAATCTTTATAGGCCAAAAGTTCGTGAGGAACTCACTAAAGAAAATGGTTTTGACATACAACCATGAAATATTCCTGTAAATTAAAATCAGAAAACTTTTATCACACCCGTACATTACGTGGGAAGTGTTTATATTCCCCTCTTTCTAGCAAGACAATAGTAATAGCTTGAAGCTCAATTTTTTATATATTTTGGCTAATTCAGAACTTCTTTATCGAAAATTTCCAGATGACAACATTATTGGGTTTTTTGGTTTGTAGGATGTTTATTTTGAAATTTTGAGACCGACGTGTTTCTTCTTTACCGACATTTTTCGGTTGGCACATTGGGCGCATTCAGGGCACCCAACAGTTGGGAACATGTTGAGTAAAATCAAAGCCAACGTTATGAAAATGTTTAGTACTATGAAATTTTGAAATCAAATTGGCGATGATTTCACTAATCATGATGCCAACAGTTGGCGGCCCAATGGGCGCGTTCAGGAAAGCCAACTGTTGGCATCATGATTAGTGAAATCATCGCCAATTTGATTTCAAAATTTCATAGTACTAAACATTTTCATAACGTTGGCTTTGATTTTACTCAACATGTTCCCAACTGTTGGGTGCCCTGAATGCGCCCATTGATAACAACAATTTGAATTACCATTATGAACATTTTCTTCGGTTTTGCATTGTCAACATTTTCAACTAGATACTTCCGTCGAAGAATACCGAAAAATAGAAACATGCACAATTAATGTACACACATCTGTTCAAGGGTCTCAAATATCCGTGTCCACTGAAAATGCATTTCAGTTATTAGGATTACATTTGAGAAATATGTACAGCAGCTTATTGGAAATCTAGGACTAGCTAACAGGCCATGCAAATAATTCAAGGAAGAATATTTTTTTCCAAAGGGCAAGAGTTTCTCAAGTTCTATGAATTAGAAAAGGAACATTTGACACCAACCAATGACGTTTCACCAGCTATCAATGGACGATTGATCGCGTTAATTCAAAAGGGTAGATTTATCGGAGGTGTAAAGAAAATTCGGATGAATTGGATGATTCCCACCAATAAGATGGGACTACGCGGTTCCTATAGAAATTAAATTGTTAGTCTATTAAATTGAGTGGCTAAAATGCTATCAAATGTTATCGGCAGATATTTATACTTGCTTGATACTGATCTAAACTAGAAAGATGGAAAGTCTTAGCTTCCGCACAAATCGCGCCAGACCATTACGATATATTTTAGCTAAAATCGCTACCACAAGGATACCGACAGTAAATCAGATTAATTGAAACTACTACGGTCAGTGCCCACCCAAAAAAAACAAATGTCGGTTAAGAAAACTGAACATTCTTTTAGCTCCTTGAAGGTATTTGTAAGATTGTCATACTGCAAAAGTGCATCTGCTGCTGATTGGGCCAAATTCCGAATCTAATTTCTAGCCCCTACCTACATCAACACAGTCAAACCGAATTGTAGAAGTTTTTAATCGTTCGTTAGAAGAACGTTTTCAGAAAGGAGTAGGGGTAAGGAGAAAATTCTGAAACATTATTTATTTATTTCTCAAGATCATCGTATACATCAATATATAATAATTGTTTGCTAAATTAATCGTAGTCAAAAGGCAGATCTTCATCTTGTGCTATGCCATTAAACACGCAGTATGCATCTAATGTTGTTTTTGAAGCATTCCGAATTTGAATTAAATTATCGTTTCGGAAAAATTCCAATGACGGAAAACTCGATCTAAATTTCGCATTTGATACAAGATTTCGAAAATTTGAAAGTGCTCTTCCTTTCACGTGATCAACACCTTTCGTGTTCATTACATGCTCGGCTAATGCAAAATATAAAATTGGCGTACAGGAATTTCGCCCTTCAATGTAAACATTCTGAAATATACCAAAAATATAAATACGTGCACCTATAAAAGTAGTGCGCTCGCTTACCTGCACATCAATCGCGGACCGAGATACTACTTGAATTACATTTCCATCATTTAGTTCATCACAATCATAGAATCGTATTTTACTTCGATTCGACATGCTACAGGCCAAATCATCTAATTGTGACGCAGAACAGTTCACGGATGAAAACGAAATCGACTGAAATACTTTGCTAATCGAACCTAAAAGTGAAAAATCTTTAAGGCTCTCGCAGCTATTAAACGAAATCGTTAGTTCAATGTTCTCTTGGTCTGAAATATTTTCAAATAGTTTAAGTAAATATTCCACAAATTGCTCCATTTTAAACGCGAGTTGCTTACAGCAATTCTCAATCAGAATCGAAATTTTTCGACGTTCCATTGGAAATACGACCAAATCTATGGGCACTATTGGACTTGGGATTATGAATATGAAGTCTTCTGTAAAATTATAGGAATATGCTTGTGTCTGACTCTGACAACTTAGTAATTCGCGAAATAGCAAATCGGTGAAATGCGTATAATTCTCAAAAATTAACGTGGTCGATCCATATTTTGGTAACAAAGTTATCAAAACATCAGGATGTGGCTCGTGACCTTTCAATGTTACTTCGTTGTTCATTGGTATTGTAAGTGGGATACCGCAATTCTCGTACTGGGTTTTGTCTGCCTCGTATAATAGACACAACGTTGAGATTTTGTTTCGAAATTGATTTATAAAATAGTGATCCCGTAATGTATTTTTCGCAGGTAAGAGATACTGAAATTTGTTTTCCGTTAATAAATCCGGGTACCATTTACACAACAATATTTTTAGGTATCGTTCGAGGTACTCGTTATAATAGGGATCGCGATAATCTTTATTCGCCATATCCATATTGAAAATCTCCTGAATACCATAATCGTGAAATAAATTATAATGGCGCCATTCTCCCGCGCAAATATCCATTGCCAACGTATCCACATCGATAAACTCACCGTAAAGTTTATGCCACACGAAATCTTTTACAATATAAATTGAGATTTTGGATCTACCTCTCTTCAGAAATAGTTCATCAAGCATTCCAATCTGATGCTCCGTTAATTCTTTCGAAAATTTATAAATCTGAATGTTGTCAATGTACATCCAATTAATATTAAATTCATAGTTCGTTTCAAGGAATTCCGCAAGACTCAGTCTCTCAAATTCTTTCATTAGAAATTTCTAAAAAAAAAAAATGCAATTTTTAATACAGCGCACACCAATTGTATTATTCCATTCAAGATTTACCCACCTGGTTTCTCGTGATCTCTGCATCGATCAGCAAAAAGTATGTTGGCTTCGATTTCCAAACCATTTTGTATTTTAACTTCTCACTTACGTCCATTATTTTCCTGTAATACGTTCGATTCAAAATTGATGCCATTGTGGTGCCCGCCAATTGGCGATAAAATCGAATGCCGTACACCTGCCCGTCTAAATTATGATGGAAAATTTCTTCCACAGTGCATCTCAAGTTCCAATCATTTTGCAAAATTTCGCTGTCTATGAACTGGAAAATATAAATAGTGACGGTTAAGATTTGATGTGTGAATCTTGCTTTTCATCGTACATTTACCAACCACTCGAGTATTTCAAAATGCACATAAACCGAATCTGAAACTATATGTCGTTGTGTTAGTACGAAACTAGGATTTGATTTTTACAATGACGAGTAACTTTTAAATTTATACGCAGATTGTATCCATCCTGAATCTTGTGAATTCCAACAACTGTTTTTAGGCTCAGTTTCACCCATCTTCGAATATTTTAATTTGATTGTGTTATTTCTGAGAAACCTGCCAATCTCGAAAATGTTCTTGAGGTACTAAAATGATTGCCTTCGAATTTTGATAGCGAATTTAATTTTTTATCACTCAAGTGGCCTAATTTAAGTATTTATCAATTTATAGAGGGCCACTGTGGTCGGGGGATATTTTAATGAACAGCAAATCTAATTACAGACTTACCGTAGAACTCCACCATTATTTGTAAAAAAGGCGAAAAATTAAACTGTGGAGATGATAATTTGCTTGATGTAAAAATGCGATGAAGTGCTGCCAACTTCAACCAAATAAAATTTATATGTTAGCAATGTGAGTTGGGCTTACAAATATATGACGAGGGTGGATACTTGTATATCAAATAAATCACGTGTATGCATAAAATATTATTATGAACATACTCTGCCAAATCCGGTTCGTATCACTCTCGTAATTTACACCCCTTCCGGAATATTCCCTAAAATAACAGATATAATCTGTCAAACACTTCGTAATTAATATATAGCCCTCGAGTAAAACGCCGTGCACATCTTAAAATACGGAGGCCGCATACTTATCGGCCGACATTCACATTTTTGGTCGCTTCGGACGGCTTCCACCGGCTGCTGTCTGTTCAGCTGACTAAAACTGACTTTTGGATTCCGGAGTATAGTGAAGAAGTATAGTGGTGATGGTGAATCCATTGAGTACCAGGAATCGATTTCTATGAACCCTTTTTTCGAGAAAATTCGGTAAGGAGGCCTCTGGTTAGGTCCGGGTTCCTTTTTCAAATTTTGTTTTCTCAGATCAAACGACATTAATGAAAGGTGCAAAGAGGAGATTTTCGAGAGCCAGAAATTGATTGGGATGGGTCCTGATTTCAAAAAAATTCGTTCTGGAGAGGAGAGTTTTCAAATATCAAATATCGATTGCTTTTGGATGTCATGATTTCGGGAAAATTCGTATAGGGCGTTATCTCTCAGCTCAAACAACTTTAATGTAAATTACTGAAAGCGGATTATCGATTATCATGAATCCATTTCAATGGATCCTGATTTTGGAAAAATTCGTTTAGGGGGCTTCGTCGATATCCCGACTGCGCCGCTAGATATCGTAACTGGAAGACTGCTCTAGTCTGGACGGATCGAGACTGTTAGAGGACTATAGTGCGAGCGACAAAATCCCTTCATAGGATGTGAAAGCTAGAAAGCGAGAAAGGTAGAGAGAGCGGGAGAGAGGGAGGCCTCCGGTCGGACCCGGGTTTCATTTTCTAATGAAGCATGAAATTGTATTGATGTAAAAATTTGACCAATAAAATTCATTTCGATTCGTTAATTGGCGCCGAAACAGGGACCAGCCAAGAAAATTTTTAGTGAAAGTAATTAAAGTGATAAAGTGAATTACGAGTAGTCGTTTTACAATTTTCAACGTCTAAACGCTAAAAGTGAATTATACGAATCATTCGACGTAGTAATCGCGATTTTCGACTGAGAAATTAAGTGATAAGTGAGTGAATCGTCGTACCACCAGTAGGCATTGTCCAATTGTTAACGTATAGAGCTAAAAGGAAATCATTCAAATCATCCGACATCACACCGACTGTGCCCAATTGTACCAACAAGTACATTTTCGAAAGAAATATCAATCTTTCGACTACAAATCAATTAAATCGTGAGAAACACAAATCTCCCGAGATACGTTAACTCTACTAACATTAATGTAAGTAAAAATAAAAAACTTCATAAATGAGTGAACTAACCGACCAAATGGCACAGTGGTTAAAGCTTTGGCGTTTGGAACGGGAGGTACAGGGTTCGAATCCCGATAGGGGCAGGATGCAAAAGGAAATTTTCATCAACAGATTACGATCTGTGATTAAAAGGAACACTACTACGACTCCCTATCGGCGTGCAAAACTCGTGGGCCGACCCATCTTCCATGTCCAGTACTATAGGCTGGCATGGAGCTATGCAATACGCAGATGATAACTTAAATCGGTCCTATAGCCCGTACGTCTTCGATTTGGCAGGGATGCGTAAAGTAAGACGGGAAAATCAACCGCGAAAGAGCAGGGAGTGCTTCGGTCCCAGAAAAGATTGCATGGATTAAAACTAAAAAAAAAATAAGTGAACAAATAATAAAAACAAGTGAAAATATTTTGATAATAAAAATCAATATTAATAATTAATAAGAGGGATCTTAGGACCTTAGAGCATCAATTGAGCGGGATCACACAAGGAAATACCAGCAGTGATGAGTTTTATGCAAATATCCACCATCAGTTTTCACTTATTGTTAATAAAATTAAAACGGAGGACTATTCATTGGATACAATCGAGGTATTGATAGAAACATACCGAAATCGTGCTCTGGACGTACTCAATTGCGAGTTAAGTAGAATGCTGATGATCCAACGCCCACAAAATTTTCCTGAGGCATATACATCATGCTTGCTCGTACAATAGTAATCCATAAAAAGAGCTTAAATAATTCGGTTGTAGCCCCGATTAATGAATTAGCCTCATATCCAGCGAATCTACAAAAGAAACCGGTCAATATACCGGTGCCACAAAGAAACATGGCCTACAACATCCAGCACCAGAACAATAGATTGCCGCCTCCACGGCCAGCGAGACCAAAACCACCAACACCTATGTCAATCGATCCATCCACTCAGACAAGGCAAGTCAATTATATGAACCGGCCTACATATCAACAAGAGTATCGGACAAATAACCCAAACAATCAGCAAAATTACCAACCCGCATACAAACGCGAACACTCCAATCAAAATATAACAAGAAAGAACCAAAGGATCTACCACTTAGAACCGGAAGTAGATGAAGAACTATATAATCAGATGATTTCCGACGAGATTTCAGACTTGGATTTAGGCGATCAAGAGGAAGAACAAGAAATTGCAAACACCGAACTAAATTTTATGATGGACGCCTCTCTAGCGTCCATAGAACTGGATACAAAAAATTACTCAAATTCCTCATCGACACCGGGGCAAATAATAATTTAATCAGATCCGAACTAGCGAAAAACCCAATTCCGACCAACAATCATTTCAATATTAAATCATCTGGTGGAAGCGTACCGATTAAAGAAAAAAAAATTGGACCATTCCTTAAAAGTGTCGGAATCTAAAAAAATTTGAAATTTTTCGTATTGCCGGGGACTTCAATCATTCGACGCACTAATTGGAGATGATACCCTAAAAGAACTAGAGGCCATAATCGACAATCATCTCCCGCAAAAGACAAAACAGAACTTACAAGTAGTGCTGTCAACATTCAAAAAACTATTCGGGTCGGTTAACAACCATGAAATCGTCGAAACGGATGTAAGAGCAGTGATTAAAACAACAACAGAGGAACGCATCTATTCCAAATCTTACCCGTATCCGGTAAAAATGAGAGGAGAAGTGGAAACCCAAATCGTACAGCTGCTAAGTGTCGGTATTATAAGACCTTCCAAGAGCCCCTACAACGCTCCAACCTGGAGATCATCCACATGGATATCATCAACATCAAGAAGGAAAAATTCATCACCTGCATAGATAAATTCACCAAGTTTACGAAACTTTTCCATATTAAAGATAGATCAGTCACACATATAAGAAGCAGGATCATCAAAATCCTACACTATTTCACCGTATCAAAAGTAATAGTAATGGATAACGAATCAAGTTTCGTCAGTCCCATGATATCTGACTACATAAAAACACTAGGAATACAAATCTACCTCACACCCTCCCAAAAAAGCGAGGTAAACGGCACGGTTGGAAGGTTCTATTCAACAATCATCGAGATCACAAGATGCCTAGTCTGCATTGCTGTGAACAGGTACAACAACACAATGCATTCAGTCACCAGAAGGAAACTCAGTGACCTATTCTTTGCTAGAACCAACCGCATCAACTATCAGGATCTACTAAATTTCAGGGACAAAGTGAATGAGGACGTAGTACAAAGGATTCAAGACTCTCAACAATCCAATTTACGGAGAGAAAATTTTAAAAAAGCAGAGCCTAAAACTTATGAAGTCGGAGATACAATATACAGGGTGTCCGCCGGGAAGGTATACTACTTTGTTTGTTTATGATTTTTGATTAAATGAAAGAGAATGGATCTTATATTGATAAATGTTTTATTTAATGTCGGCAATTATGTATGGAATACAATATCAGATAAATGTCCGCCTCTGTTAGCCTCACAAATACGAGCCCTTTTGAGCACATTTTTCATTACATTCTCACACATTTCACCCGGTATTTCATTAATTTCATCACGAATATTTTGTTTGAGTTGCTCAAGCGTTTCTGGTTTGTTTGCATAAGCCTTGCTTTTTAGATATCCCCACAAAAAAAAGTCCGGAGCAGTCAAATCAGGCGACCGTGATGGCCAATCAACATCACCATTTTTTGAAATAACTTGTTGTGGAAAGAGTTCTCGCAGTAATTCCATTGTAATCCTGGCTGTATGCGATGTGGCACCGTCTTGTTGATATCACATGTTAATCAAGCCCAAAGTATGCAGTTGTGGCGTTAAAAAGTTTTCAATCATATCACGATATCGCTCCCCATTCACAGTTACCGTTACGCCGTTTTCATTTTCAAAGAAGTAAGGTCCAATGATTCCTCCTGACCAAATTGCACACCAGACTGTCACTTTTAATGGATGTAAAGGTGACTGATGGATAATGTGAGGGTTTTCCATTGCCCAGAACCGACTATTCTGTTTATTCACATATCCATTTAAATGAAAATGTGCCTCGTCACTCGTCAAAACCGGGGTTGTCATGGGCGAGCTGTAACATCCTATTGGCATATGTACGGCGGCGTAAATGGTCTTGTGGAAGAATTTACCACGTGTCTACTTCACGACTGTCAAGTATGAACTGTCAATAATAATACTCGCCTAAATGGCGGCAAAACAAAGTAGTATACCTTCCCGGCGGACACCCTGAACGTGGCCGTAAAGCACATTCAAGGAAAAGATAAAGCGAAATTTAAGAAGGAAATAATATCGAAAAATAACCAGGTTACAGTTATAACAGCTTCGGGCAGAAAAATACACAAGTCCCTTATAAAAAACGAAAATGAATAAATATCATCTGTTTCACATCCAGATTCTGTGTTTTGACGATAACAACACCCTTAAACATCTATGAGTACAACAATCCGCTAGTAACAGTTAAACAGGGATCAGGCCATCATCAACGGAAAATTCAAGATTGTTCATCTCATCAATCTAACCGTTTACGAAGACATAGTCGAAAGGATTTCACACGAAATCAATCACATCGATCAAAGAAGCACACTTAAACCTCAGCTGACACCAGAAGGAACACCAGATGCGCCACCGATTGGAACCAGATTGTCGACAGTCAGAACAAACTCATCAACAATAACAACGAACAATACCAAATCAACACAGTCTTGATGAAAATGGCAAACAAAATCCTTGCCAAATATAACCAAATCGTTGACTCATTGCACGAAGATGTGGATGATAAAACACAGCAGATTCTGTTCAACAAACTCACAATCATAAATGAAGGAATAAAGGAAATAATTGGAGCCACACAATTAGCAAAAACAAAGATAATAAATACAAATCTTATGGACAAAATGGAAATTGGACGACTCGTTGCAGAAATCGAATCCCTACAGCCAACAATGCTGGTAAAGGGTTCCATAATACTATATGTAATATCAATACCAAAAACAAGCAAGCAGGACTATAACCATATCCTTATTTGGCCAACAATTAAACAAAATTAACAGGTTTACTTAGAATACAAGGAACTTACCCTAATCCTAAATCAACATCGGCTATTCGGGATAATGCAGAAGTGCAACTCGTTCCACGAGACCACCATCTGTGACAGAAACTACTTAGAGGAAATCAACGATGACCATTGCATCAGCCAGCTCATACGAGGTACGCACGCAAATTGTGATTACCTATTCAACAAAAATCAGGTAATTGAGACACTGACTGACAATAAAATCTACCTGAACAACTTTAACGGTGAGATATACGGCAACAATACAAACAAACACACATAACGTTCACTAACCGGGAAACACATACATTCCAAATATTACCATTAGTGATTCGGTCAAATATAACAGAAAAAGTATGAAGATAAAGCCAGACTATCTTCACAGCCTGCATCTGAATAACGTGGGAAAACTACAGAAGTTGTTCGCAAACTACGAAAAATCAGGACTCATAGATCTCGCAATCATAAGTTTGATTTTAATGATTATCTCGATTTGATTAATCACAAGAAGGAACCATTTCTATAAGGTGCGATATCAGAAACCAGCTCAACAACACGGGATCTTCAACTGCCTACCAAAAATTCACACGGTTACCCTCAATACTTCCCCAAGAATTATCAAAATGTTAAACACGCGTCATCCGCTGAGTCAACCAAATTCAAGGATATAAACCAAAATGGGTCTACAGTAGTGCTTTGGACAGTTTCTCTAATAATAGAAGAAAGTGTTGGGTCTTGCAAGTATAGTTAATTCAGTTAGGGGCAGCAATCGCCTTTAATATTAATATTAAAATTAGTTGTGTGTACATTCAATATCTCATATAATTGTATGAAACGATGATAAGACAACGCACCGCCTTATCGTATGATAATACACGCACTAGGCAAAATAGCTTCCGTAAAAAAAGTTATTTGAAAAAAACCAAACAAGTAATTTTAACGTTTCTTGATCGTAACATTAAAGCTAATCAGTTCCAAAATTTCCAAAAAAATATTTTACGGGTTGTTGTAAAAAATTATTCTGTTTGATGTTGGGCCCGATCTCAAAATTACTGTTAAGCTGGGAAATCCCTTTTCGCTTTTTGTACAACCAAATCACCTCGTCCAAAATTGCTGCAGTATTTTGACTCGGGATATAGAAGGAGTGATACATGGTGGTGCAACCCATATGAACATCATTCTATACTGCTGTAACATAGATGGGCCAAGTGGTTATAATCCCGAACCAACTTGGAAGTGGTCTGAGAACTTTCAATGGATTGATTATGGTTTTATTTTCTGTAAACCAAATATCGTTGCCCCTTAAATCACAGCAAGTATTACAAATTAGGAATATCAGTCTAAATAATACGGAATAAGCCGGTCCGTAAGAAAAACATAATGGCCTGTAAGTTTAGCAATAACAGGCTACTATAATAGTGAAATTCGATTGAACAACAGAGTATTAACAAACAAAAGTGTTAGACAGCATCCCCATCGATCTGCCAAATGCTCTCTGAATTGCCAAGAAGTGGCAGCAACTTTTACAAATTTATTTTTTGGAGGATACTTACAAATCACGGTCTAACAAGTCCGCATAAAATCTTCGTATAGGATCTCAGTATAGGATTCACGAACAAAACCAGATCCCGGTAGTTTAACAAGTAACCCATTGATAGCAGAAGCTTTAGAAGAGGCGGAAGCACACGCCTGAAGACAACTTTAGGAAACTTTAACAGAAACTTAAAGACAATGCAGAGCATAGTACGGGCATCGGTCATTTGCAAAGATTAGGTATACTGTCAAAAGCACTTGCGATGTCCAGAGAGAAGATTACTCTTCAAGAAATATAGAACTCAACCGATTTGGCAGAATGCTTTTGGGTTCGATATAAAACATTTTAAAAGAGATAAAAATGACATCTTGAGGGCCATGTCATTGTTAAAAATAATGTCAGTACGTGGTTTAACACCAACGTTTTGAGAAATATTCTACCATGAACTGAATTCAATCCAGTAAAAGTAATCTAGGAAGTAAAGTTGTAAGCACTTGAAATTGGAAGATCTGAATTATTCTGACGAATACAGAATTCCTTCACTTTCGACACACTCGCACTTTGAGAATAAATGCCTCAGAAAACTTCAGAAGAACGACCTATCGCACAAATGTAAAGATCATTCGATCTGCCCGAGGACGAACTTATTATCTTTACCGATCAAAAGATTACACGATTGAATGGAATTTAGATAACGGAAATAGGAGAAACAATCTCGATAAAAAGCAGCATAAATGAAACAAAAAATGCAATAAAATACACGCCCACATCTTCAAAATTTTCATTAAAGAAGTGACCACATCTGTAGGAATCTCAATACATCGGTGTCTAAGGCTTTTGTTCCCATAACAACCACACTAACGAATGTCGACTATACTCGTACCCGTAATACGAAGTCTCCAAGGCCAGTTGAGACCACAACCGTGGCTACAAGCAGTGGCAGCATATCGAGTGGTAATTGCTCTATGCGGCTCTAGATCCTCGAACCGTGAAGTGCGTACGAGATCAAATTCTTACTCCACCTCTTATCAATAAATACGAAGCGATTGCGTGAGTCGGTGAAGATCAAATTCGACCGACTGCTATCGGGATTGCAACTGGCCGATAAAAAGCAATCGCAGCTCTAATTGAGGGAACATGAAAATGTTATCCATCGGTTAAGTGACTAAACCAGTTCTACGAAACTTGTGGTTGCAATGGCACACGCGCAGGAGATATTATCATGCATGGACGACACAAACCTATAATTAAACTCGCAAAAGCAGCAGTCAAAATCGTTGATGTGCAAAAGCCACCTTGTATATTTGTAATTTAAACACATCATCAAAAAACTGATAGCAATACACAACGAAACGATTTGATTTACCAAATCAATGCATTGGCACAATGAGTTGATGAACTGTGTGGTCCAAATTAAAACAAATACGATCGATATTGTAGTCAATCCCGCACAAACGAGCATAGAAAGCCAACCATCCGATTTGTTGTTACCATTAAGCATGGTTCACAGCATTGGACACCACACTTCATGAGACAAGCGACGACAGCCACAGTTACAATTTCTCTTCGACACAAGGGCCGAGGTTTCAGTGTTCAGTCTTATACAATATAAGGCACCAGCATTTTAGGCGCCGATTTTCTGTCACATTTCGGTTTAATTGCCGACATCAAACAGAAGAAACTTACTCAAACATAAAACTGGTAAACCAATTCGAGTTTTGTAGTCTCCCGGCATCTTACAGCAGCAACACGAATTCAATGCAATTACACATAAGCCGACGAACCTAAATTCTGTGTAACAACTACCACACCTGCGAGTAGGGCCGTTACGAGAAATGTTTACCCCCGTAGAGGTCTTGGTGCAGTCATCTTCGGCCAGCTATGGCACAGGTGGATTGGAATGGGTTTTTCCGAGACATAATGGAGTATTGCTAGACCGCGGCTAAGGAAACTAACAGGATATTGATAAGGAACGAGATAAGACAGAGATTCACTTACCATACTACATCGAGGCCCAACTTACCACATCATCCTCCTTCTTCAGTGTTTAGTTGAACATTTTCAATATTCACTTATCATTTGCGAATGGAAAAGAAGCAAATACAAAAGGGAATTGGAATAAAACAACAATCGTGAATATGAAGCGGGCGAAATTATGAAAGAAATTTGAAGCAAGCTCTTTCATCCGCATCGGTGTTGGTTACTCCTAATTTTAATAATCGCTTTTCTATACAATCCAATGCGAGCACTACCGGCATCGGGGCAGTGCTATTTCAACGCGACGATGCACAAAACGAAAGACCTACATTTCTTGATCGTTCTTCTTCTGATATACATTAACGTTCATCCTGAATCCTGACGAAAATGATTTACCTGACATCCCTCCCTACAAACAGCTCATACCTGAGTCCATCCGATTCTCCATCCTCTTCTCAGCTCATTGTCTTCCCACGGCCGCTCAATTAGGAATTAACAAAACAAAGTCAAATAAAGCTCCTAATCAAACATTAACACCACCACTTGGATCACTTCCACCGACATTCCGCCCGTTTCAGCGTCTATACTAGATTTTTTGGGTTCCTATCCTCATACCAAAAATGGTAATACGGGCATATTGATCGCGCTGGATCACTTTTCGAAATTCGTGTTCACAAAACCGGTGCGACAGGTCACCTCAAGTGAAGTCGTTAAATTCTTAGAATCCGAAGTCGATCTAATTTTCGGCGTGCCCGAGGCTATACTAACCGACAACGGGAAACAATTTGTATCCCTGCTAGTTTCAAATTTATGTGAAAAATACGGCATACTTTCACGGCTAAATACGCTCCACAAGGAAATGCACCGGAGCGCGTAATTCGAGCTTTTATGTGACGGTATTTTCACTTTTCTCCCAATTTATAGCAAAATAAACAAACCAATAATTCGCGCTAATTTATTTTTGTTACTAAATGAGACAACCCGATATATTATTATCCCCCCCCCCCCCCCCCCCGATCTTTATGTAATTGCTTCTTTCTATTCGTTTAGCTCTTCTATTTTTTTTGTGTTTCATTTCATTGCAACCAAGAAAACAAGTATTCAATCTCAACTAGAACGAGATAACAGTATCAATGCAAGTATGAACTTGGATCACCTGGGGCGATCGCGATACTAGTGATCGTCACAACTGTTAACCACAAAGTCAGTCTTGTATTGAAACAATCGGCCAAACATGCCACGCAAAAGCCCGATGACTAAATACAGACAAAATAGCCATCGCAAAGTGCAACAATGAAGTTTGGTTGGTGCAAGGAGTATGTCGACCAATAAAAAGCAATTGGGAGGGGATTAAACGCAATACCAAAATCAGACGATTTTCCAATTCCATTTGTTACCGATTTCACACACCAACTTGAGTTATGTACCAAGTTCACGGAAATCGATTTTGTTTGAGCTTACTTACCACTAGGTTACACTTGAACAGCAAGACATAGAAACGACAGCAATAGTATCAACTTTTGGTTTGTTCGAATTTCCTCGGATGGCGTTCAGGTTACGAAACGCAGCTTGAATATTCTAACTGTTCATGCATTCTTTGTTTCAAAACTCAGCTTTTATTTTTCCTTACATCGCGATGATCTTCTTGGTTTGTAGTTTGGTCACTGCATTCTGATAGGACGGCAGAATTTTGTAATTTAAAGAATTCAATGTTTCATTAGTTTGAAACCAAACCTCCAATGTCTTGGAAACCTCACCTCGATGTAAAAGTAACGTTTGGATACCACCCAGAATAACCCAAAATGTTTAATATAGGCAAGTGCGATTTCATAAAAGACGAAATATCGTTCCTCGGTTTACAAATCTCGAAAAATGGTATATAGCCTGAGAAACAGAGAGCCAGCGACCATCGACGGATTCCTTCGATTTTTGGGCATGATAAATTATTATCGAATTTTTCTACCTCACACTGCACATGACCAAGCATCAAGCGAGTTCACTTAGTACACAGTGCAATGACGAAGCAATCGAGGAATTCGAAACGTACAAAACGAAATTAGTGAATTGCACTAGTTTATCCGATACCAAACGCTAAAATCGCAATATATGTCGACGCATCGAACGCAGCATGTTACGGCAACTGACAGAGAAATGTTGGCAATCACTAAATTTTATCGATGGTCGAGAATTTATTTTATTTCCCCAACCACAAACCATTGACATTTTGGTGATGATTCGCAGCGCTTATGGAGTCAAATCCAACTTTGATATTTGAGAAATTTCCAGTCTTTGGAACGGACAATAATATTTTGTGGGATGTTTCAACTGGTACTTAGCTGCCATTCGTTCCAAAATCATTCTGCAGACAAATCATATCATAACGCTTCTCATCCCGGTATTAGAGAAAAGCAAAACAAATTGGTAAAAAGTTTATTTAGCCAGCAAAGAACTAGAAAATATGTTCTTGGCCAAAACTGCATACCGTGTCAATCGCGCAAAGTAACACAGCACGATTCGATGAGCTTCACATAGATTGCAAAGGGCTTTTACCACCATCCGAAAGTAATATGTATTGTTTGACGATAACACCAACACCGAACATCAGGGCAGAAACTATCGCTGACGCTTAAGTCAAAATTTGGATAAGTCGTTTCAGTATACCATCAAACATCGTGATCGAATTCGAACCAGCTCTATTTCACGAGCTTTCCAAAGCACTCGGATTTCAACATAAACTTATAACAGCGTACAATCCGGCATGCAACGGAATAATAGAACGATGGCGCACCGTATCCACAAATATATAACAAACAATGGGCATGGTCATTACCACTAATCTTAGTCGGTTTAAGAACTTAGTTAACGATTTTGAAAGTACGGCAGCCGAACTTGTGAACGGAGAGAATTTGCTACTTCTCGCGAATTTCATGGCATTAAGCAAGTAGATCAGTTAAACCGAATTCGTCACGCAGTTGCGTAAGCAATTCAACGACATTCAGCCGTCATCGAATATAAAGGGAAATAAAGCGAATCGAAAAATATTTCACCCTTTATCATGATGAAAAGCATCAAATCTACGGTATAGATAAATCGGCTTAAATCTTGTTTGACGATTCCATCGAGGCACGAAGATACGGGCTAAATCAAACGCAATACGGCCCATCACTATTCCTACCGATCAATCGATCACAATGTCACCCGAACATGTAACATTCTCGTTTTCGATGACGCGTATCGTTCACTACCATCACTGTGGTAGGATTGTTTGGCGGCATTTAAACCTCTGTATATGTCGTAAAAAGAGGACTAACAGTGTGTTATGATTTACCGAAACTACGAAAAATGATTCCATGGAAGCTTGACTGCCTTAAAATATAAAATTGTAAAATAACTGTTAATGTTCAAAATATCACTCAACAAACATGTTTACCACTCAACGAAATGAGTGAGAAAACAAAACAGCGTGGCTTTACTGCGACTTAATGTTGATCTCATCAATAATCAGTAATAATCTTTTAGGCGTAAATCTCAAAGGCTAAATCGCATAAAATTGCCTACAATTTCAAACTCATTAAGGCGTTTTAACTAAATTAGTAGTTGTGTGCTCAAATACATAAATTTAGGCGAATGTTAACATATATATGACGTACAAATTAAAATAAAAGTACCAACATTCAGGCGTTTCCAATAGAATTAAAAATTGTGTTGATTCGATTACAAAGCATGCTTTAAGGCAAAACTGATAATTTTAAACTGTTAAGAGATTATATCGTTTATTATATCGTTTGTCTCATTTCTACTGGGCCGATTGAAATAAATTATATTCCAAGTAATTAAAACTCATTAAATTTTATTAATATTTTTAATTAACAATAAATAAAGTTTTTAATTTATATAAATGTATAAGATAATTTTACAATTTGTTGCAATTAAAATTAATGTTTAGTACCTAATTTAATTAAATTAACATCATTAATAAAACAAAGAAACTGAACCATATCTAGACATATGCATTCTACACAAACGGCCCCGAATAGTAAACCCGTTTTCGTCGCGGCAATATAATCGGTTTTCCGGCCATACCATTATGCGTTACCGTTGCGGCGGCCGCTGTCTCATTCAAAAATCGCTCATAATTTGATTTGAATTTTAATAAGTTCGCTGTTTTACCGTTCAAATCTTCAAATTCTTGAATTTTCTTTATAATATCCGGTTGATTGATATGCCCGCTACTACTGCCATCGCTACTACTGTGAGTACTACTCGCGCTCGAATGGGTTGCACTATTCGCCGAATTGTTATTGAATTCAATGTCGTCGAGATTGTACTCGACGTGATTGTTTACCGGCTCGATGTTGCAATTGTCGAATAGTTTTAGGAATGAGAGGTCAGAATTTTGTGCGGCTCCATGATTCGCGTTCGCGTTATTATTCGTTAATACGTCGGGTATGGTATTTTGCCCGCCCGACTGAGCCGATTTCCCGTACTCCGCGTCTAAATTATACCAATCGAATTCAGCTTGTATCAACGGAATTTTATCAGTTGGTATTATACTAATTGTATTATTATCATGTATTACAGGGTGTTGATGATTTATTTTATTACTAATACTGTTACTATTGTTCGACGTTGGTGATTTTAGCAAGATGGAATTTAATTTTTTGTTCGTCGCACTATTAATGATACCGTTTGGTTTCGCCGAACTACCGTTCGTGAATTTTAGTTCACCAATCGATTTTGTGATATAGTTGTCTTGGTTGATCGACATGAAACTACTACTATTACTATTATTAATTAAAATGTTATTCATATTGCGGGCAGCCTCTTTCTTCGTTGGTGTTATAATTTCAGCAACATTTGGTAATTTTGGTATATCGTTCAGATCATCACTGTCGTCATCGCGATCATGATGCTCGTTAGTACTATCATTGGTTTGTTGTTTTTGTATTTGTTCATTGCCACTAGTGACCAGCAAATTTTTATTGAAATCATCTAATTTAATTATAGATTTTACACTAATGCAATCATCATCGTTATTACTAATTGAATACTCGTCGCATGCTTTATGCACTTCAGCCTCCACCGTTTGGATGTGTTGTAATCCGTTAAGTTTACTACTCGTGCTACTGCTGCCACCCGTTATTTGACTATTGTTCACAATAATTTCGTGTATTTCAGAAATCGAACAATAATCCGGTTCAGACACGCTGCCATTTACATTGCTATTACCGCCGCTGCTATTTGGATTGATAATGGGGGCACTACCGTGACTACTAACATTTGGGTTCACTAAATTTTGATTCAAATTTAAATTAAATTTCGTTAGCTTTTTGAATTTAATCAAATTTGGCGGTTTTGGTGGTAAATCCGGTGGATTCATTTTCACTTTGGACATTGGCCCATCAACCAAATTTCTATTGCACTCTAAATTTGTAACAGAATTTGGTTTGCTCATACTGGTGGCGCTGTCCATGTCAATGTAGTAATTACTCGACACTGAGGTATTTTCGGAACCTCCACCAATCGGTTCATATTCATTGCTGTATATACTTTGGATGTCATACGATGAATTTTTCATTGATTTTTCCGATGAATTTGAATTATGCGACTGGGTCGAAGACGATGGCGGTGGAGGCGGTGGTGGCGGTGTGATTTTATTGCGAGGAACTTGTACCATACTGTTTTGAGTGGAGAAGTGAACACGTTTGGTGCGCGGCAGTGTTTGATGTTTATGTATTGCGCTAATCGGTCGGGTTGGTGGTAGACTCATTGGAAGCGCAGGTGGTTTTTTAGGCATTTCGCTTGGAGGTTCAGGTGGTGGATTACTAGGTGGCGGTGATGGTGATGCCGTCCCATTCTCATTTACTCCATCCATTGACTGCTGCAGTAAAATCTAAATAAACAAAACATCATAATTAAAATTTTTAAAGTACCTAATATTTTAGTATAAGGTTAACCTACCTGGTTAACACATTCCAGTACTGGATTAACCGCATTATAACCATATGGCTTTATCATCCCATTATCGGAATCTTCAACATCACTAGCGCTAGCGTACCAATCATCCGTCACTTCGAAACCAGGTTTATTATCGGGTTTCTCCTCAAACTCGTAAATGAACTTATTATTTTGCTTTCGTTCCGCACTCTCGATTCGCTCGTACGTCGAACTACTACCGCTCGACCGTGTCATCACTGGACTAATCACCTTAATTCCATGTAACGAATTAATTCGCTGCGAATACGACGAATCGGCATCTGTGTTCTGCGACAAGATCGATTTAATCTCAATTTGATCATCCGAATTTGATATGCTTGGCGTATTATTTGGGGAGGGCGAGTACGAATGATGTCGCCGCTTTAGGTATTCGGTAAATGTACCAGTCGTCCTCTTACTGATGTTTTTCTTATTGCGTCTGGTAAATGAACTTGGTTTTACCGAACCGGCAAATGAATTCGGTTTTACATGATTAAACTCTGGTTCTTCACTGGACGAGGCGAATTCAACGCTTTGCGATGGTGAAACTGAAGAAATAAAATCAAAATTATTAAGAAAATATTAATAAATTACAGGTCGAAAATGCTACTTTTTGGGGGTTCAAATATTTAAATTGAAATCTTTTAACATTTTTAAAACATAAATCTATAAACATTGGCGAATATGTTTGAGGTAATTAAAAACTTTTATTAGAAAAAAATTCAACCTAGTCCTTCAAATCAAAGAGTATTAACGTGCTTTTTTTAGCAGAGCTTTTCCTACGGCCATTTTCGTCAACTAATCTGTAAAGAAATATGTGCAACCAAATTATGGCCATGTCTTTCTGGTTCGAATGGATTTGTTATATTGTGGTATCTCGTGTACAAATACAGCTGACTCATTTACCAAGTAGAAAATCTAACAGTCTCTCGAGCCACTTTTTTATACTGTGCGGATTTACCTTGAGGCAGTTGAGAGTTTAGAGCTGCGTTTGAACTCCTTAAAAATTATATAACAAATCTGAAAGATCAACCAAATTAGCACCACATTGATGGCTTAAAAGAGTAGAAAAGTAGTTTTAACTGTGAAATGCCAAAGTTCACTTGGAGTATTTAAATTTTACCAATAACAAACTACGCTGTAAAAAAATTTATTTTGAAATTGTCGATGTGTCAACTGCTACCTGCAAAGACAGAAATACTGGCAGATAAAAAACCACCAGTTTACACCAACCTTCGGTATTTCAAATAAAATCTTTAGTTTACATTTTTTACAGTAAAATTTAATACCAGCAACATTCATTTCAATTCCTTCAGCATTCATTTACTTTCGATATCGATCATCTGCACATAATAGTCGAGTTTCATTGGCGTTACCAAACTGATTGCTAATACTAGCGTTGCTAGGGATCGAGTTCATCAAAATATATTTTAGCGAGACCAAATAAAATGTCTTACATATAGGATGCATCTGCCAAATGAAAGAAATTTTCTGTGCAATGCCGGCTGTCATGTACATCTTCGAAACGAATACTGTATCGACCTTGAAAGTTTCTGGCCTTTCTGAATTTTACAAAATTGTACTAACACAACTAAAGTACTGATTGCCATATAAACCCTTGGGCTCAAATTTTTCAAAAGTGGTGTAGAAATAAACTCCATGAAGTCGAAATGGATAAATAATCAAAGAAATCTGATCAGAAAACTGGTTGATAAAAGAAATATTGAATTTCAACATTGTACATGCATTGTCTACACGTGTTGAATATTTATTATCTACGCGGTATAGACAATGCGGCACAACACTGGTATGGCGTTTGTAGAAGACAAACCCATCTTTCAAATGCCGATATGGCAAATCGAGCCTATGAGTGAAGTTATAGATACAACCTCGTGAAACCGTAGTAGATATCAATTAACCGCGTCAAATTTGGAGGAGTTATATTGAGAATACTTCAATAAATACATAGACTCGATTTTGCCATTTTGGCATTGAAAAGAGAATTTATCCTCTACAAACTCAATACTAACTTTGCTCTGTTAATTATCTAATTAGAGCTCCGTTTTTAGCAAAAAAGCTAAGTATGTTCATTTTTACACTATTAAGTATAAGATTGAGAAAGACAACTAGTCAATGCTAGAATGAGACAAATATGACGTTATGTTTTTTATCTTATTGGACCTATCTTTAGGCCATTAACCAGATAACACAGAGATTGCACATCATCATTTCAATATAACTTGCTCAGCAAGATTATTTTTAGTAAAACTCTCATCGGCACCTTTTGATTTTTGAGTGAATCCGAGAGATTGCGCCAAAATGCAATCATATATAGAAATAATTCCATAAGGCTTGCTTGACTTATCAAAGAATGAGTGAATCATTTCAATTTGGATTTTTTTTTATGGTTTAATCTTCCCAACTTTTTCTCGGTAACAACCGTTTCGCGGTTCACTTTTAGCGTCCTACCTTACGCATGGCCTGCTAAATTGAGGACGTACGGCCAAAGATCCGATTTGTGCCCATGAGTTGTGCACACCGACAGGAGGTCAAAGTTGTGTTCATTCTCATGACCGATCGTAATCAAATAATAAAAAATTCATTTTGCAGCCTGCTCAAAAACTATAATCACTGTACCGGTTGGTCGATCAATATGTAACGAGACGTTACAGAGAGTGCGCCAAAATGCCAAAATATAGGAATGACTCTTACAGGTTTAATCTATCAAACGAAGCATGTTTCGGTCCGATCTGGATTTTCTCAGTATGTTTTTGAGCAAACTTTCTATAGGCGCCTGCTGATTTTTGAGTGAATCTCTTTTATTCTTACAATGACAAAACATCACAGAGACTGCAACACAATGCCACCATATAGGAATAACTCCTACAGGTTTGACCAATCAAACAGCGATTGTACCATTTCACTATAGACTTGCTCAGCAAGATTTTTTGAACAAAACTCTCAACGACTCTCCATTTGATTTTTGAATTAATTTTATTTAGGCCAATAACTAGAAATCCCAGAAATTGCAATTCAATATTGACTTGCTCAGCACGATCTCATCGGATCTTTCTTACTTTGGAGTGAATCTCACTATGGTCTATAACAAAACATTACAGAGATTGCACTAAAATGCCACCATAAAGAGATAACTCCTTATAGTCGGACCTATCAAACGAAGCATGTTTCGTTCCAATGTGGACTTGCTCAGTACGATTTTTTAACAAAACGTTCAACGGCTCATTCTTAGGTCATTAACAATTCATCTCGGAGATTGCACTAAAATTCAATCATATAGAAGTAATTCCTCAGGACCACAGAAGAAATTCACTCAAAAATCAGAGATCAGATGAGAGGTTTGCTCAAAAAACGTACTAAGCAAGTTCACATTTGACAGAAAAATGCTTCGTTTGATAGGTGAAACTATTAAAAGTTAGCACTATATTTGTGGCATTTTAGTGTCATCTCTGTGATGTCTTGTTGTTGGGTTAGGAATAACTTCCATGGGATTGCTTTTTAGTGCAACTTCTATGATGTCTTGTTATTTACTCAAAATCTAAAGGTGCCGAAAATAGTTTTACTTACAAAAAATTTGAGCAAATGAGAATTTTACTCAAAAAAACAGCTCGTAAAATGGGATGTACAGACTCGATTTGCCATTTTGGCATTTGAAAGGGGGAGTCTTCCTGTACAAACTCTATACCAACCTATTAACAATTTATCTGTAGCATTTTGCGACAGCTTGGTCGTTACACTCATTAAAAGCAAGAATGATTTTGCAAGATGGATTAACCTTGCCAGTAATTTATTTGGTATTAAATTAATTGTTCGTGCTGTAAATTTTTTAGATGGCACGAAAAATTGTCGCGACTTATTTTTTGATGAAATCCGCTGTTTTGGAATTTTTTCTCGGAACAACACAAAAAATACATTTTCGGGATGACATTCAAAACAAGCGTAATATAGAATTTTGTCGGGAAGACACTGAAAAATGTTGCAATACTCGTATTGTAGTGTTACCATCCCATTTCTTCGGAATAATTTGCGGGCTAACTAGACAGATATACCAGATTGTATATTTTGTTTAATTTCAGCGCACTATGACGAGCTGATGTGATGGGTTTGTAAAGATGGCCAAATTTATATCCCAAAAAATTGTATTTTTTTACAAAGAGATAAGTAATTAAAATTTTATGTGCAAATTATCTCAATTCAAGAGAGCGTAACTCTCGCCATGAGTCACCAATAAGATTGCCTTTATACTTTGCAAACTGATGACCAATCAAATCTCAACTTTCAATAAGATTAAAGTGTGTTCTCAAACGGCTATATATGGGCCGTTCTCGCTATGAGATACTAACTACTTCGTCTCGAAATTTTGCCCGGTAAAGGTTAGGATCAGAACTACTCGAAAATCATAACGAGATATAAAATATGTTCTCAAAGCGGCAATATTAGGGCCATTTTTGACATGAGGGATTAATTACATCGCCCCGACACTTATCACTGGTAAAGGTGGGTACCGGAACTAATTGAAAATCATAGTGTGACCGATTAGCAATACCCAAAATCCCAACTTCCATTAAGATATAATATGTGTTCTCAAAACGGTTATATATGGGCCATTCTCACCATGACTCTAAAAAAACAGTCACGTTACCTATTTTATGGCCTGATATCATTAAAATACCATGACATAATTTTTTTTGTGCTGACATATAAAATATCATAGAAAATTTAATTTTATTGTTGCCATAGTATTTTTGGGTGTTGCATATTGAGCCAAGTTCACATACATCTCTCGACCACACTTTCACGTATCACAGCAATGTTTTAGACTAAAGGACCTGTGTGATGGTCGAGTTATAACACCAAAAAACTCAAGTAATGCGCGATATGCATTTCTTTTCGAACGCCCACTTTCGAATAGGCTTCAATAGTTTTACCGCGCTATGCCAGATGACATTATGAAACGTCTGGTGTTAATCAGCCGGTTCATAAAAAACATCACAACTACATCACAACACAAACACAATCTCTAAATTATCTCACTTTATAAAATCACACTGAGCATTTTACTTACTTTTTCGTTCACGATATCCAAAATCATCGATACTACTTGTTGCCATTGAGCCAACACCCGTTTTCATAGCGTCCACCCCATAATAATTTTTCCGACACTTTGGGCAATACTGCGAAATTTCATCGATCGGAATATTCTCGATGTCCTCATCCTGGTATTTCGCTTTGATGCATAATATTTCGCGCCACTGCCGATTAATTATCTCATCTTTTTCGCACAGCAGCTGCCTTATAACCTTTTGATCATTTTTCAATCGAAACTCAACGTACAGCAAATTGTTTAAGATGTTCGATAATTGATCATCACTTGTTTTATTGTTACTATTACTATTTTGTTTATTTTGTCTATTGTTTATTTTATTTGTTATATTTTTTAATTTACTGCTGCTGCCATTGTTAATTGTCATTTTTGCTGTATTCTTTGTAAATTCTAAATATTTCTCGGGATTTGATGGGAGTGTTGCTGACTTGATTGTTGGTATTGTTGGTACTAATATGGTTGATTCTAGTGATGTGAACGCATTTGATGTCATCTGAAAATAAATAAAGACGATAAAAAAGATAAGATTTCTGTTATCACAATATACAAAGATTATAAATGTATGTAACGTAGGCTGAGTTGTACCTGACAGTACTAATTTACAACTAATAATTTAGATTTTGAAATCAAATCGCCAATATTTCAAAGTCTTGTGATAACACAATCTTTTGAAGGTAATCTTGACTCAAAATTTGCAATAACAAAAATATTACTCGTACTGGGTTATAAGTATGAGACGATGTCGATCGAACTCTTATAACATAAAATGTTGGTAACCTGTTTTGGATCAAAAATTTTTTTTACAATTCATTGATTTTGTAATATAAATGTGATGTGATCAGATTCAAGGTCAGACATGAGTATACATTAGATATCGTTCTGCTGCTTAAACATATCATGTATGTTGTTCGTTATGGTTGGCAACATCCGATGATGTCTTTCGCTGCGACCTTATTTTAAGATCTACTTTATTTAACTCTTGATGATTTTGCTAATTTCTCAAGGTTAAATGATATGAAATACCACCGCTTCCTTATATAATTCAACCCAAATAGTTATCCGTGTGAATAAAATTTAGCTTCGGTTCACATGCTAGAAATTTTATTGCGATAAATTTGATTTGATTTAAGACTAAAATTGGACTACGCCTTTTCAAAATACCTCAAATTAAGCTTGGTTCTAAAGATTGTTTGTAGTCTATTGACGGTTAATGGCGGACCGTTAAAAAATTTACCTATTTTCTTCGTTCAGTTAACACCTTATTCAACTTTTCGGTTCTTCGATTTTTAATATTTTTATCTATGCAGAATCGCCCAAATATCTTGATGGGACCACCCACACAACTTTTATTTTTATTTATGACGTGACTCAACATTTCTAATTTACATAATTCGACATCTAGATGCTTGAGTCTAATTGGTGATGTAACGGGAAAGTTCTGTACTCAAGATATGAAGACTCTTTGAAAGTCTCATTTATTTCCACCACTTTTATTAGAAGAAAATACAATGTCAACTAAAATTTTCCGTAAACACGTAACCGCCATTCAAAATTGTTTTATTTATCGACGTGGAATGGCCAAACAATCATTAGTCGGAGAGTCATTTTATTCTTGGGTAATTATTTAGACAGATGTACCGTACCGTTTTATGAAAATTGCACGGCACGGTTATTTATTGTAAAGAAAATACAAGTTCCAACTATAATGAAGCACTTATCCGCGGTTCAAAGACGGAACAGTCATTTCATTCCACGAAAGTTGTTTAGAAAGATATTTAACAAGAACAGATCAGAGACGTGAGGCCACTAAATTTAAATGAAGTAATTTCTAGGTGCTTTCAGACTCGGTGGAGGTGGCAATAGAAAAGTGTGGATATTAAGGCTCCCAGGTTAAATTTAATTACCATCAATTAAAACCACAACCCGTGCGATTGTTGAGCAATTCGATACCATAAAAAATGGTGTTTAAGAGAATATTATTTGGAATTAATACTTAACATCGATACCACCAGCAAGTATCTAGACATCTAAATTTACCATTATTGATATTACAAATTTTGACTGATACCATAGCCTTCTCGCATGATCTCCGAAGTTGCAGTGTCCGGTAAGTACCCTTAAAATTCTACCTAAATCACACTTGCTTAGTGTGATTAAGATCTTGGAACGATTCAACTTCAACTCAGGCCATACTTGTTTGGCTCCCTCCCAGGTGAACTGGCCAGCCACCTAGCATTTGTCAAGACAACTGCTTGCCTATGGCTTGCTGCTTTCAGCACAAATATAGGGTATACCTACACATTCTTTCCCTGGTTCCAGTTGAAGTCGTACCGTACCTTGCTACTCTGGTCAACATCAGAATGGCCCGGAACCCCGACCAGCGAAAGAATGGCCACCCGCCTTTCCACATAAATAGTAATATCAGTCAACGATATTAAATTTTGTCTCAACCTACCATTGAGCTTGGAGTTATTGGTGAAGAATTTAACTTTTCCCTCACTGAGAATCACCTTAAAAAGCTTGCAAAAGCACAACAGGGTGTTATATAATCCAAATTCACCAGGCCATGCCTCACAGAATTGACTATATTTGGGTGCCCTTTTTGCGAGCACGTCCACCCCAAAACCGCTGATAGCCGCGCGGTCGTATTGACCGCCATTTGCTTATCAATAATATCCAACGGGATAAGGTACATCATACCGTGGGTATCACTTTCAGCGCCCCATTAATGAGCAAACAGGCTGCCCTTTGCACCGTCCTCATCATGTTCCTCTATGCTAGTTTCTGCAGAGCTGGCCACCATACAGCAGTGAAGACCTTACTACTGCCGTGTAAAGCCAGTGCACCATCTCCGGTTTCAGACACCATTTATTTCGATGGCATTTTTGCTACAGTAGAGTGCCACAGTGGCTTTCTTCGCTCTTCCCCAAGAATCCCCAGAAATCTCGCCTTATCGGTAAAGGAAAAAAATAATAATATGTAAATGTGATGAATTTTAAAAAAAGAGTGGTGATTAAAATTTGACCCGACTCAAAGCCCTAAAGCATTTGAGCCGCCTAGTAGTCAATTTATATATGTAATGTTGTCCTGTCAATGACAATTGGATGTTTCTACGTTGATAAAAATGTACGAAGGTTACGTGTCAATTTTACCTGAATTTAAAAGATATTATATTTTTTCCATAAAAAAAAACGCTGGTCAATTACAAATAAAATGTGAAAATTCTTACATTTTTATAACAAGGCCTTTCCATTGATACCACTCTATGGCACCTAGAAGCCTATTTATTTGAAATAGAAGTTTTGAGTCATGTCACAGTGCTGAGCTTTTATAAATTACGATAAAAGGGCGAATCTATGTCGACCAAAAAATATAAAAAGATTGAAAATTTGGATACGGGGTCTTAGGCCAAGTACAATTTTGATTTCCTAATAATGAAGGAACTAAGTACTTTCTGATATTTTTACAGATCCATCGTTAATCGTAAACCAGTTTCAAAAGAAAATGTCAATTTTTCAAAAGCGGGATCATAATACAATGGAGCTGCAAACAATGCTTATGTTGAAAATTGTTGAGTGCCAATGGAGACGACTTTTGGTGATCTTGAATGACCTTCATATTTACTGACCTTACAAATTTTCCCCAACATCTACGGTGCTTCATTGTAACAAGAATAATGAGAGGAAATTTGCAAATAAATCTTGATAAAAGGTTAAAAAATTGAAAGGATTTATGATCCGAATTCAAAACCATCCACGCATCGATGGACGGAGATCAAAACTTGTTGGACTCATATTTAAATATGATCCAAATATTTTTTGTAGTTTTGAATCAAATTACCAAAAATATATGGATCATCGAATGATACAATTCCAAAACAAAATGGTAGCCCTAAAACCTTCGGGCTAGATTAAGAGATTCATCGGTTGTAAATAAAATTTTATTTGTTCTTCGAGTTATCCCATAAATATAAAGTCATAAAGTTCAACTTAATGGCAGAAATAAAATATCCACTCGCACAAGTGAATCAAGTGAATTCAAAACAAGAGGGCATTCAACAGTTGACAGAAGGTATACTAGTTAATTCTAGTATGGAAAGAGAGCTGTTCAATGAATACACTGGAGCAGTACCTTTAATGGAAGGACATTGGTCAGTCACTTTAGGAAAACTAGGAGAAATTTACCATTTACCAAAATTCGACAGTAGTTTCAAGAAGTGGACTCATATACAAGTAATTTTACGAATGTGAATTACAAAAACAGGAACCTAAAATGTAAAGCAAAGAAGTTTCTTCTACACTTGGAGCTAACGAGCATTGTCTCTCTGCGTACTATCGATTCTGTTAAATTGGTATGATAAATTGGCATGACAAGCTTTCATTAAATTCCGTGAAGTGAATCAAATGTGTGTGCGACACGTTGGCTGAATGTCTTGCGGCAATCAAAGGGTTAGAATGCAATCTCCTGAATGAACCATCCTAATCGTCCAAATAGTTACAAATAAAAAACTTAGACTATAAGAAGCAAACACAATCTAATAATCCTATAAGTTCTGTCCCACGCTAGAAAAATGCATGCAGTTCCCATAGGACGAAGGTTCAAAGTGCTGGAGGTCAGGTATACTAATCTGAAAAGAACCAGGTACTAACCTGAAAATGAAATATTCTTAGACTAATAAACGATTGATGCAGGGAAGCCGATCCCAGTTTCAACTCAAATAAAATCGCCTAAACTCCGTTTACGAACCTCAAGAAAACTTAATTTCGTTTAGAAATTAATTATCTGGGTGCTCTTTTTGATCAAAAACTGACATGTAACACCCTCTCCTATCTCATATCTTACCGGCCAACGAATATTTGGCCAAACATGGAGTATTAGTCTAAAAATGTTACTATGGGTATATCAAAGCATTATACGGTCTGTGGTTTCGTGCGCGGCTTTAATTTGGTGCCCAACCATTACTTACATTATTCTTGCATATCAAAGGTATGGCTGGTTCTAAGGCTATAAAATTAAAAATATTAAATCAACTAAAACTCAACAGCCAATAAGCCATAGTGGTATTTAGATCAAACTGAATGTGGCAAAATAAATTGTCCGATTGCCAGACTTGATGATAAAATCCTCGAGAATTTCAAAAACAGGAGTCCCGACGGATCCAAGCTGAAAACTATACCCTATATCCGTTCTTCTGTCATGCATCTATATGGTACACTGACGGATCAAAAACAAGTACGGGGACTACAGCTGAAATAATTGGGCCTCACACTCATCTAGGCTCACACTCAGCCTACCCTTAGGAAAAGAAAATCGCCAACCGTATTTCAAACGGATATCTAAAAAGAGCTCTGCACACATGAATGTCTGAGAAGATGATATTGATAATCTCGAACAATTAGGCAGCCTTGCTAGAACTAGCTGGCCCAGTCTTCGATTCTTAGCTGACATGTAGTTGCTATTGCTTTTTAAATTACCTTTACTAGGGAAAGGAAACAAAATTACCTTAATGTTGTCCCCTCTCGTGGAAACGAGATAGGCAATCTCTGTGCTAGGCAAGATACGCAGACAGTACCTCCACTGATTATTAACCCAGGCTTGCCTATTCAAAGAAGCACTTAAATATAAGTTTTATGTACTGGATAAAACCATCATCTAAGCAAGATGCCCTCAAATTTGGATTGGGAGTTTGGATTGGGATGAGCCAAACTAAAAACAACTTTTTAATTACAATATCGGAAATCTAGACGGTGTACTCAAGATCGATCGCCAATTACTAAGAAACCTGGTAAGCGAATAAAACAGAAAAATCCCGAAATGATTATTGCAGATTCTGCAACAAATGACACTCGCATTCATTACAGTCACCCAAAATTATGAGACATGTACAAATTGTTCCAAAACCAGTTGCATAGCCAAAGTTATGTTTCGGGACCTAAGCATTTAGAGCGAAACCAGTCAAGAAGCAACTTGACACCAATAACATATTTACAAAATGCTCAATTCTGTCCAATGTACCGAATCTGATCCATTAGGATGAATTTCACTGAACACCAGAAAGAGATTCAAATTCTCTATAACAGAGATGAAGCTTCAGCTATCTGTACACTGACCCAAACATTTTAGTAGAAATACACGGTTGTTTGCGATGCTTCAGAGACAGCGTTTGGACATCCAAAAATAGTTCTATATCACAACTATAAGGAGTTCTAGCGACATTCCATCAAGCGGAGTTACTGTAGAGCAGCAAAAAGTGCAATACTTTATTTACACGGATCAAATTTTGCACAATCTGCGAAATAGGAAAATAAATCACAGAATATGAAATTTGATATAGAGGTTGAAGCAGAAAATGTTCAAACCATGCATTACAAACCATTGCCGAAGAAGTAAAATGCATTTGAGCAGCATTCTAGTAATAGGCTCGATTTGACCATATTTGGTTCCGTGATGGATAATTCTAAAGGAAGGTATCGTTCTCAAGTCCCGAGAGTTGATATTTAGTTTTATCTTATTAGGAAGTGCAGGACAATTGATGTCGTCGGAGAGTACAAACGTACATTCTACAAGGCAAGATTCCATCCAAAATAAAATTTGAGATGGGAAACTCTATTAAACGTCTAACGTCTGTGGCAATGACATCAACTACTTTACCGGGTTTCATGCTATTAAAAGTGCAAGAAGCGAATTCAGTCAGGTTGATGACCGTAGATCGCCCTCTAAGTGAACCATGTTGACTATCTAAGATACTTTCGAATAGTTTGGGAATACAGGACAGCTTTAAGATTGGATTGTCACCCTTTTTATGAGGGGAACAATTAAAGAGTTTTTCCAACCTGATGAATATTTATCCCTGCTGAAAATTTGTTTTGGAAAAGTGCAGTAAGCAACGATTGAGACAAACTGTTTTTTAAGATGAAAGAAAGCAACCAATCGGGACCAGGAGAAAAATTGTCCTTAAGCTTAATAATTTTGCTTACCACGGTATCCTAATTTATATCGATTGAAATCATAGATGGTTAGTTATTGTTTTGGAAGCATCGGAAAAGAGATCACTATACATCAAGATCGAAGGATATTCGTCAGATATTTAGACCTATAAACAATCAGCGTACTCAGGTTGCACAGACCTTACTTCAGTACTCATCGTGGTATACTATCGGCTCAAACACCCTTCTCCTTGCTAAAAATAAAGAGCTAGCTCTGATATATAATCTTGTGGTATGTTGATGTGCTGGCTACATAATTCCCACACAAGCGATATCAAATTATGGAGTTACGGTCAATCAAATCGACCACATTCTCGTATCGTATCGTATCTCGGTGGTAGCTGTGAAATATGTTGTACGTCTTTCGCTCCAGTATAATAACCGATTCCAACCTCGAAGCTAGCAAATCGGAAAACAAACGACCACTACCAGATTCCGTGGAAGAATGCTATGGAATATAATATAATCGGCGATAACAAATACATCTGAACCTAGAAACAAAAGGCTAGATGAGAATTGTATTGCTTCAAGAAAAGAATCGCGCACAAAAACGATAGCTCTCTAAACCAACAAGGCAGTCGCGCAACGGCTACATAGTCGCGAGGCCTCCAACCGACTGCGTAGAGGGAAGAAACGTGAATAGTCCAAACAACAAGTGCTTAAAATCGAAATAGCACGGTCCTAACAGTGTGACGGAATTGTTTCTCGTCACTCTTAAACATGCAAGCGTTACCCTGAGTGATCAACCAACGTGTCAGAAATGACACCACCAGGCGCTTCATCGTAAGATGAAGTGCGACACATCATATCAAGTATTAAAAATTGTTTGAGCTGGTTTTGTCGATTTGGTGCGAAGAAAAAATCCCGGACGAGTCGAAAATAGCACTAATCTGTTCGAAATAGCTTTGATCAATACCGACTTCAAGGTCTAGGTCAACGCACTTGCTGTTATCAATTTGCAGGTTGAAAACATGTTACGAAAAGGGCATCCCTGTACATCTTCTATTCAATGTGTTCAGCACATTATGGAGTGTCGTGTCATATTTAGACATTTCCTTAAAATTAATAACCGCGTGCAAAGTATTAATGGATGGCTCTAACAGCAAGGTGTTAATCGAAAACAAGCTGCCAGAGGCTTTCGAAAAAACAACAGAAGTGCGGTAGGGAGACAAAAATTCTAATAATCCTATTGTTCTTTCTTACTATTTTACGCGGACGACATATGCATCCTGAGTCGTAACATCGTGTTTCTGAGACAAGTTCAACTTCCGTTAGAAATATCAGACCAAGAAAATTTTTAATAGACAACACACAATACGAAAAGGCGAATGAGTTTAAATATTTGGAATTGATTGCAAATGTGAAAAAACTCACACTCTGCGGACATTATAAGATCGCGAATCACGGCGTTACCGAGCATTCCACACTAACTCCAAAAAATTTAAATCACTTATTGTGTAGCGTAAAGCAAAATTAAATATCTGGAAAGCGCTGATAAGGCCAGTAGATACTTTAGTTAGCGAGTCTTGGAGGCTAGCAACACGGGACATCCAAAAGCTTGCAATTTTTGAGCGTAAATTAGTTCGTATGATGGTTCGTTAGGTCAAGGAAGGAGAAATTGGAACAATTAAATCGTCAAGGCTTAGATGGCCTACTTTTCCAAAACTGTACCTTAAAATATGCCCTGTAGTCGACACCAATGAATAATGTACCTCGCAATAGGCCTCCTATTCGGTGGATGGACAACGTTGATAAGGACCTTCATACACTTATTTATAAGCGTGTGGCTGAAACACACTCACTCTCTTTTGGATGGAGCGGAGTTTGATTAATTTTTGTCGCTATTCAATTATTGACAAAAAAATCTTGAACTTCATCACAATTCATCTGCAACGCCTCAAAGTTTTTGATTTGAATAAATTGACTTGTATAGATGTCGTCATAGAGACTGGTGGGATTGGTATAAAGATCTTGAGCTGAGGGCTTTCAATTTTTAATTGTTCATCGTTGACCTTCAACTGTCAAATAGATTTAAAAGAGTTGCACAATTGAGTAGCTATAACAAAATACTATAAGGTATCAACTGAAGCTATTTAGGAAGCACAAAGGGCCGCTACGTCTTTCGTTATATCATAAGGTTCAGTGAAGGGGCTCGGTGTGAACGACTAACCAAATTCTTTTCCTAGTTTTCGAAACCCAAATTGACATCTCAATTTAACACCGTACAAACGGGGATTAGGCGAAATGAATGTAAATAATAAAGCGGGCCGCCCGGAAATATAACGGTGACGTAATGTCACTTAAGCCGATCAGTTAATGACATAAATTAAGCCATTCTTGGAAAATACTTGAAAACATTTATCAAAATGAGTTTAACAAATTTTTGTTTAACTCTACATCCATATAGATAGATTAATCCGCACAGCAAAACCGTTAAATAAATTTTATTATCGCGCTTATTGTTCTCCTTATCTGAATACACGATTGACTTTCCAATTCAAAATCTATTTTCGTTTTGTCATTCAAATTTCACTTCGACATAATCGTAAACTACCTAAACGATATAGAACAATAATTTAGCTGAACCAAACGTTATTTATAACATGATTGTTACCTTCACAGTTTAACCAATTTAGCAGGGGAAAAAATTGCAAACTCACGATCTAAAAATAATTTTGTAACGTGCGCGCTCAGCACAACTTAAGATAATTGACTTAAATAAAAAATTGTTATTTAGTTAAAATATGCATGAAGAATGTCGAAATTGGCATCTGCGCTAAAGGTATGCGATTATAAAATAAATCGGGTAAGCCACCACCACCGCCGCCATCGTAATACCATACCAAACCAAATTTTAATTATACCAACGAAAGCGAAAGGTATATGCATGCGGCTAATTTGACAAAATTTATTTTTGATTGGTTTTTGTTATTGCCGAACATAAATCAAATGTAACATGTACGCGTGTGTGTTTAGGAATTTGTCTGCAAAATTTTTGCATACGCATTAACTTTTTAAATAATTTTCCGAAACTTACGCGGCCACATCGATGAATTTGTATCATCGTGCGCAGCACCGCATAAATTTTCTCTAACACAGTAGACTTGTCGCAAGATGCGCACAGCCTCTCGAAAATTAAAGTGAAACCATCATCAATTTGTAATCGTGAATTCATCAATTTTACGTAATAGAAATTTTTTCATAAATTATGTTTTTTGTTGTTATGTTGGAAACACAATAAGCTTCCCATTAATCAAGATGCGCGGTAAAATTTTTGACACCCAACCGCATAATTATAATTTGGTTTTAATTGATTTTCTAATGGAAAATATGATCGATGATGAACTATGAGCCCTTTTGACTTCTTGTTATTTATGAAATGAAAGTAACAACCCACACGTAACAAACACCAAGCGTGTTGTAATTAAAATTATGATAAAATACGACTAAAATGTGTTTCCGCCGCATTAGGCAGCCGAAACACTGTGCTCAGCAAACAAACAAAATTAGAAATTCGATGTAAATCTTGTAATTTATTGCGAAGCTAGCGTATTACCATACGGCTAAGGTTTGTTCATATTCTAAACGTTAAGTTTTTTTTCTATACGATAAGATGCTCCGATGTATTGAATTATACACAGATCTTCTTAAACGGTAATCGCATTATAGGTGGTCAAATTTAGAAGTGTAGAATAGCGTAAACCATTGTTTATATTTTATTTTGTTTCGGATGTTTACGTTTTTTTATACGGTTCGTTATCGATTTAAAGTACTCGTAACTTATTCGTTTGGATAATATGCGTGACCGAATCTAAAAAGTTTTAGGTTAACAAAGAGAAGTACCTACAATCCAAATTCATAAATAATAAAATATTTATGCGAGGCTTAATACTGAAACGATACATCTGCACATTCGATTTTCATTTTAGTTTAGGGCGAATCTGGACATTATGCGATTTCATTATTTATACAGAGACCGCTATCTCCAGGTACAACGGTAATCAAGTCAAACGGGAAGGTAATATTATGTTTTGACGCATAACCAGGCCAATATTAACATTAACCGGTTTGTATCGCGAAATAGACTGTACTGCTCTGATCTTTAGGTCGATTAGAGTTGAGAGAATAAAAGTTTTTATTCTTTTTGTTGGGTCAGTTTTAGTTGATAAGTTCGTGTGTGCGAACTGTTTTCTGAACGACCCCCGATAACCTGCTCCCCCTTTTGCGTTAACTTCAGTTCATAGGTTCATAGGATCAGAATCATTTTTAACGTTTTGAAGATCCCTATACTGTGTCCCTACCTCGAGAGTGGATTATGTGATTTGTATTTTATTTTCCCCAATCTTCTTTCATTTTAATTTGGGTGCTTTATTTTCTTAATATAAAACGACCAACACAATTATTTTTTAGACTGTAAAATAACACCACGATAGCGCCCTAGAGTCGTTTTTATTATTACTTACAATCATATAGTACATTGTTTGAAAGGTCTGGACCACACAACAATAATCCAGGGAACAACGCTTCTGTCAACGAAACTGCTACTATTAGTATGGCTCTGGAGCTTTCTTTGAAGCACATTCTAAAAGGAAGATAAGCCGTTATATTCAAATTACCTCCCGTTATGTGTAGTTTGGTCCACCTCGTGTTCTTAAATAAATAATTATAAAGCTAAGTAGCACAGATCAATTCGACTCAAGGATAAAAATGTCGCGGTGGAGTTATGGAGTTTATAAAGACAATATAAACGTATGATTGGATAAAATTTTAAATTTTGCAGCACCGAAAGCTCATCAAAGCCAGAATGAGATATTCATACTCACTAATAACAAATAGAATACAAAAATAATAATTTTCCAATGTAAAAGCAACACAGCTGAACTACACAAAAAGGTTGCCAATAGTTCACAAATCCACTGTTTGGCGCTCACAGGAAACTGGTCGTAACAATACGGCCAACTCATCAATCAATTTTAATTTTTTTCATTTATGAATTGCCGCATTCTTAATTGACGCTAATTATAACTGTACATCATACTTAGCTTTTATTTGATGTATGATTAAATTGGAGCGGCTTCCCGCTACCACCCGATGCATGTACACTAAATTGCTAATATCATTCAACACGACAGATAAGACAAAACAAATTAAATCCGAATACCAATTTCGCAATAGATGGCATTGAAATTTGTCCGTTTGTTCCGGTTCATTATCACCATTATCAAACTTTTCGGTTATTAACGAATGTTTCCGAATTGCAGGTCATTATAGAAGTACAATAAAAAAAAATCCGCAAATTTACCGCACTTACCTAAACACCAAGTGGTAACCAAAATTAAAACTATCGCCTGATTTTCCTAAAACTAGTTTATATCGATATTAGCCTTTTGCAGCAACCTGAAAAATCCCCGTGGAAATGCAGAAAATCAGTATACTTTTTTTCTAAGAAATTTTGAGTGAAAATTCTTGATTTTCCCCCCTTTCTCGAAGTTTTAATTACCTCGTAAGGTTTTAGCCCCAAATATCCCTTCTGTTTTATTTGGGTTTGCGATTTTTAATTCAATACTGCTGATTTAGAAATATGTCAAAATTTGCAAAGGTACTGAGATAATTTGGTTCCTGCGTATAAAACAAGAGGCGCGCGTGCAAAAAATCACAATCAACGCTAAGCAACCGTTGCTTGGATTATTAAAACTAATTGAAAAAAAATCCTGTCAAATACAACTTTTCTGATATAAGTGTTAACTATAAATATGTATTGGTTAGTTATTTCCTTAAATATTGCTGTGAAGCAACAATTTTAAAATTTGAGTGCATTTAGGCGAATTAAAATAACACAATCGAGACATGGTTTTGTAAGTGAAACTTTAATATGCTGATTGCTCCAATCAAAATATAAAAATGTGTTTAAAAAAATATTTAAAAAAAGTTTATGATGAAGCTTGACCGTGGTTGGGGATGCGCCTAGAATGCCACCACAGCACTCACTGTTTGTCGTAAGAGCCAACTAAAATGGTCGGATTGTTGGGTTACACCTGCATCCGTAAAATATTTACATCTCGAATTACGCAGTCCCGCTATATTAGTACTAACGACAACAAAAGTATCTCTAACACTTGCGATTATAAATTGTATTTACTTCAAGCGCTACCGCACTAGTTGGAACAAGCATTTGAATTTCAATGTGCAGTATAGATGTTCGTTAAAAACCACATACCTTACACGCGAAGTACGATTAGAAGTTTGAATTATTCACAAAGACCGCTCAAACTATTTTGCTTAAAATAACTCCAAACTAGTAAACTTCCAAGGCTGGAATTAGAAATTATGACCATAACCTGATAACCATAAAAATATCTGTCGAAACACCACCGAACTTCAGACAGCAGCCAAGACGCCTTTGGCATTTTAACGAGGCTGACGATGACGGTTTATAGTCATTTTCTCAATATTACCCTTGGAAAAGCCATTGTTTCTATAAAAATCGAATAGATGACGCAGTTTCAATTTCACTGAGATCGTTTTACATGGAATCAATAAATATGTATATTCCATCATCATTTGCCAAATCCAATCCAAATTTTAAAATCGCAAGAAATGCAAGCGCAAGGAAGTTTATTTTGAGGAATACAAGGCTACACGAAACATTGAAAATCCGAATACCGAATTGAAAATCTACGATCGCGATTTTCACCAACTGGTCGAAAAAAAAACCTGAAAACAATGAACGTACATAAGGCCACCGGCCCCGATAGAATTCCAGTGTGAATATTGAGGGAGTTTACCGGTGACTAGGCTTCATTATTAACTAAACATAGCCAAAATTGACTCCAATCTAGGGAACATCTAGTGAAGTATCTTGTATGTCGCAAACAAATGGAATCCCGCCATAGAACAGCGTGGAGAAGCTTTTGCAATTGCTTTGGAAATATGTATCCAAGGCTTTTGAGAAGAAATAAGCACTCCCAATTGCAGCGGTCTCTCGGGGATCATTTTTGTCACCGACTTTGTTTTTGTTATACATCAATGATTGCTGGATAGCACTGCAGTCCTTATCCATAGCTCTGCTGATCACGCTACATCGCACTCTTTTATTTTATTCTAGGTGGAACCTACTTTTTCCATAAAAACCATGTCTGTTTATGGAACGTTTGACTTCTGTAAAACAAATTTTTTGTTATTTATACGACTGAACTCAGGGATTAACCATTTGGCATTTTTGTATTAAAGTACATGCCAAGGCTATCATAAAACATCATGTCCATTTATTGGATTTCGGGACTACAATTTTACTAACCCCCTCCCCACTGCCATTTCCCTCGATTAATAATCCTCCCACTCCTGTCCTGCAATTAAGAATAATTTTGATGAATTTTATATTACCACAATTCGTTCTCGCACATTTTTCAGGTCCCAAAGGGGTTTACTGACATTCTGATAAAAATGATGAAAAATGGCCCTGGTCCAAAATCACTTTTCTTGACTTTGTATTCGGAGTTTTGTTTTTTCGCATATCTTTTTTATTTTTAATTCGGACTATTGTAAGAGCTTTTGGGACCTCTACTTCAAGGAGGTCGGGTACCTGCCATACGAAATTACTCCAAGAACCACCCACGATATTGGATCAGACAATAGTCGATACAATTTTAGTTGTAATTGCTCGTTTATTATAGCATTGTATATCTTTGAAAAGGTTTTGAAGAATGGCGTAAATTTTTCAAACCTCAAAACCACCATTGTGGTGCTGGAAGCAGTTACAACTTTTATTTTTCCCTTATCATCATGTTGCATTTGTAGGATCTCGGAAAAAGTAACAATTCTGTTATGCTTTAGTTGATAAATTCGCCGTTTTAGCGTTGGTGTGAAGTATATCCCAAATTTACCTAAAGCATATTACTCGTATAACTCTAAATTGCCATTAGGGTGCTGATTACAAATACGTTTTGTGTCATTCTGATAAGTTCATGTGGTATATTGTTTATAAGATTTTGGATGAAGACTAATTTTGTTATCTTTGGTACAGAATATATGTGTACCTGATATCATTGAAAAGGTTTTCAAAAATGTCACAAAATAAGACAGTTGTGATACTGGAAGCAGTTACATTCAGCTGATTCGTGGTTGAATTATTGAAAAGCCACAATTTTATTACCAGCCGTTTAGTTCACAAATTCACCGCTTTGGCGCTGGTGACAAATTAATCCTTTTGTATAGAATGTATTGTGAAGTCAGCCCAGAATTGCATTCCAGCAATATTAGAAACATGCCGTCGGGTAACACTAAAACAGTAATGATATCCCTGCCCAGAATTTATTACAGTAATTTCGTTCAATCTCTACAAAAATATTAAAATCAAAATTAAAAATTATGTAAAACTGATAAAAGTTTAGCAAAGTGGGTCACTTCGTTGAATATCGGTAACTAAAAATTTTCTACATAACATAACAGCGACTGAATAAGTCCAAAATATCAAATTGATAAGCTCTAGTTTTGTAAGGGAATCAAAAAGAGCCGGCTTGGTCTGTCCAAGTATATCGGAGGCCAGCACTAACTAGTCCTAGTTTTTCAAACTGCTGTGCATGTTGAGAGCAGAGCTATGATGGATTAGGTATCCAACCGAAAGTATTATATTCATCACGCAATCGTATTTGCCTGCTAGTTCAGGTTTTATTTCCAAAACGGTTTGCATGTTGTGGACACAGCTACGATGGTTTGGGCTAGTTTGGTTTCGAGATTATAACAACTATGAACAGTATGCTCTGTTCACAAAACACAAATCGGTTTGAAAATAAAATAAGAGCTAAACAGTACGGTCCCGCGTCTTAAAAATATGTTCGATTACCGGGCTTTGGTATACCAAACCATGCCAGGCCGAATTTCCTTGGATATTATATAATCTCCATACTAACCAAAACCATCATAACTCTAGACTAGAGCTAGAGCTAACTAGAACTAGTTAGTGTATCCTTGTTTTGAATCAAATACATTCCGTTACTGGCCTTCGATACACCCGGACAGACCAGGCCGATTTTTTGATTCGCTCACAAAACTAGAGCTTAACAATACGACCCAGTGTTGCATATACAGTACCTGGCAAATGAATTAGAGCCACCCTTGTGTGTCAAGTAATTTGTGATACAAGCAATTTGTATTTAAGTATATTTCAAATTTTCGAATGTAAACGGATTTAGTTGTTCTAAGAGTATCTATTTATATGAACAACAACCCTTATATTATTAGGGTAATTCGAGTATTACCGGTTTTGGGTCAGGTGGCTGCTATGTAAAATGAGTGCGAATAATAACCAGATTCAGTTAAAATGTGTGCATGCTCGTGTTAAAAAGTGTTTTAATAATATATTGTGAACTCTATAAATTTGTTGGTGAATTTGTAAGCTCTGTAATTTATTCGGAATAGGAAAAGTGAAAGGCATTGAAAGACATTAGTAGCGTGGATAAAATTAAAATAGAGACTTTATTAAAATTATTAAAAACATGTATATGCACTCCAACCGTCAAATTACAAAAATGCAAAAACATTTCTCCGCATATAGTTGACCGAATAGCCGCATTAATTCGAAAAAATATGCCGTCAACACCGAGCGGTCGCAGTCATTGCCGTGGTGTCCGTAAAACCACCGCGACAGACGATCGGCTAATTATAAAAACAGCACTCCAAAATAGACAAAGTTCTACTAAAGAGGTGCTAAATAAATTAAAATTGCATAATACTAACATATCTGAGCGCACGATGCGATCATGATTGTTCTCTGCCGGACTCAAATGTCGTAGACCAGCCAAGAAGCCCAGTTTGACACCGAAAAAGTAGAAAGCACGTCTGTAATGGGCAAAAATGCAAAACTACAAGAAGTGGTAAAAACTTGTATTTCCAGTATGCCAGCTAGAATTAGTGCAGTCATTAAAGCCAAAGGAGAATTAACAAAATATTGATGTAAAATCAACTATAATCTATTTCAATTGCCACTTGCCAGGTACTGTAATACATTCCGTTAATGGCTCATTATTGAGCATGTTTTAGAGCCGGTGAATAGCTTTTGGTTATTTTAGAGAATCGATACTGCATTGACTAAAACCAACCTTTCTAAAGCGGTTTTTTTGATATTTTGGACACATTCAGTCGCTGTTATGTTATGTAGAAAATTTGTAGTTACCGATATTCAATGAGTTGACCCATTTTGCTGTTTTAATATTTCAAATTTGAATCATTTTCTGGGTCAGAATAAACTTTCGAGATTGAACGAAATTACTATGATAAATTCTGGGCTGGGATACCTTTGAAGTTTTAGTTTTACCCGATGGTATGTTTTATTTTTTCTGGGAAGAAATTCTGGGCTAGCTTCACAGACATTTCCAAACACCGACTTATTGACTTATTAGACGCCATCTTGAATAAGTCCGCCAAGTTCATCCAATTCATTGAACCGACTTATTTGTGACGTAATAACAAAAACAAAACGCAATTTCTATTACAGGGAAGAAATCATATAGTGCAAATTTTATAAGCCAATTTCTCTTCCGAGGTTAATCTTATTTTGTAGTTTTAATATATCTATATACACAAATTTAATTTTTTTTTCTATAATTAACCCATAAATACGTATCTTATAAACATATCGGCATAATTATTTTATAGTTCATCATTCTTATTAGGCTTATACAAATTGCAAATAGTAAAATAGATTTACCTCTGAACAGAAACAAAATTTACACTACATGAGTCCTCTTATATATATTTTACTCTATGATTACATTTAGTCAAGACACAATTTTGAAGACATTTCTATGTAGTCGTACTTATTCAAATAAGTCTCCTCGCGAGGTGACTTATTTGAATAAGTCGGTGTCCACAAATAAGTTGGTGTTTAGAAAACAGCCTAAGACTGTTAGCCTTTGTGATTTATTTAAATAAGTACGTTTACACAGAAATGTCTCCACAATGTGTCTTGGCTAAATGTCATCATAGAGCAAAATTTACATAAGAGAACTCATGTAGTGTACATTTTTTTCTGTTCCGATGTAAATTTAGTTTACTATTTGCAATCTGTATAAGCCTAAAAAGAACAATGATATATAAAAATACCTTCGCCGATATGTTTATAAGATACGTATATATGGGTTAAATATAGAAACAAATTAAATTTGTGTATCAAAACTATAAAATAAAATTTGAACTACAATGTTCCTCTTATATATTTATTCCTCCTTGGTGTAATGCAAGTAGTTTTTATTTTTAAATCTTGTGGCAACGACCAACATGTCAAGAATTTTTCTTCCCTCTAATAGAAATTGCGGTTTGTTTTTGTAGTTACGTCACAAATAAGTCGAATTGAAATGATTTGACCGACTTATTCAAGATGGCGTCAAATAAGTCTGTAATAAATCGGTGTTTGGAAAACACCCTTTGAAAATATTTTCTTCATATACATAAATTACGTACCAAATTTTATGCAAATCAGAACTGTTTAATAATTCATTGTGAATCGTGAAAAACTGTTAAATCTGGTCTAATTTTCAAAATCAAAGATTATTGTATATAAAGGGCATGTCAATTTGCGACCAATTTTCTTACTGAAAATTGGTGATATTTTCTACTGTCCCATAGTAGACAAGACAAACAATTCATCAAGCATTTGCAAAACTAACGGAAATTACCCAACAGCTCCTGTAAGTAGCCTGGGAACCCGGCAATAAATTCAAGTACGTACTTACTACAAAAAATAATAACAATACGGGTATATCGGGCATTACGTAAAAACATTTTTAAGTGTTACGTCGCTAAAAATCGTGACTTCTGGAATTAGACCAAAACGTACAAAATTTATGTTGCTTTATGTAACAATTTAAAATTCATTGTTTCACAGTCAAAACGATAACCATATAAATACAACATAAAGCTCATTAATATTTCACGAGTTCACGACTTATTATGTGTATCGGTGTTGTTGTTAAGCAATACGCACTACATAAGAATTAATTAGCCTTGAGAATATATTTATCAGTTCCGTGAAAGATATACTTGGAGCCAGATTTGCACAAATTTAGCTTACCGATACAAAATGCAAACAATAGTGTTTCCACATCGGCCAATTATAATAGAACACGCACGTTTATGTAACACAATAAAATCATTGTTCTTGCGGCTTGCCTCGTAAATATAAAAGATACGTGTTTGATGACTTCATTTTATACGTATGTAATGTACATATGGCAATTACCCCATAAAGTATAAATACCATAAACATACGTTTTATTGTCGTATTACGAAATTGTCAATGAACCTGAAAAATATTTTATAATGTTTATCCAATAATAAAATAGAACGATGATTAAGCCTTAAGCTTACGGCTAAACAAAAACAAATATGTTTAAGAAACGGAAATTGAAATATCATCCCAGTCTGTGTAATTCTGTACGTAATATACCTATACACAATATAAGGAATGTGTATCTTTCTTTTAGAGGCACGCTGTGCGGCTTTATATAAAATTTATGATTATACGGAGTTACGGACACCCGACACAAAGAGAGATTTACATTATTTAAATACTTTTCGGAGGAATGCAAGCCAGAATAGGACGATTGTATTTTATAGATTTATAATGTGTGCGACTAATATTTGCTTGTATCACCTTGTATATAATTTTCAATCATCATTAAATTACAATTTAACATTGGAAAGTATAACGTAACAACTTATTTTGGTCAAGTTTTTTAACAGCCGCGGTACCAGAACTTTATTGACTGACTCATTAATTTCAAGTTGATTTTTTTCCTTCTAATACACGGCTAATATGCACAACAAGGCTAATCTTTGTTATACTTTCACTCTCTATACCCGAAGAAAAATAAAATTTATTAAAAATTATGTTGTTAAAATTGAGGTGCGGAGGTGGTGGCGTGTGCCTAGTTGTATACCGTGCGGTATTTTATAGAATTTTGTGATGGTCTTATATATATTTCACAAGGTTGCTGGCATGTTAATAATTTTTCCTAACTTTCTAAATTCGCTCGAATACATTTATTATGATTAATAATTCACCAAGTAAGTGATTATACATGATAAATGGTCTGGATGTCGCGCTTCGCCTTGGATGCGGTCGGCATTAAACATTTAAAAGCAAAAGTATATAAAAAATTAATTGAAATTACGGTAAGTTGATTATGTACGAGATAAACTAGTTAATGGATAGTTGTGAATTATTGTATGTACTCTACATATCTGTAATTACAATTAAAAGGTAATAAATAATTGTATAATTTAATTAAAGTAATTAAATTTAATCAGATTTATAGGTTGTGGTTGTGAACGCCGTCTGCAACGTCATAATAAATTTTTTAGTTCTTATTGCAATATCAAATTACTCGACCGCGTTCTTATCGATGTATATATAGAGATACAAATTTTTTATGTACATCCATATACAATCATATTACATAATTGACGTCATTAAAAGAAGGTCGACCACCTTATTTTATGTATACGCTTATACATATGTGTACATAAAAAACAGGTAGTATTAAAAAAACATCTTTATGATTACACGATGGTTTTCTTACACGTGACCGTTAAAATTTAAATTTAACGTTTTTTTTCATTATTTTCGGTTTACAAATAAAGTTCGTTTCTTATAACAATAATTGAAGTGTGGTACATAAACATAATTACGACATTTTGTTATTAGTTTTGCAATTAAATCAAAACACAAAATGTTATAGTTTTTGGTAATAAACAAACTTTTGCGGTTGCACAATACCCACAGTAATTATTTATTATACCGCATTGTTGTTCTTTAAATTGCATTGGATTTCATACACCGTATCAGAGTTTCGTAACATAGAAATTTTGATCGCCTACCATACGGAACTTCTGCGCGAAATCATTATACATATTATGTGATTGATTGATCGACGTGGAGTCGAATTTTTAAATGATGAGATCATTGTTAGGAATTTTTGGTCAGTTGTCGTTTTTGTAAATAACAAAAACTACAGTTACCGCACGTAACATACTGCATGTGAACAAATTTAGTTATGTAGTCGCGTTTATGAACACAATAACTAATCATAAAACAATGGTGGACCTAAATCATAATAATAAATATTCTCACTATTATCGTAACAACAATAGTAGAAAATAAAATAAGGCGCATTAGAACAAGAAATCGAGTAGATGGTGGCGTACTCGAAGAATTTCTTATGTAAGGTAATGTACGCCTTGTAACATTGAGGCTGATGACTCGAGAGTTTGCAACATATTGAAAATCTCTCCAAACGCCATTTACACAAATTAACGAAAAGTGTAGCTACACAAATTAACAAAAGTGTAACTATTTGAAAGTGTAGCAAATCTAAAAAATCTCAAAGCTCTAAAAGGTGTACGTATTGGATTTTAAATACTACCAAAACAATTCTACACCCTGAGTTTAATGAAATAAAAAATGTTTAAATATTTGAAATGAGTTATTATGCTACACTATTCTCATTCTCAATTTTTTTAAATATTATCAAGTACCAAAATACTTACTAAACTGTGACCGATTTCAAAAATCTCAGAGATGTTATCAAAAAGTGTAAGCACGAAGATTTGTTATTCACTCTTTTTCATTGCTACACTTTTTAATAGTTGCAGTTTTTGTAAATTTGTCTAGCTACACTTTTCGCAAATTAGTGTAGCTACACTTTTCGTTAATTTGTGTAGCTACACTTTTCGTTAAAAAATTTACTGCTGAAAGATGTAGGTGTCCGATAACATTTAGTAATTGATTTATCGCTCGTTCACACATATTTTTTATAAATTGATGAACAATTGACAGCATACCGCACGTAATGTGATAACTAGTGCGTTAATTGCCTTACTTAATGTCAATGGCCGGCGAACATGATGTACCCGTAATACACAACCAATCCAATTTATTTTACTATAATGGATTGAGCGTCAAATCAATAAAAAACACGGCACAAATAAAGGCCTCTAAATACTCATTTGCAACAAAATGGCGGGTATCATAAAAGTTTGCTGCAAATGTAGGACTCACTGTGGAGTTGTAAGCGATGTATAGCTGCTAAATAATTACAAATTCCATCTAAATATTGCTATTAAACCAATTCAGTCTTGAGCAGATGGCAAAAAATTCCCGTTGAAAAATATATTTTCTGTATACGACCTATTTAACGAAATGGTGGCTCATAAATTCATCGTAAACAGTAATCGCGAAAAATTCATAATTTTCATTTCAAATTGCGCATTCCAACTCTTGTATGTGATGGACGCCGCACGGCTTTCATTAAAACAACCGCCATGTTTAATGGAAACTATAAATTCAATTTGACCGAGAGAACTTAATTTATTGAATAAGATTGAATAGTTAAAAATAATCCAAGTAGAGAGGTACCAAGCTGCCGAACTTAAGTAATAAAACAAATATGTTCAAATTGAGGAACGTCAACTTTTTCAAACTTTTATTGATCGGTGAGCAAGTGAGGCAGCCAACGCGCACACAGCATTAGCATGTTCAAACAATTTTGTAACATGTTGCGCAAATTTCTTGATCATTTCTGGCGTAGTCATGATAGAAGACCTTCCTGACCGATGTTTTTTATTTGTGATCGTACGTCGAAACTACAATTCAACTACAATTTTTCCATTCACCGTTTGACTGGTGTATACGATGGAGTGCTTATTTCATAATACCATACTTATCAAGGTTTTTCCGTTTTTAGCCGTTTTGCCTCACCAACACGAAATTCGGGTTTTCTTCATTGTTAAGTATTGAAGTAAACACCAACTACTTGACAGATTGTTATGCAACTTCAGATTTTGTTTTTTTAAGGTCGACTCTAGTAATTAGTCATTTTACGGCATTGAAAAACTCCCAACTAAAGCCTCAACTAGCAAATACGTAATAGGTTGAAACAAGTCTATACAACTTTGCCGATAGTAACACGAAATTTATCAAACAACGCACAACTTCAGCTCTTACGCGTTCGTTGGTTAAGGCATATGAGTTCTGCGCTACAGCAGAAGGCGAAAGTCAAGTACCATGAATGATTGCAATTTATTAATTTGTCAGATCACTGATAACCTGCTATTCATAGCTAACATTAGCTGGAACTTGGAAAATTATACTTTACATTATTCTCGTGCCCTGAGAGCGGTGTCCATCTTTGGATTCTTATATCATTAGACGGATTATGATAAAAACGAGCCTATTACTAGGATCCCGCCTTTTACTAGGATTTTCATCATCGATTACGATCGGTGATGTTAATAAACACAACTAAGACCCTCTGTTGGAGTGCAGAATACTGCGCCGACCCACCGTTCATGTCAATGTAAAGGTTGTCATGGAGCTTGCAATGCGCAGGTGGTATACTGTAATAGTGTGAATGGGTGGTGTGTGCGTGAATGAGAAGGGGGGTATTAATTGACCTTCAAAGGACATTAAATCCACTGGACAATTAATATATTCTTTTATTTACAAAAAAAATGTTCCATTTCATTTTATATTTCGATTTAATGAATTTTTTATTATAACTTTTGGATTATTTTTTTATTGGTTTAGAATCATTTTTCATAATTTTTTGATTTTTTTTTTCTAAAATTACTTTGTTTGTATTAAACAAGCCGGGCTTCCAATTTTCTGACCTCTAGCTTTGGACTATTATCCTTCTTAACTATTTACCAAATGTTTTATTAACTATACCGTCCAAAACCACTTTTCTCGACGTTTTAAAGGTTCCTGGTCTCAGAAACACAAACAAAAGTTTTTCTGTCTGTCTGAATGTCTAGGTATCTGGATGGATGTCTGTACCGATGATATCTCAATGTTCGCCTTGTGCGATTCGATTTTTAAACCACGGATATCAGTGCAAAAAGCGAGTGAATTATTCACAATTGATTTGAAAAAATTCGTAAAATGACGATGACGATTTATTGCGATTTATCCGAACATTCGGCCAAAATGTTCACTTGTTTTAAATCCTTTCCCAAAAGAACGGCTTGCCGTTGCGATAGTTTTAGGTGGCGTACCATAATGTGATTGCATGGCGCAGTGACATTTGATGGTTGATATATTTATGCAGTTGTTTCTCCGGTTTCATCAGATTCAAATATTGGTGGTAAAGAATACTTCAGTTGGTGTTGCTCTTTCCGGAACATGAATTTCATCTGAATACGGCAGCGGTAGTTGAGCATTTGTCATTGCAATGTATGTCAAAGAACCAATTTTTTTTTCTGTTTGTACCGCGAATATAATTCATGCACCCATAATATTGAACTGGATCATGTCCTTGTGGTCATCATCGGGACCCCAAATGACATTGCGGCTCCAGTGTTTTGCCATAACTGCATGCCATACAAATAAAAGACGGCCTCCAATTTACACCACTAATAGCATTTTGTGAAAAGTATAGTCGATATAAATCAGCGGTTTCATCAGTTATTTTGTGGCACTTGAGTTTAAAACACCTATCCATAATAAGTCGTAAATTTTATTGGTTTTTGTGTTGATTTTGTCGTTAAATAAATTCTTGGTGTTTTTGTTTTTGTATATTTTCAGGGTGTGAGTTTTGGCCGAAGTTTGACTCATGACTCATGAGAAATTTGTATACGTACAGTATACAAATGTCTCATGACTCATGAGTCAAATTGTACCCAAAATTTATACCAAGATCTTCTAACCTGTCTTTTTTGATTCTGTGCAAAATGGTTAAATTTTTATTGACTTTAGTTTACCAATGATTTTCAGTTTTTGTGTGTTTTGCGAAACTTAATTTTTTGTACTTTTTTAAATTTGGTTATGTAATTGATGTGTTCTTTGTATCTCATTTGAAATGAGCGTCCTGTTTGGCCTAAGTATGCCGATCTCCAGTTGTATTTAGCCTTACCTGTGTATACGGATCTCTGCGCAGGTAAACTCATGTTTCTCTAGACGGTAAGGTAGGAGCCGGAGTCTTCTGTGAGAAGCTTTTGCCAAAACTGTCAAGACCCCTCCTTTTTGGAAACCATGCAAGAAGGCTGGGTCTACAGACGAACGACTTTGTAAAAGTTGCATGGACGAAGAGTAGGAATAGACTTAAGATAACTTCCAATGCTCGTGTCCGGCACTATCATACAGAAGGCATAGGTATGGGGCTGTGGTGTGCGAGATATCTTGCGCTACGTACGTAGCTCCGAATGGGTTTGAACAGTGGTAAAGGGCAGTGTTGTGCCTCTACGCGTATTTCTGAATTGTCTACATATTGGTGTCGAAAATAGTGTAAACAATTGATTTTGAAGTAGTTAATGTCGAGAATTGGTAGAGTATGTAGACAATTCGTAGACAATGTATTTTATTGCTTTTTGTTGTTTTTGCCAATATTTTTCTTTACGAAGTCGTCATATTACAGTTTTACAATTTTTAAATTGGGGTTAAATTGGGACATACCAATATTTTAAAAATTAAAATTCAATTTTTATAATAAAATTGGTCTGACTGAAATATCTTGGCAAATCGATGTCTTCGATATTGATACAACCATAAAAGATTTAATTTTTGTTCGAGAGATTCACTAATTGATTATCAATCGACGTTTGTTTTTCCTGGTTCTTTTTCGCTGGAGTTATATTGCTTGAAAACTTAATCACCAACGTCAAGCAATCATAGCTTCGGTTAGTAAAAATTTGGGTGACTACTTACTCGGCATGCCATATGCGTAAATCAGCTGTCTTGGGAGCTGGCTAGGATTCATTGGTCCAATTATTCCTTGATCCAGTCTAAAAGATTACAGAAAGGAACACTAGAAGGAATGGGAACGGCACACGGGAATTGAAACATCAGAACTGTAACAGAAACATTAAGTCTAGCACAATTAGAGAGAGAAATGAAGCATTAAAAAATCGAAATTTTTGGCTTCATGGAAGTGAGATGGAAAAACCGTGCAAAGTAAATACAAGTGAAGGAAAGTTCCTCTGCGATAATATATTAACACCAGCTAAAGCAAACAAGGCACTAATGGAATAGAAAACAGTTAAAAGCAAATAACCTTAGCAAGAGTTCATTCAATACTAAACACAAACCATAATTCAGTGCTATGTCCTAACAGAAGACGCAGATGAAACAACCATGTATGAGTTCTCTGAAAACAATTAATGGCAGAACAAGAAACCAAATAGACCACTTAATGATTAACAAGAAATTTCTCACGCCATTACAAGATGTCAAGAAAATAAGAGGTGCAGACATTCACAGCGACCACCAACTGCTAATACCACAATTCAAAAATAAGGTAATCTAGCAATATATCCTGTGAAGCGCTCAAGCTCAGATTCCAAACCAATGAAGAAGCGAACACAATTAGGTACCAAGAATACAGACGCAAACTTTGAATCAGCGAACGGCCACATCTCAAGTGCACATGTATCAACAAAAGAAGTTGGAGCTGAAACGTGAATATGAAGATTATTGCACGAGAAATAAAGAACATAGAAAGACGTAATTTACTGAAAGTATTCTTAAGGTAGCAGACCCGGAACATGCGTCAATATATCAACCCGTACCACGCACAAGTGGAAAATTTAACTATATCCTGCCACTAGGGAAGGAATATTTCAAAGACAACAATATTTCAGTGCTGAAATAACGACAACGGCAACAACTCTAACTAAGTAAAAAGAGAAGTATAAACTTCTCGAAAATATAAATGGGATAAGCTGGCTTCAGACCAGGGCGAAGTTGCACCGATCATATTAAACACAACACGCATCATAATTGAGCATAATTACAAGATATGAGAGCACTCGCTTTCAATACGAATACACTACTAGGAACTTCTGTTCCTAATAGAATTAGATTATGTCATGAAAATTAGATAACGCGTTTCCCAACGGCATCCCCATAAACACGCCGAAATGCAACTTAAAGTACATAAGCTATTAGATCTAGTAAAATCAATTGACTTCAAAATAAATATCAGAAAAACCAAGACGATGAGATTTAAAGATTTAAAGAAACGAGTCTACAAAGACAGAATAACATTCAACATGTTACATAAATTGTGGAATACATCCGCCCTATCCCATAACACCAAGCTAAGAATATTATATTCGTGTGTAAAATCAGTGTTGTTGTTGAACTCTTTAAAGGCAAAAGACTGAAGCAGTCGTTGGCCTCGAAATACGAAAGCACGAGCGAAAATGCATTGGTTACATAGTGAGGAAGTCCCAGAATGACATAACAAGAAGATCTCTGGAATGGAAAGTCAGATGGCCAGCTGTAACATGGAAACGAACGATGCTAGCAGACGCGAAAAAACTCGGAAAGCCAAGACTGGAAAGCAATAGCGCCCAACAGAGTTAGATGGTCCAGCCAGGCGCTATATGCTCCTTAATTTGAAAAAAAAGTAAAAAAATATTGCTTGAAACAGGCAGTCCGTCTTATTTTGGCATTTACTAGATTTAAAATTTAATAATTTAATATTAGATTGTATTTAACAAAAACAATCTAGTGATATGGTGCGAGTTTAGTTCTCTCTATCCCAACATTGAAAAGTACAAATCTCTATCATTTCACCGAAAAGCCGTTGCTGTTGCAAACGTTTTTTGCTGTTGTTTCAAGATCCTGTATTGTGCTTATGCTCGATCCTAACTGGAATATACTGTAAATGTGTGGTGTCCGTTCTACGAAGGACATATCAAAAGTATTGAGAAAATTCAATATAACGTTTAGCAACAACCACCATATCTAACTGGATGAGTTAGATATGGTGTTTGTTGCTAAAAGTTAAGACCTGCAACTTGGCAATGCTAGAACAAAGGCACTTTTATTGGTAATCTCCTGCTGGGTTTAATCGCCGCACCGAAAGTACTTAATTCAATTAAAATAAAGTGTTCCAGTAGTCATCTTACATTTTTATTATCAAATCTAAAACGGATTTATTTTTATTTTTACAATATTAACTTTCTAAGTCAAATTTGTTGACTAACGTAACTGTCACTGGCAAGCGGCAAGTTGCTGTACCTCCTTTCTACCTCTTTCTATCCTCTCAAAATGAATAAACAATATTATGGGTATTTCAGTGAAGGGGTCGCTCTTTAGCCGTAACTTATTCAAAAATGTGCTTCATTACCATATAAGAGGTTGGGTTGAAATTTTTAAATGTGAAGGTAGTCGGAACTCCATATTAAATTTTGATAATTGCAAAGAGAAATAATAATTTTCGACATTGTCTACATTCTCTACATTGTCAACACCACTTTTTTAATTATTTACATACATTGTCTACACGTGTAGAATATTAATTAACTTCGCGGTGTAGAACATATGGCACAACACTGGTAAAGGGGAAATAGGATCCTGTGGTATCACAATGGGCCACTACTGCTCTAAGTGTGGGGAAGCAACGAAACTTGTTCACTACATTTTGCATAAAAAAACCCACTGGGTGCAATTATTTGGCCGGAATAATAGGAACAACTTTGCTGAAAAAAACAAAACGAAAATCTTAATGGTTCCAGAGGTATCGACGTGAAAATGAGTGTATATTTTCACAAATTCTTGACCTAGAGCCAAAACATTTCGAAAGCGATATCTCAAAAATGGGGACTAACTTTGAAATGGGACTAGCGCTATGCTAGCGAAGTTTATCCAAACTAATCCAAAAATACAACAACAACACATTTATTGTAAGGATTGGTGAAAGTAAACATTCAGGCGAATTTATATTAAGTAATTTAGAGAAGATGTGATTTTTTAATTGGCCTTAGGTACATTCCAAAGTCATTCTAAGTATTTTCAAAACATTTAGCATGAACTTCATTGATTCTGGTAGACTACTGAAACAAGAAGGTTCCCAAGCAAGTTATATGATTTTATAATGGGTCTGACAGGGTGTCCCATGAGTTTTAAAAATGTGATTATTTTAATGGGCCTTGTAGATGTAATTATTTGATGGGCCAATTATCAAAAAATCACATCTCCTCTAAATTACTGAATATAAATTCGCCCGAATGTTTACTTTCACCAATCCTATTACAAAGAATGTGTTGTTGTTGTATTTTTTGGATTAGTATGGATAAACTTCACTAGCATCTAGCACTATTGAATTCAGCGTACTCGAATTAGGTTTACCTCATGGGTGTCCAGCTTGTCACTTTGTCAACTAGCCCAGTGTATTTTTCGACATTGTCTACATTGTCTACGCCCGTTTCTTGACTTTCGACATATTGTCTACTCGTATAGAATATTCATTATTTACGCAGTATAGACAATACGGCATAACACTGGTAGACGCACGTCACTGCGCCGTCACTTTATGATTGTTCAAGCGATGATGTAACGAAACGGTTAAATGTTTGCATGTTTACATGTTTACGATGACGTGGTCGAATACGATAATTACAATTTATTACTTTACTAATTAAAAATCGGAGCTCCATAATTTTGAACAGACGATTACTCATTCATGGCTGAAAACTGATAAAATTCCACCAGCTCTATTATTATTGTTATTACAATTCACAACAATTGCATATTATTAATAAAAAGATAAGAATTTTTGTGTTTTCTTACTTCATTATTTCGCATTCCGTTTATGTTTGCATAAAATACCTATGCATGCATGTAATCCGCGCATAAACTTATATACAACAAAACAACACTCAGTTTAAAAAAAAACGACAACACACCATTTTCGGTAGTATACACAGTAGTATGACGACGAGTTTTTCATGAAAATATGTGCTTCGCTTGTATCTACAAACTGAGGTATTGTTTTTCATTCATTTTCGTTGAATTTTAAGTTTTGTCGTTTAACATATGCATTACATATGGTATGTGAAACTTATGTCAAATTATTGTTTATTGTTATGCATTTTTATAATCGGTTTTAAGAAATTCTTGGGAGTGTGTGTTTGTAAAATATAATTTGATGTGAAAGAAATTTTTTTCGTAATCTTTTGTGAAAAAAATATTTTGTTATAAAGTTGTACACGTAATTTGGATATAATTATATTAAGATGGATGGACAAAGAAATGTATATTAACGGATATACACATACGCATTTATTAAGCCGTTTGTTTTGATTACGATCGACCGATTATTAGCAAAGAAAAATTATTCCCAAGTCTTTCCCCAACAAAACTTTTAATATTCAACAAGCATTGTCATAGTCAGACCAAATGACTCAAAACTACTTTAAAACCATAAACTACAATTAAGATATTGTATCGCGCACGTATAAAAGAAAAGACAACGTAAAGAAGTAATAGATTGAAGGTAATTTATAAGAAATACACGAAACAAAACAAATCAAATCATGGGAAAATGTGTATGTAACACATAAAGCTCGATACCATACATTGTAAATGTTGACATTTTTATAACCTAGAAATACAATTCTGTTTTGTAGTTTTGTAGGTAGGTTTATACTTAATGTATCCATTGGGCTGATAAAATTTATGTTTGACACAAACAAGGTAAATTTTTGGGCGGTCATTTACAGGACATCATATATGACTCACGCTCTAACTCAATTGTAACACAAACCTTTAATCTTGTAGAATTTTGGAGATTGGAATGTAAGATAGTAATCGAGTAAGAAAACTCACCTCATCTGTATTTGATACGGTGTCATGTTCTGTGTAGAACGTACTACTCCGGCGATCACCCGCACTACTTAAACTCGAGCTCGAACTAGACCATTTCATTTTCATGTTGTGCTGTGTGTTTGGCTTAATCTGGAAAAAATCCAAAAATAGATTATTAAATATTTAAAAAAATTTGATCATCAATCAATATGTTGTTATTTATAATACAAAAGCTCATCAATTCAAGATGATCACATCATTTTGCTGAAAATATTTATAAATTACGCCATCTCGTGCAACGCTCAAATCATCGCGTTTTATAATGATTTCATGTATGGAATTGTAAAAATTTTGATGTCGTTTTGTAACCATATTGTAACCTAGTTCAAAGTCTCAAGTCATGAAAGAGGTGTTGCATTAAGCCTAAGTTAAAAATAATACATTAATTGAGGTGACATTTCATTCGACTATATGTAAAGATGATAAATAAATTTAGGTTAATTTGAAGATGATCACGATTAACCTTCAGGAATTTTTTTAAAGTTTGCTGACATAGATTTATTGGTTTAACTTTTACAAAAATTCTTAAAACGTATAGTTCGTAACGATCTCTAAATATCAAACGATTGAATTAACATTTGAGATGAGATTCGTAATAGGTTGGAATTGGTTTTATATTTGCCGTGATAAATAATCTGCGAAGTAATTAATCATCATCATCGAAATAACCATCAAAACTTTGTGTTCATAAATCACCTAAACACGATTTTGGATAACTGAACTTAGCGGTAAATTATTTGTTTGCTTTAAATAACTTAAGGTGTAATAAGAGGCGAGCTCAGGGAGTGTCGGTCGAGCAGAGAGCTCTAGAAATTTGGCCAGTTTTCATCAAGTTATGATGGCAAATTTTGAATTAAAGCAATTCCTTCTGGTTATAGATAAAATAGAATGCGGAGTTACCAGCAGAGAAATTTTTGTTTCTTTGGTAATTGGAACCACCAAATAAAGGTAATATGTATATAAATAGTTGTGCCACGAAGAAATTAAGGTATAAAACGGCAGCCAAAAAATTTAAGATATAAAACGAAAGGAGTTCCAGTCATAAAATTATATGAACAGAAAGGAGGTTTTTGGGCCAAAAAACGGTCTGATTCAAATTTCCTTTATGTATTGCGCAACAAATTTGATGTAAAATATGTAGGTCACAAATTGTTTGTCGGTCACAAGTTGTATCGTTTGTCACTTCAAGGATAGTATTATTCTCTAAATGAAAAATAAAAGCCTCTACAGATAGCCATTCTAACTGGATTCAACGTAAACTCGGATGACATCGACTTCCACGCCACCATCCGTCCAACTATAGCTAAGGTAAACTTGATTTGATTATTTAGTTATTGATCGATAATGTAATCTTGAAATAAAGGAACAAATCTTAAATAAATAAATAAACCAAGCACAGAAGCTTGTTAAAATCGGCTGCTTATAGTACGGATGAGATTTATTGCAGACTTCAGATAAAAAGAGAAACAATCAAATTGGAAATAAGGTGCGGAATTTCGTCGGAAACTGGCATTTATTCCTTATATTTTTCCATACTAATTGGCAGTGTTGTGCGGCTAGAAAATAGCGTAGGCAATTCATTTCAGCGTGGACAATGTCGACACTTATTAGATGTGGAATATTCGTAGATAATCCAGGTTACTGCTTTTTATGTTGTTTACCTTAATGTTTTTCAGGAGGTAGTTGTCCCGCATTTTTGCAGTTTAAATTGCGAATTTCCAATATAAGGCTATGATTTAAAATAATTTAAGATATTCTAATTCATTTTCTAATTTGTTATTTGCTATAGCCCCGTAGTTTTCGTTATCAAATTCTATGGTGGCATATGCATATGGTCAATTGGATAACTTTTGTTCTCTTACCAAAGAAATTTAATATTTTAGGTTTTACGCTTATTCAGATGTGAATATTTTTGAAATCATAATAAATTCTTAGAAATGTCGAACTTTAAATTGTAAAAATGTTTATTTTGAAATAGTTAAAGTCTCAACTGCCACCTGCAGAAACAGAAATAGTGGCAGACTAAAAACCTGCAGATTCACCTACTTCAGAACAGATAGAGGATAAATCAGGACATTAGTCTACAACCTATCGGAGGGCGTGTAGGAAAGCCTTTAATAAAGCTAAGAACACAAAGGAGGTTCGAGATTGGGACTCCTATAAGAAGGACCTACGAAAGTACAAAAAAGAGTTGAGGAAGGCATTAAGGGGGTCTTGGAGACTCATCTGTTGCAGAGTGGAGGAGGACTCTGAGACTTCTCGCCTTAGGAAAATTCTACCTACTAACCCAGCCAGTCCTAGTTATCTAATTAGACCAGACGGGTCATAGACAGATTCTCATGGAGACTCATTTTCCGGGAAGCTTTAATGACACAATGGAGTCTGGAGCTCATCGAGGAACACCTTCAATAGATATGGAGGGCATCGTGGACAGGGAACGAATCCTGTGGGTGCTGAACGGTTTTAAGCCTTTAACCGGAGATCCTAAGGAACTCGGCAGTTATCCTCCCCTGGCTGGAGGTTATCTTCGGAGGATGTTTGAAACTGGTCTATATTCCTAAGAAATGGAAGTAGGTCAGAGTAGTCTTTATCACGAAATCGGAAAAGAGCTCACATGCTTGTCCAAAGGGCCTGAGGCCTGTAACTCTATCATGCTTTTTGTTGAAAACCTTGGAAAGGCTGGTAGTTGTAGTTATTCGAATAAAAATTGAGCCAAGAAATCGGGCAATGTTCTGTAAGGGAAAGTCGGTGAACACCGCATTACTCGTAAGAGTTTTGTATATAGTAGCATTTCTGAATCTTGAGGGTGCCTTTAATAATGTTAAAACGGAGGCGATCATGGAAGGATTGTAATTTTTGAAGAATTACTACCCTATAAGTAGGTTGATAAACCAGATGCTGGTAAGCAGGATTATTACCACGAAACTGGGGAAGTCCACCATTAGCAGACGGGTGGTTAGAGGAACCCTGCAGGGTGGTGTAATGTTGTATCTTGATACGATTAGGGATGTTATGCAGAATGCTCTCCTGATCGTTACGACATGGGCCAGCAAATGTGGATTAGGGGATCTTACTATTTACTAAGAAATACAAAATTCCAGTAGTTAGCACTCCTACCATGAACGGCGTTAGACTGACTTTGTGTTTGTTACCAAATATTCAAAAACATGAATCGAATTATCAATTTTAAATCATATTTGGAGATGTTTCAGCGTAATCCAACTAAACTTTTGCGTCGAACAATAACGATTGATGAAACATCACTACACACGAATCAAAACAACAGTCAAGACAGTTAATAGAAGCTGTTTCAAGTGGCTTTGCTTCCAGCAAGTGTCTCTCAACACACCATCACATGCATTATGGAAAAAACAGCAAAAAATGGATGACTTTGGCTTCGAATTCCTTCCCAATCCACCATATTCTCCTGATCTAGGCCCTTCTGTTTTTTCCTATTTCCAAACATGAATTCCAGCTCGGTGGAAAGAGATTTAGGTGAATTGCTGAAACTAACGAATAAAGTGAATTTGACTAAAAACATGAAGTTTACTGTTTCATTCCAAAGGCTTATCAATCCGCCCACGTCTTTAGTAGAAATAAAGAGATTTTTATTTAAACGGATGAGAACTTTGAAACCATTACAATAAACTTTACTCTATTAAGCGAAAATGTTAAAACTTAAGTTTGAGTTAAAACAACATAGGAACACCTAGAAAATTAAACTCCGTAGCAAAAAACCCGAAGTCGTGCATTATTAGCAATAGGTGGATAAAGTTGGGTGACTCAATGACCAACTTCATGTAATAGCTACTCGCAGATCTGAATCACGATCTCTGGGAATAGCCGATAATAGCCGTTGATATTGGATTAAAAATGAAATAAGTACTCCAAGATGATCAAAATTGGTAACAAAATCCTGAACTCATTCATTATTAGCGCTAGTTAGAAGACTCAATGACCCACTTCACGTACTAGCCAGACTTGAATCACGATATCGCAGAATGGTCGATAAAGGCCATCCAAATTTGAATTATAATGACCTAAGTACACCCAGACCGGCTACTATATACCGGCTAGTATATGAAGTTGATCATTGGGTCACCTAACTAAAACCAATCAGTGCTAATAATGCACGACTTCATGATTTCTGCTACGATTTTTGACTTCTACGTGTACTGATAGTGGTGTTTGAGATCACAGTTATCTAACAGGAGTCAGGAGTCACCTAACTAAAGCCATCTAGTTCTAACAATGCACCACTTCATATTTTTTGCTGTGGACTTTTATCATATATGTGTTCTTATGATATTTTTTCTCAAATTTTGGTGGCCGTTATGTCCATTTTTGAAGGTCGGGATTCAGGTCGGCTTGAATGGAAGTTCAACACTTAAAACGATAATTCTAGCGATGTACAAAGGGCCAATAATATGCGAGAGAAATAACATTCAGACATTCGAATTTGTCAAAATTAATTTGTAAATTGGCCTAAATTTTGAGCAATTTAATTCTTTCTCCTTTGTAAGTTGGTATCATTGCCTCACTTGTTTTGTTAGTTGTATTTTATTTGGACAAGCAAACAGCAATTGTCAAGAAACCTCAACAATAGCTTCGGATAAATTTTGAATTACAACTACCTTGGATACACCTGACCGGCAAAGTTTTAAAACTAGCAACATGGATCATACTCAGCTTAAACTGCACGAAGACCCTCCACCAACTCTGAAGATAAACATGATCACACTAAGGAAGTTTTGTATACAAACATCGCAAAAGCATCGGTCATACATAGAGCTTCTATAACAAAAAAGGAACCTGCGACACTCAGCGTTGCTTTACATATACATAAAAATTTCACATGATCACATTCTTCGAAATAATAATTGTCTAGCACTTAAAATATCAATACAAAACGTGGACCTTAATCGATTGTGACTATTATTTGGTAGTTGCGACATACACCTACTGATTATATATGACGTAAAATAACCAATTCCAGCCAACCACCCAAAATTAATAGCTTCAGAGTACACCCACGGATCAGCGTCCTTCGCCTCTGAATAAAGACATCGTCATCATGGACCTCCCACTGATTTCATCAGTCAGATATTTTCGTTGGAATGTCTGCACCACCTCCTTAATAGTATGGTATAACTTGTATCCTCAATTAAGCTCTTTGATGACGATAAAAAAATGGAACACAGCGATAATTTGTCCACTACGATGACTTTGCCGAATATTTGGTACAAGACTCAAACCAGCGTAGTTTCGTCGAAATTGTCATTCTACTCTAGGGCTTTTCAAATGGGAAACGCCAAGTTAAGGATCTTGCCATGAAAAGATGAATAATTTATCCTAATGTGTACCCAAGAAGGGATGAGATTAGTGCATTTTGAAGTTTGCGTGTGAGTATCAGACTCCAGAGCTAATCTGCTTATATTTGGAATAATAACAATAGATGCCAATAATAATGTGGAACATAATTTACAGGTAAACTCGATAAATATGAACTAATTCGAATTATTACACATCCATAATGAGAATTTCCAGAGGTTTTTGTGATTTGGTGATATAATTCGCCAAATCGATAAGTTATTGTGTTGTACTATAGGTACAAAGCAAGAGTTAAATTTCTGCAGTTTGGTTCTGGTCGTTGCATCCTGATAAGTAAACGAACTTTTTATTAGTACGAAACGAAACTGCCAAAGAAACTTAAGGAAGTTTTCATTTTTGTAAGGGTTGTGTGTCTTTACACAAGTACCCTGCGGTTATAAATGGGCGGGGAATGAATTTTTCTGCTTTTTGTGGTAGATATATTGTGAGTAAAAGGCCTCTTTGTTTTCACTGACTTAAAAAAAGTCGTAAACATTGTGAAATATCATTCAAAATAATATTGCTTGAAAAGCAGAAAAAATCTTAAAACAAATTAATTCGAATTATCGTCGGAGGAATTACCTCCGACAGATAAGAGATTACCTGAATTGGTTAATCTCTCATCTGTCGGAGGTAATTCCTTGACCTGTGACTGTGCTGTCTTATTAGACTTTAAATAAACACGATTGATCTGTAAAATAGCTATGTAAGTACTTCAATCCAACCTAAAAAAAAACCCGTTTGGGGGAGAGTACCATCTATGCCATATGTCTACCAAAACAGATCAAATGTTTACTCTGAGAATGTCCTAGAGAACTTTACGAGAAAAATATTCTTCAAATCAAAATAGCGCATGTTGACGAAGTTTTAGTCTATCGATATAGGGTATTTGGTTCTGACCCACCAGAATAAATATTATGCGACACTTACCTAAGAGAGCTATCAGACCTAATAGGACCGCATGAACCATCATATACTCGTCAATATAAACAGTGTCATGATTGTTGAGACCGTTTAAAGGATATGAGGTAATCGTGCGGAAATTGATTTTAATATCGTATCATAGTCTGTCACAGTATCCTTACATTGAGACGCAACTTTGTATTTTATATCACGGTGTGAATTTAGAATCCATGTAGATTTCCCGCGATCAGGCACTCCTTGGATTGATGTAATGTCCGATTTCTGTTTTTGAATTGTTAAGGAAAGTGAATTAATTCTTTCAAATATTTTTTGGTTCAGCTGTGACATTGGATCAGGAAAGTACTTTTAAGGTGTATTGAAACTGCACGCCCTACTATAGGATGTGCAAGTTGAACGCGAATGGCGGTCTGCGTTCAACAATATACCTGCAAACTGGAGGCCTTGTTTTTTTCATTAAATGAATTTTGTAAATTTGTAGAATTGTAGAAGAGGAATCTACCATTTACTTCACAAATTGAGTCTCTTAACATTAATAATTTTGTATCGTGCAAATTCAGGCCCGGATGTACATTTATTGCCGGGGATAGTAGTTTGACCCAAGTTTTCGAAAAAAAACTACCTCTGGTTGGCACCGCTCAAATTATTTTACCAGCAGACTAGAGTTTACAACCGAGCTAAAAGATTCCGCTACATTAAAATCGTATGTGACGTCATTGCTGGATCATTTAAAAGTTCAGCTGTGAAAGCTTCTGTCAACTTTACTTCACGTACACCATGGTTAATTGGTTAAGCATGGACGCATCATGATAGGGGACAGAAAAGCGCACTCTCGAAATAACATCAGGAGTGTTTAAATCACAACATAATTTTCAATAAGAGGTTATCCATTCATTGGACATATTAGATCAAGGAAGCAAAAACCACATATTTAACTACTGTAAGGAGCCAAATACTCGAAGAGTTTATTTTGGTAACCAATATGAGAAGGATATAAAGTTTAAATAACCAGGATCGTTGGTAACTGAGAAAAACTCAGCTTCGTCGAAGCGGAACGAGTAATACCATACACTGTTTTATTAGTTGCTCGAGGCGCATTTCGTTTCGCATTGGTTATCGCGTAACTCGTGCACATCATTGTCGCAGGCGCACTCTAACTGGCTAAATCCGAACTATGCAAACTTCCGACCTTTGCATAAACAATAAATCTTATGGCCAACTGTAAAATTATGGAATTTTAATTAAACAATTTTAATTGAAAAAGTAAAAATATATATTGAATAGAATAATATAAATTTTAATTGAACAGATTAGAAAAATAGAATTTTAATTAAGGTTATGAAGAATTGTTCGTGTAGACCTTTATACTAAAAAAAAATCGATAGATAAGATTGCCTCATTTGCATAACTACCACCAACATATCTCGATTACTAAAATTAGTTGTAAATATTAAACGGAAATCATGCAATTTCCTCCATATTACTCGTATAATAAAATTCCAATTTATTTATGTATATGGATCATCAATATAACATTTATTGTAAAACATGTAAAGCAACGTGACACATAACATCAATTTCCTTTCCATTTACTCGTAGATAGACACAAAACCAAATCAACAATGTACGGTTGAGCCATATAATTATTAGACTTAATTACTCGACCTCTTAAGATAATCTTAATTTTAAAAATTGTTTGTGTTGCTGTGTACATAAATAGACAAGAAATCATTAAATCTTAGGTAGATTTCTTGTCCAAACCAAAAAAAAAAAATATTTTATTTCAATGTCATGTCAAATTAGTCCATCCAATGATTTGCTCTTCATATTATGGTAAACGAACTAAATTACGGTCCATTGAATATTAAAAGTATGTAACAACGATTAAAGCTTGTATTTTACCCACAAACAAACCCAACTGCGGACAAAATCATCAATCAAATCAAACCACAAAAAAAAAATGATTTGTTCTAAATTTGGTTTTGATCTTTCATAATATCAATAGTCTTCTACAGTCTATTACCGGGAATAGGGTTAAATTGATTGATATTCTTCAACAAGAATAGGGTCAGACTTCAGACATTATTTATAAAAAATATGTATTCGCTTCCGGGGGAATGGATTTATTATGTTTCTTCTTTTTTTCAACTCGTATACTCAATAAGTACGTACAATACTACCGAGGTGGAAAAAATTATTTCATTTTCTAGGTTAGAAAATTACTGTGCTCATTGTTCAAAGATTTGTCCTTAAAAATCTATCTATAACATGAGACTTTTACTTTCAAATCTAATTTAGTTATATATGCATGTCAAACCGTATGTGTTATTTATTTATATAGGGGGTGGTATAAATCAAAATGTATTTGCCTCGCGGCTAATTTAACAAATCGACACTATATATAGCGCGCGCGCGCTCACATACGAAAGTTTAATAAAAATTTACCGACTCGACTGATGTTGGCTTATATTGAATGTTAAACATTTACAATTTATTTATATTTGCATAATCAATATAAATATTCGATAAATATGAACTTGAACTTTTTTTTTATAAATGTTCGCGTGTGTTGCACTTTAAAGTTTATTCAAATAATCAAAAGTGTAATCAATCGATATACACGAATATTTAGAGTTAAAATTTTTTTATTTTTATTTAATGTCAATATTCTAATTATGCAATTATGTATTTATGTTTTTTGATTTATGATGCAGTTTGTTAATAAATTTAATTTTACTTACAGACTTATTTTTATTTTGAATCGAATGGTGCAACCTTGGCTGATTTTATTTTATGGTGATATGGGACTTTCACAAATCGGTGAAGTATATGAGTTACTGTGTCATATCGCATTTTAATACCGATATGTATTGTAGTGGGAGGTATATATTGGGTTGTGATCTTAGAATGTCGTAACATTATATGGCGTCTGTTTACAATAAAAGTTACGCAGTGGCGCCATATAAGTGATTAAACCTTTCGCCATTTAAATATTTCAAAATCCTGGATACCAACAAACTTCGATTTTCAAAATATTTGAAATAAACTGATTTAGAATGAAAGCCATTGTTTAACTTGTGGTAAAAAAGATTTCAAATGAATGGTATGCCTAATGTAAAATGGTAGCGCATTAAAAAAGGTTGGTGCAGCGATAAGATGAGAACGATGGAAGTGGTCGTTGTAAAATGTAGGAATGTTGCAGAGAAATTGATGGTTGCCGCGAAAATTGTATCGAAAATCGCTTCTCATTATACGAGTATGTTGACCACTTCGATTAACAAAACTCTATAAGATGTTGGTTGTGGTGAATAAATTCTAAGACGGTTCAGTTCGTGGTTTCTTTAGAAATATTCTCAAAATTATTTTTTGTTGCACGTATAAGGGGTACAGAGTAGCTGCATCACAACCACTCCAGCACGCCAATCCATATTCTAATTTAACCATAACCAGTGCATGATAAGCAATTTTTAACACCGGAGTAGAACAATAGTCACGAAGGAGGTAAACAATTCTAGCTGTTAATGATAGATACCGATTGACTGAATTTAGACAAGTGTCCAAGTGAACACCAAGATGTCAAAACACTCAGAGTGGCACCCAATAGATTCACATTCAAGCCTGCTGTGATTAGTCACTCGAGGCAAAAAGGCCAAATTAACGTTACCAGACAATTTAAACAACATGAACTTAGTTTTCCGGCTTAAAATCAGACGATACTTGCCGAACCATAAAAGTAAAATTTTTAGATCAGTATTGATCATCGAAATAACGTTACTGGGAGAATTCCCACAATAAGCCAAGGCTATGTCATCGGCAAACCCGATAGAATAACCATGAAGATTCAGTTTAAACACCGAGTTAGTGTAAATATGTAACAGCAATGGGCCTAATACTGAACCCTGGGGAACCCCAACCCCAGTAAATTTCGTATCGCTTAACTTGTCGTTTATCTTAACTCTCACTAATCTACCATCTAAATACGATTCTAACCATTTATTTGAAACTCAAATAGAGAGCAGAAGCTTGTGAGCGACCATGTCGAAGGCTTTAACTGTATCAATAAATAAAGCACCGCAAGTATTACCTTTATTTAAACTAATATTGATTGTATTTAAGAATTCCAACAAGGCCGATCCGGTACTCATACCACGACGAAAGCCATTTTGATGAATACCCAGTACACCCGTTTGATCTAAAAAACTAGAAATCCTATTTTTAACTCCCTTTTCAAGAAAATTTAGGAATACTGACTGCATGGCAATAGGCCTATAGTTACCTTTGTCGAGGCGATTACCATTCTTAAAAAGGGGAATTATAGTTGCTGTTTTCAATCGATTGAGTACAACTCCCAGCTCAAAGGTAAGGTCGAAAATGTGTGCAAGAATCGGAGTATTTCGGTTCCAAAGCACAAATAATTGAAAAAAATTCATAACTAGACACTGGGGCCAAAAACCACGTTGACGGACTGAAATCAAAAGGTAAATCGGAACTAGATGACATGTTGCTAGAGTCGAATTTAGCACCTAGGTCTTTAGAAATACTAGAAAAATAACAATTGCTAAATCACTCGTAAGAAGTTCTCCGCTCTGTGCAAAAATAGATTTAACTAGTGGCGTTTTAGGTTTACGAGTTAAGATTTCGTTCACTAAGATCGAGATTTTTTATATCACCGCGGTTAACTGAAAACCGCTTAGAATAATAGATTTCCTTTTCTTTTTTTATATCCACCATAATTAAGGTGCACATCCTATGGAAGCTTGCGCGAAGTACTGCATTATCAGGGCGCTTAGATAACTTGGTTCACAGTTCATTCCTATTATTAATATTTCACGCAAGGTCAAAGGAAATCCAAGGCTGCAAGCGTTTGATTTTAGATGAGCATGTGTAGCAGCGTTCTAAAATAGTCGAAATATTATCCAAAAGTAGCTCAAGAGCTAGCGATGGTTTGTCGATGTTAAAAATGAACCCCCAGTCCATAAGATCCAACCTTCCATATAACAACAACAGATTGAGCTTCTTTATTCTTCTCGTGGAGTTTTGGTTCAAATTAGAGCCAGGAAACTGTATCTGAGAAACCTTAAACCATTCTCAATCAAATGGTGGTCATAAATTTTTAAGTCTAAAGCCGACGCTGTTATTCCTAAAAGTTCATTAGATCTAAGCCGAGCAAAAAAGTGGTCAATGCAAGTTTAAGAAAGAGCAGTAACACGCGTGGCAATATTAATCAGTCACTCGATTGTGACCTACTACTATATGCTGATGACCCAGCTGTAATCTCCCGTTCCACGAATCCGCGTCAAATTATCTTGACTCTGGAAAATGGTATTAATATGCTAAATGCTTACCTCACCAAATGGAAGGCAAAATTGAATGTTGAGAAAACTCAAGTATCTTTCTTTTCTAGGTGTCGGAAATCTAATTTTGTTCCTAATAGCAGTTTGCAAACAGACAATAATTCGATTTCTTGGGAAGATAATGTTAAATACTTAGGGAGCATCTTGGATAAAACCCTTACATTTAACAAACACATTATATACTCAATCTATGATAAACCGCAAACCAAAGCTTGCAAATATTTCGAACAATACTTACCTGTCGGGCACCAGTATGGGGAACCTTTGCTGATATAGAAACTACAAATAACTCAAAATAAACTTGTTAAGCTTATTTACGATCTGCTGAGACATTATCCCAACCGGGATCTTCACAGTTTTGATAAAATAATGTGAATTTTCCGTTAATTTCCTGACTCGGAGATTAGCTCAGGATTGATTAATAAAAATCTCATATTACGTAATCAAAATTTTATGCATTGTACAGGGTGGGCCATAAGTCACTGAATATTGCATTTTTGATATAATTTTTTGATTTTTTGACCCAAAGAAATATTCGAAATTTTTTTAACACCAGAAATGCACCATCACAAAAGCAAGTACGCAATCTATTCGCTCGTTTTCAGTCATCGGGCTCTGTTAGTGACTTATTTCGGAGTGGAAGACTGCTTGAAGCACGAAGCCAAGATAATATCGAACAAGTTCGGGAGAGCTTAAATGAGAACCCTGAAACATCGACTCGTAAACGTGCCACTCAGAAAAAAATTATTACTGTTTCCGTACAAGATACAAATGGTACATGAATTTTTGCCGCAAGACTATGCAACCCGCTTAAGATTTTGTGGAAAATTGACTGAACTATTAACGGTTGATCCTGATTTTATGAAAAAAATTATAATGACCGATGAAACGTATTTCCATTTAAGTGGTTACGTTAATAAGCAAAATTTTAGAATCTGGGGCACTGAAAACCCAAGAGTGATTCAACAGTGCCCGTTGCATCCACTTATGTTAGAAAATTTTTTGTTTCCCGAACAACAAGACGTAATGAAAAGACTTGGGAGGTTGATTGAGCCAGAACATCAGCTTTGCCTTGCTCATGGTATTCAGCTACCAGTGATTGACGTGCTTTATATGAATAGAAATTCTGAATTGGGTGTCATCGGCGTTGACAAATTATCCGAAACTGCTGATACTTTTGACGAAGTAAATTGCCCAGAAACTGTAGATTCCTAGAACGAATGCGAGGATGATGTAAATCCCGATGCAGACAATTGAACATAATTATATTATACATCCCCTGATAACAAAAATACGTAAAGTAGTAAACAAATTTAGAGGTTCTCCAATAAGAAATACCACGTTGCAAAAATATATAAAACTGAACAGTGTAAGAATTGGAATTAACTTTAGATTCTAAAACGCGATGGAGTAGCCTGTTGATAATACTCGAACGGATTTCCAAAGTATGGCGCAAAGATAGCGATCGTAGAACTAAACCTCACCGAATATTCATTTTGTGAAAATGATTGGTGAAGATTATTAATGTGCTTAAGCCAGAAAAGCTAACGGTAGGGGCTTTGTGCCGAAGAGATGCAAATCTTCTTACTGCGAATGCTGCTATTACCTTCATTTTATCAAGACTGCAGAATATAAATAGTATTCTTTCAAATGAAATGAAATCGAAACTAGAATTACGAATTAATGAAAGGCGAACGGAGCCATCAGCTGTGCTTCAGTACTTACATACTGGCTCCTGCTATGTCAATAACGCAAGTTCCAAATTAAATAAAAAACGCTAATATTTGTGACTTACAAATTATTGAAAAGATTGACAGATTCACGAAAAAATATATAATCCCCAGATAGCCATTCTTTCAAAATGCAATTGAAAAAGGAATAAGAGCTGCGCCGTCTCTCTTAATTAAAAAAAGATCTTTAAATTTATTGACCGTTATAAGAAGAGAACTACACAGTCCGAAGATACCGGTACCAGAGGAGAAAGTTTTGAATTTATTTATAAATTCTTATTGACGATTTCGCCAACCATCGTAGAAGCTGAAAGATACCGACCAAATGGCATAGTGGTTATAGCATTGGCGTTTGGATCAGGAGGTACCGTGTTCAAATCCCGATAGGGGCACGATGCGAAGGGAATTTTCATCAACAAATTACGATTTGTGATGAAAAGGAACACATCTATGACCCCCTGTCGGAGTGCAAAACTCATGGGCAGACGACCCATCTTCCATGCCAGTATAGGCTGGCTATGGAGCTATGCAATGTGCAGATGGTAATAAAATCGAATTGGCCAATACAAGCGTAAAGGTAAGGACGTAAATAAGCAAACCGCGAAAGAGTTGGGAAAGCCTTGGCCCCAGAATAGATACCAGGGGGAAAACGAAGCTGAAAGAGCTTTTCTTCTTCAGTAAAACCTGTACTAAAATTAGGTTACACGTTGCTGTTGAGACAATTGATAGTCTCTGCTTTTCAAGAGCCTATTTTAGCAAAAAGTAAAGTTAGTTACTGAATTTTTGTATTAAAATCTGATGCATAGGTTGAATTGAATGGAATTTATATTTTATTTATATAATTATCTTATTATTTATGAATTTGTTTATTTTATGTATTATTTGTTTTAAGTTGCAAGGATATTTTACGTATTTATTCATTATTATAAAATAAACCGGTTATTAAGCGAAAGCCGGCCTAAAAAAATAGATTTTAGAATTTTTAATTTTTAAATGGTTTTAAAATTTAGGACCGATTTTGCAATCACTATAGTAGACGATGACTTGTCATTTACCATTGAATCGCCACTATTCACTTTCTACCATAGCGATATTTTTGAATTCAATTAAATCTATGACTGTCCCACCGCATCAATGTGATGGCTTCTAGAAAACAATGGAAGTTTCAAGTAATATGATTTCATAGGCCGTTAAGAGTAGACATCTCTATATCTACTATGCCTCTTCAGTGACCATCGAATCGCCACTATGCTTTTTACTATAGCGATATTTCAAAATTCATAAACAACATCTATCATTTTGTTTCCATTTTAGGCCTTGCTCTGAACTGCAAGTACTTTTATGACAGAATGTAGAAAAAATTTTTTTTAAATAAAATTCTTATATTTTTCATTTAACATGATTCTTTGGCGTTCCAAACCAAAACAAAAATTATATCAGAATGATGACATTTCTTAATTTGAATCATTTTTTCAGCTGATTTACTATATAATTGATGTAACGCAAACAATATCTGTCAGGCTGAACTCCGCCTTTTTAGCACCCCGCCCAAAGGTTTTGATCAAATTGATAATTGAAATCGTTTGGTCAACAGTTTTCAATGTTTAAACGCGAAAAAACGAAATAAAAATTGTATTATTTCAATAAAATCAGGTTCGTCGCTTATTTGGGAATTTCATTTTACAAAATTACCAACAAATCCAATTGGAATATACCATTTGGAAAAAATATATATTTTTTCAAAGAGTTGTATCTAAAGTGGGAGAAATACAATTAAAATCAATTAAATTTTTTGTTTGTTCATAAATTGGCTTCAATTAAATGCAAAACGTTATTAAGAAAAATGCGCGGGAACGCAATATTTGAAATATTTTACTCGAAATAATCCTAGTATTATCACAAATCCAACGATCGGAACCGTTTTGTCGGAACTGTCATTCGGATTGATTACTAGTTGTTTCCGTTTGGTCATACCTACGTAACCATTTATTGTTAAAATTTCGTTAAACACTTCGCAAGATTAGAAGTATTCGGGTCTAGAAAGATAACCAATACGAAAAAGTATAACAATTAGAAGATCTGAATCGTTTGGCCAATTGTTTTGGAAACTTATCCCGAAAATTCGTTACAAACGCATCTTTCCATCATATTCAGTTTGTTGAGATCTACTACTAAAAATTTCAAAAATTAAACGATCGGAATCGTTTGGTCAACAGCCATTGAGGATTCGCCACTAGTTGTTTTCGTCAGGTCATTCCTAACGTAACGATTGATAGCGAGTGACAATTTGTAAAAAAAACTCACCTTTCTAAACGTTTGGAAGAGTTTGAGTCTGGAAAATTGACCAAAGCTAATAATTTTATAAATGCAACATTTGAAATAGTTTGGTCAATTGTCATTGAAGATTGGTTCATACTTGTTTGCGTTTCGTCAAATCTGCGTAACCATTTATTTCAAAACTCGATAAAAATACATTTAAATCAGAATCGGACTGTTGGGGTCGAAACGTTTACTGAAAACATTTGGCTAACTCCCTTTAAGGATTGATCACTAGTTATTTTAGTCTTCCCTGCGAAAATTCGTAACTAATATTTCCTTCAGATTCGGAATGTTGGGGTCTGTAAAGTTTATCAATACTACTAATTTTACAATTGATGAATGGTCACCATTTTATTTCATTTTTCATCCCTACGTATGGATTTCTTACGAAAATTCGGTAAAACTCATTTTTCTGCACGAAGGGTTCTGGTCTGATAAGTTTACCAATATGTACTATTAATTTTATAAATCCAACCATTGGAATTGTTTGGTCAACTGTCATTGAGGATTAGTCACAAATTGGATTTATTACTAAACGAAAACAACTAGGGACCAATTGTCAATGGAAGTTGATAGAACGATTCCGATCGTTGGATTTATAAAATTATTAGTATTGGTCAACTTTCCAGACTCGAACACTTCGAATCGTGCGGAATGATGAGTTTTTAACGAATTTTCGCAATAAATCGTTTCGTAGAATATAATATTGGGATTATCCAGTGTAAACTATTTCCCATATAGAGCGTTCCCGCGTATTATTTTTAATAACGGTTTGCATTTGATTATTGCAAATTATGAACTACCAAAAATTGAGTTATTTATATCAAATGGTATATTCTACTTGGATTTTATGTGAATTAAATTTTATGAAACGATATTTCGAAGCGACGAACCTGATTTTATTGAAATAATAGAGTTATGATTTCGGTTTTTCGCAATAAAAATAAACCATTGGTGGCCAAACGCCAAAATGTATTGACCAATCCTGACGATAACGATTACCTTACGAAATTTTATGAAAACGGTATGATTTTCTTGCAATGAAGTGCTATCCGGGAACCGTTTATTCGTAAGGGACCAAACGATGAAAACTAGTGAAGACAGCACCAACGATGAAAATACCGAACGGTAAAGAATCCGTATCATGAAATCCGATCGGGAAAAAATTGAGCATATTTTTAGTTCAGTGGTAGTTTGCTGTACTTTCTTATCAAAATAGAAATTTGGATGGCATCATGACATTATCAGATGTATTTGTTTTTAATTTCGTGTGACAGAACAATAATAATTTTGTATTTGTTATAATAAAAAGTAATACGTACAAATTAAATCTGTGGACTTAGTTGGGTTGCCATTAGAATTCAACTGTTGCTAAACAATTTCCTAAAACGCTGAGCGATGCTCTATGCTAGCTTCGAATTTAACAATCCCTTTAACACAACCAACAACTGTTTCTCTGTTTGGGTCGATTGTTTGTTTCTCGTTCCTGGCAATATTGAGGTTATGAAACAAAAAAAATAAGAATCTCATCCAATACAAAAAATTATTTTTAAAATAATTTTGTTTGCTGTTTTAAAGTTTTATTAAAATTTAATGTTTGCTCGACAACAACATTGCTTTCGAGCAATTTTTGACGGTAAATTACCGGTTAAACGGCGTCCATGATACCGTTTTGACGGTAAATTATTGATTTCCGTCAAAGTTTGACCGGTCACGCATTTCACGATACCGCCCCTGACCATACGATTCCAATAATCATTTTTATCTAAACCTTTGGAAGGAGTGTTAAAAGCAGAGCTATCCGTTCTTGCATATATTTCTCCGGTTATAAAACTAAATAGTTTATTTAATACACAATGTATTGTGCTATTGATGCATTACATCGTTTTACTAGTGTCTTTCCGACTTCTACTATAATACTGGTTTAACAGTTGATTTGGTTTCAGCTGGCTCGGTATCGACTACTTTAATACGGCTGATATGATTCGAACAGAAAAGTTTTACTTAGCAGAATTTAGTACATATTGATGTAGTTACAAGATTATGATGATCATCAAAAGCAGCCTGATTTAATTAAATAGATCCGAACATAATTACATTTTGGCAAATTATTGAACGTATATCAATTTCAAATATAATTTTACAACCAATTTGTAAATTTTGAATGAGTTCGATTATTAAAAATAATTACTGACCTTTTCGATTACAGACGTATACGAAATGCTCATAAATTTTACATACAACACAGCATAAATTTAACCGTACATACTGGATCATCTGCACGTGCTAAAATAAAATCGAATATGCGGGACCCTTGCCAATATATTCTCTATATATAAAAGAAAGGTTATCATACCATAGCATCAGCTCAGCATCAGCGTGCAAAACCGTACGCGATTTTTTTTTTATATAATTCAATATGCAACAGCTCTTTACCATTTTCAGCGATAAATTGACTCTACTCATTAGAGATAAGATAATATTCTTTACGGTACTTTATGTATACAACATTATATTAAAGGCAAGTAGTAGTTAAATTTATGGTTTCATGAAACAATAAAGGAATAAAACTTTACAACCAACGGTGAAACATAACAATCGTGTATTTCTTATATATCTCGAAAAATAAGAATTGAATTTAAGTACTTCTTTTATAAATTGTATATAATTAATCTAGTATCTATTAGTCGATTGTTTTGCTTATTAAAAACTTAAAATACGTATATTGTAAGTGTCGAAGTCTATACTAATGACGCCTACACGATTATGTTGTATTGACACACAGTTACGAACAGGAAATGTTTATCGGATCATTTATATTATTTTGGCATGCTACATTATATACAGACACCTATTGTGTGATGGTCGAACTTCTAGAGTCCGGTATGCAAGATATTTAATTGTCAAAATCAAGAAGTCACGGTATCCATCCTATACATATTACATTATTCATCCAAGGATCAACGTAAACAAATTAACATACCAAACCCATGCTGTGAAGACAAAATTCCAAGCCTCAAGGTTGGTTGTAGTTGTATACGGTTCATTATAAGATGATATACATAAATTAAAAGTGAAATTAAAATAATACAAAAGTAAAATATCAAACGTTGATTTTACCTCAAAACTATTTGACTTTTGATCGAGGTGTAACAAAAGGTAGAAATAATTTAAAATTTTGTTTTGTAAACTATTTGTAATGATTTTCCAATTATACTTATGTCGTTGTGTTCGACGAGGTGATGCCTTTAATTTAATTTACCTTTCGAAAGGGTGATCTATGTATCATTATTAGTTTAGTATATATCGCGTATAAAAGAGTTCAGGGTTTCATGTCAGTGAGACTAATTTAATTGGCGCGGTATGTAGTAGATGGGGTGTCTACGGGTACGAGGTAACCAATTAATTTTTGGTAGGTTATCATTTGCCTTGGCATTATTTTATTTATTATATCAATATAGCAATAAATTTACATTCAAAATTTGAAATTGGAATATCACGTTACTACCTTTGATTATTTTTTAGGGTATCAGTAAATAGAGTTAGTCATTAAAATTAAAATGTTCAATTCAAGCGTGAGTTCGAATTTTCGAGTTGAGTATCCAGTCGAAAATAACTAATACAGAGATCAGTTAAATAATTTTTGTCGGTAGCTATCGCTGAAAATATTTTCTGGCCATGTTTTATGTGTGAGGCTCAAAATAATCCGGGTCAAAACAAACGGCTGTATAAAATAGGTAATGAAGCACTCACACAAATGGGTTGATGAAGGTAATAAAATCATCGACGACCAACTTTAAATGAGACCATTGCCATACTAAATACTTTCATACTTTTCAAAATAATTCCAAAAAAAAAGTAACAGCTCCTATGGAAGCTGCCACTTGCAGTGGACCGATCTCATCCAAAAATCATTGGGATCCCCCAATTTATGAGAAAAGCTTAATGAAGTTTCATTCCGATCAGTCAATTTATGTGGGCCGTAGAGAACCAACAGACATTTAGTGGACACGGCAACATATAAATACACACAGATATTTAAAAAAAACAGTTTTTTAACTTCGGTGAAATAACGAATGGTAAATCTGCAAAAAGGAGAGCGAAATCCAAGTTTCATACCGCCTCGCGGTGCTTTCTGAGTAACTCTAAATGAATCATGCGGTGTGGTGGAGACGAGCATTGAAATTCTGTTTATAGTCATGGCGCCCTAAAACAAATAACAAATCAGCATCTGTTACTCAAGGTTTGGGGCAGGTGAAGCGTACACCTCCTATTAAGACCTAGAGATCTTCATATCCTGTCGAACCAGGCAAAGATTTACACATTAGACGTACTTGCATTACAAGAGCTTAGATGGTCTGGGAGTGGTATTCATGACATCACCAATGGTTACACCACCAATCTCATTCCTCGGCGAGTGAAGCAAGATATCCTCGACTTGCTAATATGCGAATATGCACAGTCAGACTCCGCACTAAAAAATTTAACATCGCGATCGTTAATTTACAAAGATCCATTCTTTGTCGAGTTGGACGAAGTCATCAATAACATCCCGCACTTTGACATTAAAATCATCATGAGTGACTTTATGCAAAAATCGGTAGTAGTGCAGAAAATACATCACACAACTACTGCTAAACCGTCACTGACCTAGCAAAAATGTAGAACTTAGTTGAAAAAGTAAGTTTTTCCACATAAGAGAATGATGGAAGAGCGGAAAACCAAATCGATCACGTCATGGGCTCTAAGAGACACTCCACCAGCTCTCTCCATACACTCCATATTCAACGTTAGATCATATACAGAGGACAGTGCAGTGGACAGCGTTCATTGGCTTGTCATATTCAAATATAAGTGCGGACTGTCATCTACGTTCAATAGACAGACACAGTAACATCGAAAGAACTCCTCCTTACAACCAGTAAAAGTGACACACCATAACCACTGCGGCGCAAAATACTATCGGAACAAGAACTTCGAGATCTCGGAATAATTGAATCGATAATCAGAGCCGTCTGGTAATCGAAAATAAATAAAAGCTTCGTGGAAAATGGCTGGCTAGCAAGACTAGAATAGTACTCTAAATACCTCTGGAAAAGAAGCGCAAACATATGAGATCATGCATCGAAAACATCAGCTTCCGAGCAGAACAAGGAAATTCAAAAGACTGTTTTGCTAATATCAGGAATCTTACAAAAGACTTCCACTCAAGAAGTTCAACCATCAAACGTGGCTTAGATTCTCTCAGTATGGCAAACCTACTTCCAAAATATGGTAAATCGGTATGACGAAGTGACTCCATTAGAGCAATTATTCCACCACGTGAAGAGATCTTAGTCGAGTATCACACATTGGCGAGAGTAGAATTCCAGGGAAACTCGCTTCTCTGTGTAAATTAACAACGTTTGGGTCTGTATGTAGAATCGTAATCGAAGGAACTACACCAGAAATGACATCTGGTGTACTCGCGCCTGTGCTGTTTAATTTGGCGCTTGAGTATAATTAAAGCAACATTGAAACTTCGCCCTGAATATTTAATAAATCAGGCCAAATTCATGGATATGCGTATGATGTCATGTTTGCCGAAGACTAACGATATCACGGACAGTTTCATACCGCTAGATCGCAAGAAGACTTGGTTTGGAGGTGAACCGTAGCAAAACCAAATTTTTAGCAACACCCAGGAGCATCTCCGTGACAAATACTGGAATCGGCGATCATTATTTTGATAGCGTTAATAACTTTAAATACATCGGGTCAGTAATAACAATGATATGCAGGTAGAAATGAAAGCCCGAATCGCTACCAGATAACGACTTTGCTAGGCCTAATCAAGGTTGTTGAGATTTAAACATCTATTGCAGCCGTGCAACCTCGTACTTTATCAAGCACTCATAAGACCTGTGCTGGCATTCCGAAGCAAGAGCTGGACCCTGACTTCTAACGACTGTACAATATTATCTACTTTCGAAAGGAAGGTCATTCGTCTCATCCCTGGTTCAATTAAAGCTACGCAAAACGAATCGTTTGAACCACGAGATAAAGCAATTTCTCGGAGGTAGCCATATCCTCGAATTTATCAAATCCAATCGAATTAGATGGCTGAGACACGTTGAGTTCCAAAAACAACCAGCCGGTGGGCGTCGACCTCCACTGCGCTGGCGTGACGACGTCGAACAAGTCCTACGTATAATAGGATGTTGAAACTGGAGGGCGAAAGCAATGCACCGAAAGAGGTGGAGGTCCATAGTGCAGGCGACAAAATTCCTTCATAGTATGTCCACGCGAGAGAGAAAAAAAAGAAGGAGAGAGAGAGAAATAGAGAGAGAGAGAGAGAGAGAGAGAGAGAGAGAGATTTCTAAAATTAAATGAAAAAATTTACTTGTTCGACATAATAAATCACGCCTATCTGATCTATCCACATAAATAAATTTTTAAAACGTTTGATCTCATAAATTTTTGTTGGAATCTATTCCGCTCTGCCCAAGCCACTTTTAGAAACCAGATTTAAAATTGATCAACTAATACTTGTTATTGTTGAATGTTCTCTGTTTAATATTATAAAATTAGCATTGTTTTTGGCCAAGAAGCTAGACCATATTGGAAACAACAAAAGGGTCTAAAAAAGCATAAAATACCTGGTGCTTTTTATCTAGGCACTCTGCTCAGTCTATTTAGGTGTTATCGATCAAATGAACGAAACATATCAAAATTTCAGTGTATGCAAACGAATCAGAAAATCTTTAAAAGTCGTTTAACGAATACCTTTGCCAACTAACTTAAACCTTACCGTAGTAAGACGCTTATCAACTGGGAATTATTCTTTTTTGTACTAGTACCGCTGCTGGCTGGCTTCATTGGATGAGATTCCATCAACTGTACCTCGCTTTTGACGATTCACATTAGTTTTCGAAAAATTATGACCTAATAAATATTACCAACCAAAAAGATCCAGAACAAACTCTTTTGGATTTCCAAAAATTAAAACTGCCAGAAACTCAAGAATAAGGCCAAAAGATTTATTTTTTAATAGCACAAAAAGAATATAAAAAGTCTAAGATTAGCTCTCAGGACTTCATGAATTAGCAAGAAAAAGCTTTTTGTGAAGACATTATCAGCCTATCTGGAGCCGTTATAATAATACTCTGGCTAATAATAATACTTAACCACTTGATGTATATTGCAACCGAATAAGTTTCTGGGGGATTTCTTCTTGCTGAACGACAGCACGGGGTTTCAGATCATTCAGAATCACTTACTTGAATTCTTTTAAGCATGAACTGCTTTTTCAACTGCTCCACAATCTTAGAACAAGAGTAGGGTTGTTTCTAGCCCTAAAGTTAGCAATTCGATTACAGCGACCCCAATCGAGGATTTAAAAATGACTTAAAAATTAGAAGTACCTCGTGAGCATTTACCTTGACAGTGGACTTTGGTAGTACAGAGTACTGGGAGATTTTAATATGAAACAGTACACCATTGCAGAGCGAACCAAAATGGTCTTAAATTTTTTAGTTGGTTAGTAATTGTTACTCAACGTGCATATCGGCAGTTTCATGGAGTTCGCAATGTTTCAACAGCGCCCATAATTCGTTCTATGGTTATAAAATTTGAGCAATATGGAAACATGTTACAGATAACTCTGAAACATCAACACGACGACGTTTGACACAGTTGGCTATACCGCGTGGCACGATTTTGAAAAGGATCTGCACCTCCACCCCTAGAAAACCCAATCGATCTAACAGCACCATCCTGGTGCCATGCCATTGTATTTAGAGTACTCCTTAATATTTTGAGCGGTCCTTAATATCGCCAAGAATGAACAATTGTTTGCAAAAATTGTATGATGCCCGACGAGGCACACGTTCATCTGATCGGGTTTAGGAACAAGCAAAACTGCAGATTTTAAGGCAAACATAATTCTGAAAATCTACAACAACGTTCATTAGAATCACTTCGTGTGACAGAGGTCCATATTTCCTTGAAAATGCTACAGATGCCGACATTACTGCATAAAACAGCGATTTGAGATGATTGCCTCGATTACCTGATCTGACGGCTCTAGACTATTTTTTGCGGAGCTACCTGAAGGAAAAGATCCACATTAACAAACTACAGACTTTGTGGGGGCTGAAAGACATATTCTAGCAGAAATTGAACAAATTTCACCGATCACACATCAAAAAGTAACCTACCATGAAAATATCCGATGCTTGTGTGCGAAAATTAACCGATATTATTTTCCACACCTAAAAATTTAATTTGCAATTTTTTGTAGTTTTTATCGCTTTGTTATACATCTTTTTTTATTATCACTGAGGTCTACGTTATCACTAAAGCCGAACTGGGTGCTTCTTCTGTTTATGTTAAAATTTCCGAAGGTTGCTGCAGGAGATGCTTTGTCATCTCTCTTATATGGTTGGTGGTTATTGATGATTTGCTTGTTAAATTGCAGCAATTTGGCTCCATTGTTATGATTTCATGTAAATACCAACGCGCACAAGAAGTTTTGGTCGTGTTTTGGTCGTACAGAAGAGTATTTGGGGAATCCCAAAATGATGATTTTATTTTTTATATTTAATTTGTTGGCGCTAAAACCCATAGAGGAATTCGATCGCCCTATTTCTGTTACATACTCATGTTATTTTCGGATTAAAGTGTGATTGGTCCTTTGAATCCTAGCCAGGTTCCCAGAATCGCTAGAATGAACAGCCTGCTACTGGATGAGGCATACTGGTAAAACAAATGATACGAGGCTTATCGTCGCAAAGTGGGGATATATAGGCAGCATTTACAATTCCAATACTCTTTGAAAATTTTGATTTACTACGATTATGCTAATCGTATACGATTTGGAATACAACAAAAAAATTTAAGTCTATACGTAAAGTTCCAGAACAGCTCACGAGTCACGTGCGCTTTTGTCGCAGTTGTGATAATCTTTTTAAAGGGCTACAAACAAATTATGTCATCAGTAGTGAAAACTTCGATAAAGATGCATTACCAAAGGCACGGTATTTAATGATTCATTAAATTTCTTCTTGTCTAGCAAATTTCTTATTTATAGATCTCAACCTCATGATCTGACTCATGGGAATCATTAAATTTATTTATTATTGAGAATTATTATTTTTAATAAATAAATAACAGAAAAATAATTATGTGATGCAACGTAAATGTTTTTTTTTTATAATTACTGTCAGAAGTGGCGGCAAATTTGCTTAACGAATTTATGTCCGTTGCAGATATTTCATTTAACTTAATTTCTTTGAGGTCTCGCTGTCTATACATATCAGGGGAAAGCGTTTATAAATCGCGTGGATTAGAGATTTTTACAGTGTATACAATTTTACAAATTTCGCTTTCTTGTCAGTAAGGAAAAGTACTAATCATTACTGATTGCTTATTATGGGATTTAATCGCACCAACCTCATAGGAACTACGATATTTTAGCACATTGTGCAACTTATGGTATGAAAAATTATCTTCTCTACAGAGATTACAAACCGATGTCAGTGGGGCAATATTTGCTATTTTGACATATAAATTTAGCAGAACCGTGCATAAAAGTAAAACTGGATGAAGCAAGATATTGTCCCCGATTTCATGTGGAAAATGCCTACATATTGTCAACTCAATTATCGAGAAGGGGGTATGATAACACGATAAACTACTACAAACCAATTATTGATCGTGTTTTGTTAGTTTAATACGGTAGATGTGTCAGTTTAATTCCTAAGGATGTTTCATTTTGACCAAAATACGATAAAATCACAATTTCCGAAAAACGAATTTTCAATTCTCATATCTACCCAAAATACGTTTAGATTTATATGGGTTTTCTCTCTTCTTCGAGAATGTTAGTCGGTCAAGCAAAATCTGTTAAAAAATTGTCTAGCTTCTTGGTAGCAAATGACTTACTGTTGGTCCAATAGATTAATCTAGCGTCAAATAAAATTGGAAATTTGGTGAAATTCTAGCAGGCCATCTATTACAACGACCTCTATTATTCTAATAAAGAAATACAATTCCTTTAGAATTCGGAAAACCAGGACCCCTACTATTCAAAATATCGAAATCCGTTTTATGTTCCTTCTGTTAAATTCATACTACTGTTTTCGAATGCTTTCGTTTCTGAACGACTGTCATCGTTAATGAAGAGCTAGTATTATTTCATCGTTCGTTTTCGGCTTTAATCGATCTCAATAATACGCACAATTCGAAGTTTCTGTAAGCAATTCTAATTTCGGCTATCAGTTATGTGGAAACCAGGTTATGGCTTTAGCCTGTGACTTTAAAGGTGGTGAAACACCGTATCTCCTTTCCGAGACTCCATGTTTTTGTTGATGTGATCTAAGGTGTAATTTATTGTTTCGAGAGAAGAATGGTTGATCTGTTAGACAGCGTCCGAGAATAAATAGGCTATACTACACAGACACCGAGGAAATGATGGACTACGTTGACTTGCAAACCAATATTTCTGTTGAGGTGGGAAATTTGAAGGTACTTGATGGGACATCTGCCCCAAATTTAGAAGCATTTTGGTTTAACCTGTTTCACTCTTAGCAGAATCGTTCTAAACGTGCCTTCAAAAGTCAAGAGACAAAAAGTGTTCGATAGAAGCTGCACTTCACCGTACTATCTTGGGAATGGCTATTGTTAAACAGAACCACAGATGAATTTACAACGTTCTTAATCACTTTTGGAATGGCGCATAAAAACCTGCGGACACTTTCAAAATACGTCTTCTAGTAATACCTGCTCTTACCAAATCCAGTATATACCAATAATATTAACTTCAGACTGCTTAACCAAATTTACTGGTTAAGCCAATAAACCACTGCTTACGTTTCATATTACTGAGCTTCATCCCTCATTTAAGGAGTTTACGAAGGCCGTCCAATATGCAAACCACCTTAATGATATTGAAACCCTTATGGGTTGTTATGCAAACGCACACCACGTATGCTGGGGTAGCCCAAAATCAGTATAAGGTCATTTATCTTTCCACAATTTATCCACTTCTGGCCTGGTCGAACGAGTTGGGGGTATTAAGTAGACCACTTTTGACGACTTCAAGCTAGGAAGTAATTGACGTTACACTTGTCTCGCGGTGTTTAAATCAGAAAGTCTTATATGGGATCGGGTTAGAAAAGGCAAGCCTACCTGACTAGAAGTTGAACGAGAAGTTGAAACCTTTTGGCAACTGTCCCCAAAAGAACTCACTGTGGCGACTGTAAAATCAGGTGACTGAAAACTGGCAATAAATGTAGCGACTGTAGAAAGATTGCTATGGAACGTATTTATTACGAGCGACAATATTTTATCTTATCTTCTATCTTTATCTTCTATCGCATCCTTAAATAAGGATGAGGTTTTGCAATAACTTTTCAGCTGAGGGGATAGTGACTTTGCTCAGGGGGGATTGCGACTGGTATGTATGAGTTCGACAAAATAATCTAAAATATAGTAGCCACGAACGTTTTCGACCTCCCACTATTTCGCCGAAGTCGAAAAAATTGATTTCAAAAAATGTTTCTGTTTATTTCGGTGTGATGGTCATGGTTTCGTGCTGACTCCTTTACTGATTGGGGTAAAACTTTATACTTAAGCTCTTCTCATACATTTATGTTTTGAGGTTAGGACCAATTATCGAATGCAATTTTAAGAGTAGATGTCAGGCCAAAGAAAATGCTGCTCCTCATGTCCGCTTTGTTTAGCCTATAAGTTGGTTTTTCGGAGAGAGACAATTGCTGCGGTTAAATTTAGTGGTAAATTTTTTTATATTTTGAATTTGTGTTCAGATAGTTTGTAATGTTCAAGTTATCAGAGAAGCATGGAATTTTTGATGACAAAGGTATTGGAGCCGATCAACTTAATAACATAATGTACGATATCTCCGTTGATCGTTTTATACATTAGTCCTTTGTATTAAACCATTTTGCCAGTCCCCCTAATGTTGCAAAAAGTAGCGATGGCAGTAATCTCCAAAAGTGTTAGCTACTCTAGCTTAAGGGTAGAATTTGGGTCAGTGAGAACCGGAAATGTTTTATTGAAAATTATGGAGACTAGGTAGACATCTTAAACCAGAAACTCGCATTTACCGTACTATATAGGGCACTATCGAGGCTACAGAGAATTGTAAATAAATGTCCAGTGACGTAAATGCTCTCTGATCAGATGGGCTCAAGGCACTTGTTCTAGAATATTTAGTGTGCTTATTATTGAAGGATATAAGTGCCGGTACTGGACTCTACGCATACCTGATCCTGATTTGAACTTATCATATACTCTTGGAAAACATTCCACTGTATTTGAGAAAGAAATGGCTGCAATCTTCAAGCGCTACCTGAAATAAGAAAGTCTACAAATTGGTGATTCGCTATAGAGCGAGTGAATCGGCCACTTCGTGGGAGGTAAGCCATCTTTCGGATTGACGATGTATTATTTTATCTGATACTTTAACGGTCTACATTAAACAAGGTGGGATAACTCTCATTTGTCATTTATCTACAATAAGTTTTTCTTGAACCTAAAGCTCGGGAAAGAGCTCTTTATAATAAGGACGATTGAGTCGGCGATTAAATAGCTAACATAAAGCCTAGTGCTACTACAGATTAAAATAGCGCTAAGGACCCAAAAAAATCCGGAAACAAATTTAAAACTACATCGGTAGCCAAGTTTAGTACATCTGAGTTAATAAATTGTTTGGTTCACTGGATAGAGGCACTAGGAATTTTTACTGGGTATTGCACTCTAAATAATGATTTGTTAAAAAGGGCGGGTTCGCGAAAATAGCGAGCAATATGGTGAGGTGAAGAAAACGGCGGTTGAAAACTTTATATGTTCCTGTACCTCTTATTCTCTTCACAGATCATAGTGTTACGATCTCGTGTATTGGTTTGCCGCGCATTAATTCAGTATGGGCGAGACATTTATTCAACTAGAACTGCTCATTTGGGATTTGGAGAACTGTTAACATTTTTGTGAGATTAGTGGCATCTAAATTAAAGTTTTATTGTATAGCGGAGTAGTCTAGAACAGAACCGAGAATATTACTTCTGTATACGTGAGGGCGTACTGAGAAGTCTGGTAAAATGCAACAGAGGGCGGCACAATCGCAAATCCCAGATGTCATGTGTCAATACCATCTGTCACTAGACCAAATTAAAATTTTCAGACAGATCTGTCATTTAGTTCAGTTTTGACGGCCTTTACGCAAACCAAAACAATTACGCAAAACCATTACGCAAACCAAAACAAAGCTTGATAAATATTATAGTTACTCTTCATCATTTTTTAAAATGATTCACAAGTGGTTTACTGATTTTCGTTGTGGTCGTACCAGCACAACTGATACCGAACGTTCAGGTCGCGATTTCTGGCGAATCTGCGCCGAAGAAGGCTAAGGCGGTTTTATCGGCCAACAAGGCCACAGTTTTTTGACGACGTTTTGAAAGAAAAACGACCGCATTTGTCGAAAAAAAGTTCTCTTCCATCAAGACAATGCACGGGTGCACACGTGTGTAGTTGCCATGGCCAAAATCCACGAATTAACCATCGAATTGTTTCCATATCCGCCATATTATCCAGACTTAGCCCCCTGCGACTATTTCCTGGTCCGAACTTGAAGAAATGGCTCGGCGGAAAGACATTCGGCACTAATGAGGAGATCATCGATGCAACAAACACCTATTCGGAAGGGATCGAAAAATCGAAGCCGAGTCTAGAATATTCAATTGGTATTTAAATACGAGCGCAACGAACACAATGAGCCAATCAGAGTGAAGTTTATGCCAAAATAACAAAATATACACTGTGTCCTCTAAGTGCTTAGAATTAAAAAAACACTCAGAAATTGTACTTTAAAAATAATATTTGAAAATTTTTTATAAACACAAACATTTCTGCACAATAAATAGAAAATATTTAATTTTTGTGAAAAGTTTTGAGTGAATTTTGTAATAAGAAATTTCTACAACAAAACACACTACGAATCGCACAGAGATGATCTAAGTGGTTCTAAAGCAGTATTTGACGTACGAAGCAAATCTTATTTATCTACTTGCGCGAAAATCTCCGAGAATTTAAATATTCGAGAGAGAACATCATTGAGTGTAATCCGAGAAGTCTTAAATATTTGAAATAATTTATCTCGGCCCCTACGGATCACACAGAGATGATCGAAGTAGTTCTAAAGCATTATTTGACGTAAGAAGTAAATCTTATTTGTCCACTTGCTCGGAAATCTCTTAGAATTTAGATATTCGAGAGAGAACATCATTGAGTGTAATCCGAAAATTCTTTAACATTTGAAGTTACTGAGCCCCTACGGATCGCACAGAGTTGATCTAAGTGGTTCTAAAGCATTATTTGATGTAAGAAGCAAATCTTATTTATCCACTTGCTCGGAAATCTCTGAGAATTTAGATATTCGAGAGAGAACATCATTGAGTGTAATCCGAAAATTGTTAAACATTTGGAGTTATTTAACTCAGCCCCTACGGATCGCACAGAGATGATCTAAGTGGTTCTAAAGCATTATTTGATGTAAGAAGCAAATCTTATTTATCCACTTGCTCGGGAATCTCTGAGAATTTAGATATTCGAGAGAGAACATCATTGAGTGAAATCCGAAAATTGATAAACATTTGGAGTTATTTAACTCAGCCCCTACGGATCGCACAGAGATGATCTAAGTGGTTCTTAAGCAACATTTGATGTAAGAAGCAAATCTTATTTATCCACTTGCTCGGAAATCTCTGAGAATTTAGATATTCGAGAGAGAACATCATTGAGTATAGTCCGAAAATTCTTAGACATTTGAAATAATTTATCTCGGCCGCTACGGAACACACGGAGATGATCGAAGTGGTTCTAAAGAAGCATTTAATGTAAGAAGCAAATCTTATTTATGCACATGCTCGGAAATCTCGGAGATTTTAGTTCAATCATCTCTGTGGGATCCGTAAGGGCCGAGTTAAATAATTCCAAATGTTTAAGAATTTTCAGATTACACTCAATGATGTTCTCTCTCGAATATCTAAATTCTCAGAGATTTCCGAGCAAGTGGATAAATAAGATTTGCTTCTTACATCAAATGTTGCTTAAGAACCACTTAGATCATCTCTGTGCGATCCGTAGTGTGTGTTGTTGTAAAAATTTCTTATTACAAAATTCACTCAAAACTTTTCACAAAGTTTTTAAAAAAAAATTTTTAAATATTTTATTTATTGTGCAGAAATGTTTGTGTTTATAAAAAAATTTCAAATATTATTTTTAAAGTACAATTTCTGAGTGTTTGTTAAATTCTAAGTACTTATAGGACACATTTACAATTTTTAGCTTCATATTACTGAGAAGAATTAAGTAGTTGCTAGGAAGATTTGATATGGTATTTCAAATTATAATGGAACCGGTGTGAGTTTTCAACATTTATCAAAATTGTAACTACACAAGTTAACAAAAAACAAAAATGTAGATACACAATTTAACAAAAAGTGTAGAACTACATAGAAAAATTGTGGCAGGGTTGAAATTGTTATAATTTTCACTAAATATAATCTAATCTAATCCATTATGCCGCGGATTAGATTAGATTATATTTAGTGAAAATTATAACAATTTCAACCCTGCCACAATTTTGTTATGTAGTTCTACACTTTTTGTTAAATTGTGTATCTACATTTTTGTTTTTTGTTAATTTGTGTAGTTACAATTTTGATAAATGTTGAAAACTTCACACCGGTTATAATGGAACCATTTATGTTTGACGGTTTCTGATCTCAATACACCGTTATTAAGAAACATATTTAATCTTCCAAGGTTTCCATATTTCGGTGGTTTTCCTATCAGAAACTGGTTTACAAGGTACCTAATAATAAAACCACTTAGGTTTTCCAAACTATCCAGTCAAAAAAATTCGGAAAACTGTATCGCCTTTCTAGTGACGAGACCTAAACATAGTGACACATGATTTAATCGAACAGGTTGGTTCTAGTTTCAAAGTAATATGCTAGAGTATTTTCAGAACAGTTTCTGAAAAATAATAAATAATGGAAATAAACATTAAAGATTTTTTAAATATGACTTTTATGCTCTAATGACAAAAAATTTAAAATTTACATCAAGTATTTTTAGCGTGAACACGAGCTCGAGTAATTTGTTTTAGAAATTCATAATCTGAGAGAAAGCTTTCACTGCGGTTACTCCAGAGTTATTCAAACCAAAAATTTTTTGGACAGTAGCCCCTTCAATGGTTATACGTTACACGGTCAACGAAGCATGGAATATATACAACATAACTTTAGCCAAGCTAAGTCACGCATTATAGTCACACGCAATGAACAAAAAATGTTTAAGATGACAGCGAAAAGCAGGAAATTAACAAAATATTTTGACATAATCTAACATGTTTGTATATATTCGGTATAACACTGCAAGTGCATTGCACTTTAAGAAACTGTTTAAAAAATATATAAAATTAATTCATTTTACGTTCGATTGCACTGCACGCAATCGCGGGCGCGCACTAATTGGTTTTTTTAAAACTACATACTAGTATTTTTAGATTATTATATTAGATTAGTACATATATTTTGACCACCTAACGATGCGTGAGGGTTACTTACTCGCGTTATGAATATTTCTGAAACTTAAAAATTTCACAATATCGTAAAATGTTTGTTGTATTTCTACTTCCTAGCTTTTATACCCATAAAGTATAAACTTCCATAAAAAGTTTTTTGAATTTTTGACTTATAGATGGCTAATGTGTAAGAATCACAACAATCAGTTTCGAACAAATGAGACTATTGATTTGAAAAAATCAGTCTTCTCATCAGGTCGCGACGACTGATGTTGTATTACTACATTGGAATATTGTCTATATATATAGAACATACCATGTAGTTGTACTACTAGCGAATTACTGCATAGCGTACGAAATTTTTGATTCTTTCATATTTCCATCTATATTCAATTTTAACAATTAAGTTTTTTCGCATTTACGAATTTTTTATTATATATTTTACCTTTTTGGTTTTTGCAATTGTAATGGTGTTATTGTGATTGTTCTGTATATTGGTATATTTCAGCACTCTCGAATTAAATTCACGAATCGTAGGAAATTCTTCCATTTAGCGTCACTATCTGTGTGACAAACGAATATGATAATCGACACTTACTTATACACAATCAACTTCCCAACCACCCCATACTTGCTTTCCTTTTAACGCCGGATCGCAGATAAATTTGAATTTTTGACTTATAGATGGCTAATGTGTAAGAATCACAACAATCAGTTTCGAACAAATGAGACTATTGATTTGAAAAAATCAGTCTTCTCATCAGGTCGCGACGACTGATGTTGTATTACTACATTGGAATATTGTCTATATATATAGAACATACCATGTAGTTGTACTACTAGCGAATTACTGCATAGCGTACGAAATTTTTGATTCTTTCATATTTCCATCTATATTCAATTTTAACAATTAAGTTTTTTCGCATTTACGAATTTTTTATTATATATTTTACCTTTTTGGTTTTTGCAATTGTAATGGTGTTATTGTGATTGTTCTGTATATTGGTATATTTCAGCACTCTCGAATTAAATTCACGAATCGTAGGAAATTCTTCCATTTAGCGTCACTATCTGTGTGACAAACGAATATGATAATCGACACTTACTTATACACAATCAACTTCCCAACCACCCCATACTTGCTTTCCTTTTAACGCCGGATCGCAGATAAATTTGAATTTTTGACTTATAGATGGCTAATGTGTAAGAATCACAACAATCAGTTTCGAACAAATGAGACTATTGATTTGAAAAAATCAGTCTTCTCATCAGGTCGCGACGACTGATGTTGTATTACTACATTGGAATATTGTCTATATATATAGAACATACCATGTAGTTGTACTACTAGCGAATTACTGCATAGCGTACGAAATTTTTGATTCTTTCATATTTCCATCTATATTCAATTTTAACAATTAAGTTTTTTCGCATTTACGAATTTTTTATTATATATTTTACCTTTTTGGTTTTTGCAATTGTAATGGTGTTATTGTGATTGTTCTGTATATTGGTATATTTCAGCACTCTCGAATTAAATTCACGAATCGTAGGAAATTCTTCCATTTAGCGTCACTATCTGTGTGACAAACGAATATGATAATCGACACTTACTTATACACAATCAACTTCCCAACCACCCCATACTTGCTTTCCTTTTAACGCCGGATCGCAGATAAATTTGAATTTTTGACTTATAGATGGCTAATGTGTAAGAATCACAACAATCAGTTTCGAACAAATGAGACTATTGATTTGAAAAAATCAGTCTTCTCATCAGGTCGCGACGACTGATGTTGTATTGATGTTGTATTGAGAAGAGATTTTTTCAAATCAATAGTCTCATTTGTTCGAAACTGATTGTTGTGATTCTTACACATTAGCCATCTATAAGTCAAAAATTCAAATTTATCTGCGATCCGGCGTTAAAAGGAAAGCAAGTATGGGGTGGTTGGGAAGTTGATTGTGTATAAGTAAGTGTCGATTATCATATTCGTTTGTCACACAGATAGTGACGCTAAATGGAAGAATTTCCTACGATTCGTGAATTTAATTCGAGAGTGCTGAAATATACCAATATACAGAACAATCACAATAACACCATTACAATTGCAAAAACCAAAAAGGTAAAATATATAATAAAAAATTCGTAAATGCGAAAAAACTTAATTGTTAAAATTGAATATAGATGGAAATATGAAAGAATCAAAAATTTCGTACGCTATGCAGTAATTCGCTAGTAGTACAACTACATGGTATGTTCTATATATATAGACAATATTCCAATGTAGTAATACAACATCAGTCGTCGCGACCTGATGAGAAGACTGATTTTTTCAAATCAATAGTCTCATTTGTTCGAAACTGATTGTTGTGATTCTTACACATTAGCCATCTATAAGTCAAAAATTCAAATTTATCTGCGATCCGGCGTTAAAAGGAAAGCAAGTATGGGGTGGTTGGGAAGTTGATTGTGTATAAGTAAGTGTCGATTATCATATTCGTTTGTCACACAGATAGTGACGCTAAATGGAAGAATTTCCTACGATTCGTGAATTTAATTCGAGAGTGCTGAAATATACCAATATACAGAACAATCACAATAACACCATTACAATTGCAAAAACCAAAAAGGTAAAATATATAATAAAAAATTCGTAAATGCGAAAAAACTTAATTGTTAAAATTGAATATAGATGGAAATATGAAAGAATCAAAATTTCGTACGCTATGCAGTAATTCGCTAGTAGTACAACTACATGGTATGTTCTATATATATAGACAATATTCCAATGTAGTAATACAACATCAGTCGTCGCGACCTGATGAGAAGACTGATTTTTTCAAATCAATAGTCTCATTTGTTCGAAACTGATTGTTGTGATTCTTACACATTAGCCATCTATAAGTCAAAAATTCAAATTTATCTGCGATCCGGCGTTAAAAGGAAAGCAAGTATGGGGTGGTTGGGAAGTTGATTGTGTATAAGTAAGTGTCGATTATCATATTCGTTTGTCACACAGATAGTGACGCTAAATGGAAGAATTTCCTACGATTCGTGAATTTAATTCGAGAGTGCTGAAATATACCAATATACAGAACAATCACAATAACACCATTACAATTGCAAAAACCAAAAAGGTAAAATATATAATAAAAAATTCGTAAATGCGAAAAAACTTAATTGTTAAAATTGAATATAGATGGAAATATGAAAGAATCAAAAATTTCGTACGCTATGCAGTAATTCGCTAGTAGTACAACTACATGGTATGTTCTATATATATAGACAATATTCCAATGTAGTAATACAACATCAGTCGTCGCGACCTGATGAGAAGACTGATTTTTTCAAATCAATAGTCTCATTTGTTCGAAACTGATTGTTGTGATTCTTACACATTAGCCATCTATAAGTCAAAAATTCAAATTTATCTGCGATCCGGCGTTAAAAGGAAAGCAAGTATGGGGTGGTTGGGAAGTTGATTGTGTATAAGTAAGTGTCGATTATCATATTCGTTTGTCACACAGATAGTGACGCTAAATGGAAGAATTTCCTACGATTCGTGAATTTAATTCGAGAGTGCTGAAATATACCAATATACAGAACAATCACAATAACACCATTACAATTGCAAAAACCAAAAAGGTAAAATATATTCCATAAAAAGTCTTATCATTTCTTCATCGACCACATACCAACCATAATAATAATATTATTGTTATTATTATTTGTAACATTGTAAATTTCAAGATTTCTTATTTTACTTCTTTATGTATTTCTTGTGTTGTTGTTATTTAATTATTATTATTCGTTTTTTGTTTTTTGTTTTTTTCGTTCACCCACAATTTATTGACTGTAACGAATCGTAATACGTATGGATATATAAAACTATACAACTTAACAATCGCAAAGTCTTCAAGATTGTTCAAAAGCAAAGTGTTAATGCCAAAATAACGAGAAAAGCCAATTTTTGTTTTAAAAAGTAAAAGTATGTTTTGTATAGTAAAGAATTCTGAAGTTTTTGTTACGTCACCGCGTGTACAGGATTTGAATGGTTCGCTTTCGGTTTACGTAACAATATAGGTTAATTGCTTACCAGATATTAAGTATCGTCTTAACACATTATAACACGATATTGCTTGCACGAAAACGCTTAATTAGGAATTATGATGTATGCGCGCACCAAGCATTTTACAATCTGTGTCGACACGAATTGTGCACCATGTTGTGATTGCTTACCTCTGAAAAGAAAATTAATAAAAAACAAATTAACATTAATTACAAAATAATAACATTTTTTCTTAAAATCACTCGTAAATTACAAAAATATGTTTCAACCTTATATGGACCACATGAAACTCGGTGAACTGATTAACCACGAACTCTCGCTGGCAATGGTTAAAATGTAAAATCATTTTATGTTAAATAAATAAAATTCCCATAATTTACATATTTTATGTATTAAAATGTGACTCGATGGTTGGTACTTGTTCTTGAATATAATTATTTTTATTTGTCTTCGTTAAATGTGTAAACGTACACAAAATTCTTTAAATATTTTCACATCGTCGAAGAAAACTATTAAATTATACAAAATTATGCTTGACATACCAATAATTTCCAATTCGATATTCTTATTTACAGTTACAATGAAAGCTTTACTAAGTCACACTTACACTATTATTTTATTGAGCTGAAATGATTTATTAATTAATTTCCGGTTGCATAGCTCACCACAAAATATATGTTATAAACACATTATCGTTTAGAACCTATTCGAATAGCTTCTGAAGTCTAAATTTCGAAAAAAATATTTTCTGCGGGGGCTAGTTTACGATCAGGTCATTCTACATAGTCTGGTCGTTTGAGTGCCTTTTCTTTCACGTGATTTAATTCAAAATAGTATCATATGAATTGGAAGAACCCTCTCAGAACTTCAATTTTGTGGTTTCTAATGGAAACATTTTTCATTTATAGAAAAACATTACGAAACCTCTTTATGAATAATTCCGTTACGCACCAATAGTAGATTTAACTGGATCTTACTCTGTGGGGGTACAGCTTTTATCTCTTCCCATGATTTTCCAAGTTGTTTCGCTTCAGCTAGCATTGTTCTATTCCATGTCAACGCTGGTCTTCCTACTTTCTCTTTCCCTTGTGGGTTCCAGTCCAGTGACATCCTCGTTATATTACTTGGTGATTTCCTCAGCGTATGGCCAATCCATCTCCACTTTCATCGCTGTATTTCGGTCTCTATGTCTGACTAATTTATTCTTCTATGCAGTTCAATGATAGTTATGGCGTTAGGCCAGAATCATTTCAGTATTCGTCGAAGGCACTTGTTTACGAACACCAGTAACCGCTATTGAGCGCGTAAATTACACGGTGTAATTTCCACGCTTGTTTACATGTAAATTACATAAGTTATTTTTTACATTACGTAAAGATTTTTATTTGTAATGAGTTTTTCATGACAAGCGCGCTATCTATTATATAATTTAATAACTATTTAATTATTATAAAAATTGACTGTGTAACATGAAAATAAAACAAAAAAAATCAATATGTCAAAAATTTCTTGTGTTGTTCCAGAAATCATCATAACTTCTGTTATAAATGCAATTAAAACATTCTGTAAAGTGTACATGTCGATCCTGATATGTTAATGACATTTACTCGGCTGTTTGACATTTACGAAAAAAACCGTGTAAAATGCTACAATTTGGTAATAGATGACACGTATTACACTATACAAATTATTATCTTTCTTATGTGTAGCTAAACTAAACCTAAAGATGACAGTAATCGCTTTTTAGAGCTTGTTTAAGAGAAACACAGATGGCAGTGTCGATAAATAAATGAATTTCTTCGTAATTGTAGATAACTAATAATTATGATTGACTGTCTAACTGAACTGGTTGATTGATATTTATGATGCGTATAACCTTTATACCCAAACATTTGTTGCATTTATACAATATTTTCAGTTATTCAGAGTTTTGACGTTTTTTACGTATTTTACATAAAAATGTAGATAACGATTTTTACATGTAAAATGCCCAACACTGCCGTAATTTCTTTCTGACTTTTTATGTGTGTTTTCATGTCTCACACCCATACAGTAGTACCGATTTCACGCACGAGTTGAACATTCGTATCTTGGTATTGCTTGACAGGACAGAAGAATTTCAGACTTTATGTAACATGTTGAATGTGTGCTTGGCTTTATTTATGCGTTTGTTTATGTCTTCCTCTGTCCCACCTGTTTATGTTATTGTGCAATCACATTGTTGATGTGCTTCGGTGCGGGGATATTTGTGTTGTCTCATCGCCTTGGTTTTACTGATGTTTATCTTGAGACCAACTTCTTTAGCTAGATCTGATAGCTGTTGTACTTTCTGCTGCATGTCTAAGTGTTTGTGTATGACCAGGCATATGTCATCTGCATAGTCCAGATCTTTGAGTATACATGTTAGACTCCATTGCATTCCATTAGGAGACGTGACATCCAATTTCCGCGTTACATTATCCAATACGATCAGAAACCTTGGTGAGGGTACGCATCCTTGCGTTACTCCTCGAGTGTGGTGGTATTTTTCGCTTTGTTTGTCTTCATATTGAACTTGGTTTCCAGCAACCCCTTTACATTTCCAGTATGAGTTCAATCAATTTCTTTTGGATGCCCATTTCGCAATGTGTCTGTCATATTGCGGTAGAGTGGTGAATTCGATTCATTGGATTGTTCATTGATGATATGTATGCAGGGGGCGTTTTACAAATTAATTATTTTCATTCTGGTTGAAATCGGGTTAGATTAGTAACGAGATCGAATAAAATTTCGATATGTTATGTACTTTCCTGAGCTTAATCGTTTATCATAACGCTGTGTCACGTTTAACGTCGGTTAAAGCAACTTAGTTGGGTTACTATTGTTTGATTTTACTGTTTTTAGTGTGTTTTGACCCAAATTAGATAAAAGTAAAAAGCTTATGGCGTACAAATATGTCGGCCACGAGGAGTTTGCCGATTGTTTTATAAGGTTTTCCCAGGTTGGTGATTACCAATCGGCTTTTGGTTTTCTCGGCCTTTTTCCACTTGAGTTATCTGACTTGAAATGGAAGGCGAGTGGCAGAGCTAGATAGGACAGCAACAACTTCATCAATAAAGTCAAGCATCAATGCTCGGGTTAGTACAAATTTGGTTCCCCTGGGAACATCATAGAAGAACGTGACCGTGGAACGAAACCTCCCTCTCTCCCCGGGCACGCCCGGATACCCCTTACTCAGAAACCCTGGAATCCAAAATCAAAATGATTACTACTCATCATAAAACTATGGAGAAATTAACATAATTGAAGCAAATTACCTGTATTCTCTCTGGACGCGATGAATAACGCATCACCATCTTAACAACCCTGTTACCTAAAGCAAAGAAGGTACTAGTAGAAAAGAAACCAGTTAATAGCCGAATAATCGTAGAATCGTAATAAAATTCTACTGAAAAATACGAATCACGACCATATAACATTCAGTGATATATGCCCCAAGAAAATACGCAGCTGAAACAACCAATGATGTCCTATGACCAACAACAAGCCCAAGCCATATAGATAAGGGACACACACATACGATCAAGACAACCAACAAGAAATTGTTGAAATTGAAACAATCTCACGTTACAAGAGATGCAGTGCAAAAGTGAATGGTGCGGTCATGCACAAATACCACCAACTGATTATATCACAATTCAAAATTAAACCTGTTGTAAAACGTATCAGGCCAAGAAATAATACTGACAGATTATTAAAACATGACACAAGAAATAACAGCCCACAATACCAATGATGAAGCGGCCATCAGTGTAGAGCAATAGTGCAAACAAATCGAAGAAGCTTATATCGAAACAGCTACTAACACATTCAGGTACCAAGAATTCAGACACAAACCCTCGATCCGTGATAAAACTTGCAAGAAAATTAAAAAACACCTGCAACACAAGTTGCAAATGTGCCAACAAAATACGTCGGCGCTGAAGTGGTTGTAGGCAACACACTGGAAACGTTTTCAAGGCAGCAGAAGAGTCATTAACCCGAAACCAGCGCCTACTAGAGCAAAAGTTGTATAAAATGCGTACAACAGGCAACTAGAAAATTCACCAAAATCCTACCAAATAAGAGATGCATCTGGTCAAATCTTAACAACACAAATAAAGCACAATTGAAGATGTACAAGGAAACATTTCGGTCACAACATTACCAACGATACACAAATCTTCGAATTAACAACTGGCGCTAAAAACGAAACCGTTAACAACACCCATCCACCAATGGAGCGGGAAGTCCAGTAAAGCGGGAAGAATAACAAGATACGGAACGAACAATATACATGAAATATTCAAAAAGACATATTGACAACTGCAAGAGCTCTATCACCAGTAATAATAGAAGTGTGGAATTTCGGTAGAATACCGCAAAAATAGAAAGAAGACTTTTTTAACTATGACGATTCCCAAGAAAGGTGACCTAAAAGAATCCAAAAATTGGCAGGATATATCCCTCAAGCAAGAGGTGAAGGTATCAGCAAATATGTCGGTAGGTAGCTAGGCCCTATTTACAACTGATTTTTAATCGTGTACACTATTTAAAAAAAATTAATTTCGCACTTTAACCGTAACGTATATTTTAAATGTGAAGAAAAATTGAATTTTATTTTGAAATGGTTCCATGTAGAAAGAATAATTTTCGACATTGTCTACATTCTCAAAGCCAATTTTTCAATTTTCTACATACTTTGTCTGCAGTTGTAGAATATTAATTATCTACGTGATGACACGTAGAACACAGCACAACATTAGGGATGCCATTATACACCTTTTGTGAATATGAGAGCCATTTTCGAAAGGATGCCTGTTGAACCACTTTGCACAACCTATTTTTAAATTAGGATAACACTCGCACACCATACCCATTCACTTATACTCACATAACTCGAGTATAACGTCTGCAGGTACAAACCAATTCTTAAACCTCCTATTATCAACTCCATATAATTTGGAATGATTCTATTTAAATTATTCGAGTGTTTAGAAATACCTTAAGACAAAGCATTTTACTTACGATTTTGCGCTAAACAAATTTGGAATACTAAATTCAGTTTTTCCCACGTTTGTGAAATTATCCCGGGATTATATCCCCGAAATTAAAAAAAAATCGCAAAATATGAACAAAATGAACAAAATCGTATCGTTGCAACCCAGCGAAATTAGGCTCAGAGCAAAATATTTCCATGTAATATGTTTTGGACCCAAAATAACATTTTAGTTAATTCCAAAACCATATAGATCTGACACGACTAATGAATACTTTTTACCTGTCAAATTGAAATGTTATTTTTGGTCAAAAATGTATTACATGAAAATATTTTGCACTGAGCCTAATTTCGGTAGATTGCAACGGTACGATTTTTCAGTGTTGTTCCTAAATGTGGTATATGTGTTTTTCCGCCTTATAACCAAATTATCATAATCTGACAGATTTATGAGCCAATTTAAAAATTATTTTACTTCATTTTATTAAATTATTACATTTATTTTGTGTGTTTTGCGAATTAAAAATTTTAGTAAACATTTTTATGTTTCATGCACTAAAATTCGGGGCTAAAGTGTATTTGGAATTAAATATAATAAAAAACGGAGCGGTGATAACTTCACACAAGAGTTAGAGGGATATGATTATGTTAGTGTTGCCTGATTTTTTTTTTTTAATTTCGGGGATAAAATCCGGGGATTACTTCACATACGTGTTTTTCCATTGGTTTCAAAGCGAAAACTCCCATTTCACTAGTTTTAACATGTTAGAAGAATCAGAGGACAAAGCATTTTTACACCGAGATTCACTTATATACCTTTTGAATACAAAACCCAGTATTCGTCTAATTTTTTCGGAAAAGACAAAATTTTTAGTTGGATTGGGACTAGTAAAAATAAAAAATATGATGGTATCTAAGCTACGCAGTCATAATCGAGCTAATTTTACTTTGAATTTTTGAATTTATCTGAATACCATCAGACTCAAAATCGTAATATTTAATTTTGTCGAAACTAATATATTTTAAAGTGTTAAATTTAATTATAAGGTGAAAACGTTGTTCTTGGTTTTGTTAGAAATTAGGATAAAATTCAAGTCCGTTCGTCACAAGAGTTCATCATAATACTTGAAGGCTTATACTTGTTAAAAGTATAGGTCGAGTTAGAGCGCAGGAATAAAAGCGCTTCCTTGCTTTACGTTATACAATAAGCCAATGATCGACAATGACAGTATTAAATACCAAAAAACTGGTCCGGATTAAATGTTCCGTCATTCTTTTAACATAAATAACTTCCTTATATTTTATGAAGGCCACGAAGACAAAAAACACTAATATCAGTTTTCAAAAAGGTAAACATCGCGATATAAATATTTTATACACAGGTATTACAATATGAGCAGTTGTTGTATGTAAATTTTGCCGCGGTACGTTGTAGTAGCACTCATTTGGAGCTTCTCAATATGTATGAAAACGACAAACAGCAGGGAAGTGGATACGATTAGCAAAATAATGAAATATAATAGGAATTATGAAATTTGAGTTACTTCAAAGGAAGTTTGTATTAAAAGCAAAATAATATCAAATTTGATCCGATTATAATTTTGTTATTATGGTTTATATACCATCAGAGTCATATGGTCAATGCCCTTTTTCCCATCTATTTTGCGCTATATACAGCTTAAATATATAGCCCGCAGACTTTTCTATATATTTCATACTTTGTATGGTCGTAGTTTATGTTTGCGCCTTGTAAAACAGCTTACACACTATCGTTGACATAATTTCATACAAAAACTATAAATAAATGTATTTTTATAAAAATATTTTTTATTTTCATATGGTTGGATTGATCGTGATTGACATTAAAATTGATATCGAAAGACATTTAGAAAAAAATAGAACTTAAAATTATACAACAAACCCACACCGTACACGTTACATAACTAGACAGCGAAATATTTAAGTTTTGAAAGCGATCTGTAGGTTTACACAAATTTTTTGAAAGTTCAAATTCTTTCTGCCACTCTGATCGTTATCTCCTACACCATAAATAGATCTCTCTTGTACGTATATACGAGATAACATATTATGCCGGATAAGATCTCCAGAACTGCATAATGTTATGCAAAACTTGTATGCATATTATGTATTTATGCCTAACAATTGTTGCAATGAATTATTGCTGTATATCTGTTTTGTTTGGTATAAAGAACCAGACTTTATTTATTTATTTATTTTGTACATTTGAATATGATAAATTGTATTGGAAACTCTTATTTTTTTCGTTCCTATCTTGATTTTACATAATCTCGGTGGTGGTATACAAGAATATTTAAAATCTAGAATGAGTATATAGTTTTTTAACCTCGCGACCGAACATAGGAAGGAACACTGCCAGACTGATCTTTATATACTCGTGCAATACCGTAGCTCTGTGACTTGTTGAATTTGGCCTCAATCATTAATCATAATCAACAACAAGTAATTGTCTTAGGTTATGAACGGAAAACTATAAATAAATTTCTCCATATATAGTCGTGGTGCGAGACGCGGTGACCTTTGTATTTTCTTACATGCATTCCTAGTCATTTAAATTGAAGTTGAACTTGAATGCCGTTTATGCGTAAGACATGACACACAATTCCGATTCTGCTCCAAAATAATGCGGCATAAAAAAGCGATAAAAAATATTCGAATTCCGAATCACCCTTTTATTGCTTAAGACCAAAACACAAAAAGCACACAGAATCATCTTATAACAATTTTTTTTTTACTTTTTTTATCTTTTCGTAGTTGAATGGCGATGTCTCAAAAAAACAAGTTTTAAATTTTTAATTTTTGTCTTGTGTTCTTTCTATAACATTTCTTATACTTTTTTTTTAAAGATTATAATGGAACTTTAGAATTTCATTAAAAAACCGAACATGATGGCAAAAATAGTGTGGCGACGTAATAACATTTTGTTGTAATCAAACGCACGGTTGTGTTAATCAAAAACTTTAATAAATTATTTCGTACGGTTAAAAATACAAAAATTGATTTTTTACACAGACGTGTACAGTGAGGGAAATACATTTAAAAATACATTTTATGTATAAGCGACAGTCGATAAACGTGAATTTCTTCCGATTTGTACTACCTTTTAAGACCGCCCGACTTTATGATCGACAATTCCTACGTAATTGAAGGGGTTAGCGGTTTGAAACAAGATAAATTCCTTTCACTGGAGGCCTCGAATCTACACAAATCAAAGCATAAACTCTAATTTACAAAAAGAAATGTTAGGAAGTTGTCGCTTGGTTGAGGGAGAATGACAAATACATAAGAGATGTTAGTCCCACTTAGGTCAGTCGTCTTAAATACACACTTTGAAGTGTACGCGAATAGTAGAATTGAAATACCTTTAAAATTATATATCATATGGCCTCCCCGGTCCTATTTGAACAATATTAGCCCCCACCCTACGCTTTTAATTTTAAAAATTGTCCCACTTCATGAGTAGGTTGAGTTGTCTGTATTTATTTTGCAAAGTTATAGTTTTGGAAGTTAATAGTTAGATCAAACACTTTAAATGCAACTTAGCAGGACATCAAGATTCAGTAGCCAAACTTAAAACCGTTCTCATGCGAGTTATTAGTTTTCCGGTCTTTTGATTGTCACCAGCAGCAACGTAAATTTAATTAGTCGAATACATCAAGTCGGGTGGAGTGGAATTATTCTGACAGAGGACAACTTCGAACTAATCGGATTTGGTACGTACATTGGTATGTACACGGAATATGATGGAATAACGTTCAAAAGTCAACTCGTTGCGATGATTATCCAGTAATTGGGACATATAGTCTGCCCAAGGAGCAAATATTTACAAAATCAAGTACAAAATTTGCCGCCGCCCTCATCAGACTATTTAATTTTTTTTTTTCGATTTAATCGGAAATTTAGGAAGTATATCAGGTAACTTAAAGAATTTCGAATTTGTTAACCGAACGGAGATGGCATGGAAATTATGATGGCAATTGGCAATGAAGAATAAAGATTCATTAATAAAAAATATTAGTCTTTTATAGAGAATTTAATTGTGTTGTGAGTTACAACACCAAGAAGCAAAGAAAATTAAACACGTTGATGTTTTTATCAGAAGCGTCGTACGTTAACGGGATGTTTTGGGTTTTATTGCGAAAAATTGAAAAAGCGATGGAAAGGCAAAAACGTTCATTAACTTGTGCAACACCGTACTGTATGAGAAGTACTTCACGAAAAATCCAACTCTATACCAAAATGTCTTGGGAATTTGTCGGCAAAAATCAGTGATAGAAAATTGTACATTAAGCAGAGCATTTCTTTACGAGCACTTTATGATGATCCCTTAGTTCGATGGCTGGTAAGGGTTATTAGTATCTTTTACCGTGGCAAATACTTTCTATCTCTAATCGATGCGCGTGAAATATTTAATAAATTTATCCTAAGTTAAAAAAAATTTAAGAAAGGTTTAGGAAATATTTCACACCCCTGTATAACCGAATGAAATAATTCCTAAATAAATCCTAAGTAAAAATCGTGTTTGTGTATTAGTAAATATACACCAAAAATCAAACATTTAGGCGAAGCTCGTTATATATGCAATTTTGAATAATTTGTTTTACTGATAAATTTAAAATTTCAAAAACTAGGTGTATTCACTTTGGTCTAATAACATGAGTTTTTCGGAAAAATTAGGGGAACACTGGGTTTAATATTCAAAATTTGTAAAGGAAAAAATTGAATTAAAAACCTTCTGTCCTAAGATACTTTTAAGAGGTTACAACTCTTGGGATAGGTGTTTCCATTTTGTACTAGTTAAATTTTGTCTAGTAAAAAGTGAAAACACCTATCCTAAGAGTTGTAACCTCTTAGAAGTATCTTAGGACAGAGGGTTTTTACAACTACAACTTTTGAATATTAAACTCAGTGTTCTCCTAATTTTTCCGGAAAACTCATGTTTTCTAGTTGGATTGGGTTTAGTACAAAGTGAAAACACCTATCCCAAGAGTTGTAACTTCTTAGAAGTATCTTAGGACAAAGGGTTTTTAATTCAATTTTTGCCTCAACAACTTTTGAATATTAAACTCAGTGTTCCTCTAATTTTTCCGCAAAACTCATGTTTTCTAGTTGGATTGAGTCTAGTACAAAGTTAAAACACCTATCCCAAGAGTTGTAACCTCTTAGGAGTATCTTAGGACAGAGGGTTATTACTTCGAATTGTACCTCAACAACTTTTGAATATTAAACCCAGTGGTCCCCTAATTTTTACAAAAAATTCATGTTTTCTAGTTGGATTGGGTCTAGTACAAAGTGAAAACATTTATCCCAAGAGTTGTAATAAACCCAGTGTTCCCCTATTTTTTCGGAAAGCTCATGTTTTCTAGATGGATTGGATCTAGTACAAAGCGAAAACACCTATCGCAAGAGTTGTCATCTTTTAAAAATATCTTAGAAGGATTAAAAAAATTTCTAAAAAGTAAGAACTCTCTTCTTACTTTCTAGAATTTTTTTAATGAAATCGATGACCGCCTCCCAAAATCATGACTTGTATTCTTTTGAATTCCAAGCAACTTTTAGTAATATTTATATTTTAAGGTTATTCTAATTTTATACTAATACTTATAATCATATTTTTTAGTTTTCAAATGCAATTGTAATAATTATTGATATTTTAAACCTATCGGCAAGACCAATTATTCACTTGTTTCACCGTTTCTGTTGACTATTAAAATAGTAATTAGATAAAATTCGCAGGACAAATCAGGCCAATAGTCTGCCGATTGGCTTGTCACGTCTGCCCATTCATCAACAAATCAAAATTGTTTACATTTTAGTTAGCGGTTACAGTTACGACGCGATTAGAACTACATAAAAGCATAAGCAGCTCAGGAACGAATGTCAAAGTATCTGTCAGACGACAACATATTGGAAATATATTATATTAGAAGAAAGTGAATAATGGAGTGGAACGAACCTCCACCCGGCGTTTCATATTGCCCTAGCAGCCCTCTAGCAGCTGGCTAGAACTCAATAAACCAATTATCCATTAATCTGAAATGAAAATTGATTAAAGAAACGAGTACTAAAAGAAATAATGCAAACCGACAGACCCAAATATCGACCCTCGGCTATGGTACATGGACACTAATCGAAAATGCTAGCACAATTAGAGAAATAAATGAAACGATACGAAATCGAAATTCTCGACCTCAGTAAGGTGAGATGGAAAAACAAAGATACAGTAAACGCAAGCGAAGTAATTATTCTCTGGACGAGATGGGCATACTAACAACAACTACAGCAATTAAGACTGAAGTAGAAACCACAACACATCAATAATTCAGTGCCATGCGCTAGACGAAACAATTACAATGCGCAATAACAATGACACCCAGAAATGTGTCTGACCTGGCAACCAAGTAAACAAGGATTAGACTCCGTGCGTAATGATAATGAAAACGAATCATCGGAGACCACACGTTTAATCAAATGAAATTTAATACGAATAGATTAAAAGATGCCGTCACAAGAAACATATTCTGCGAAGCGCTCAAGGTCAGCCTCCAAATCAATAAGAAAAACATCGGTTTAGAGCAACAGTGGAAACAAATCGAAAAAGCCTATATTGAAGCAGCTACTAACACGCTTGAAAATGAATAGTACAAATGCAAACAAATGCAGACGCAAACCCTGGATTAGTGATAATTAAGAAACTTCTATTTTAAGTTGGATCATTTATCAAAACTATAATCTTTAGCAGATCATTAGACATTTTTAATTTTGCTTAGATTTCGGTTGAGCTCCCAAAACTCTGCCTTCCAACTTTGGCAGTTCTTTGCCGAATGTACTTAATCTCGGTAGTACCTGCTGCACGGTTTGATTGGTCTCCAACATCGTTCTTCTGATCCTTTCAGTTTTCAATTGCAAGGATTGTTGATTATATTGCTTTTGTGGTTTGCTGTTTGCCTGAATGATAGTCTCTTTGTTTTAATCTCTTTTGCAACCATACATCCTCTATAGCTAGCAGAGTGAGGTTGCTGCAGTTAAGTCGTGTTCCGCACACGTAACACATCTTGGTTGTTTACCGTAATATCGCTGCCAGAGCCCAGATGCTTGGTATCTTTTGCATTGCGAGATTAGTAAGAATCTCATAGACGTTATATTTCCAATTTTTAGCCTAAAAAATTAGTTATTTCATTAATTTTATTTGTCTTAGTTACTTGGTTTATTTTATGATTTTGTGCTAATAACGCTTCAATAATTCTTTCTGTTTTACAAGGGTGGTGCAGATTTCGTACCATGATTCTGATAGTTTTCTTTATTGTTATACGTGTGAAAGACGAAATAACCTTCACTAAAAATTTTCACCAGGCTTCTATAGGCGTCTTCGTTTTTTACGTTTATCTTAATTTTTTCGCCGTTCATGATAGTTTTTGATTCCTTGAAATCCACTCTATTTCTTTGCCGTCTTCCATTTGGGCTACTTCATAAGCGTCTGTTCATTTTTAATTGGCCAATTAATCGTTGTATATTGAGAATAATCACACTTTGTTGATGGTTTCGTGCTATTCATTTTATAGTTTATATTTATTTTCAATTGCATTACAACTCTCTTGAGCTAGTATGTTGTTACTTTTTGGTGACGCTGATACACCTTTTTGTAGCGGCACTGTTATTGCGTTCTCGTGGGTATTTTGGGGAAAAACTCGTATCAGAACATTATCTGTCCAAACAATACCCGCAACCTCTCTAGCCATTATCCATCCGGCCATTACCCTCCCGTCCATTACCCCATCGAACATTATCCCTCTCATTACCCCCGATCACTAATTATCTAATTTTTCCCAATAATATTTTTTTTATATAATTTGGTAATTCCCGGAATGTTTGACTACTTAATATCGATACCATTTTATTTTCATGAATCGTAAAATCTCCAAAAAAAATCCCTTTAAGACCCGAAAAATGTACGAAAGCAAGTTGTGTTCAGCTACAATTCGTCTAAATTATTCATAATGGCGGGAGGAGGAAAAATAGTCGGACGACGTGATGAAGGGAAAAAGGACCGTGGGGTAATGGCGGAAGGGTAATGGCCGGGATAATGGAGGGGAGGGGTTATATCCTAGAGAAGAGTGAAGTCCTAGAGCAAAGAGCCTATAGTGATCCAAATATTACACCAGAACAGCCAGCACAGAACGTGTTCCATAATGTCTGATTTAACAACAGTTCAACCTAGTAAGGAAGCAGAGGTTCAAAAATTTGAAGTCGAAAGCAGTCCACATTAAATAAAAATTTAAATAACTGATCATCTTATCAATCCAAATTAAAATAAAAAACAAAACTCAGATTTCTCTACAGTATCCAATTTACTATAAATCACTTCTGATAGTAACATGACAAACATAATGTCTTAAAGAATCTTAATAGAGATAATATATGTGTAATATTTGGATTTGTCAGGCTACATTAATTTGCCCTATTGTTTTAACATACGAGGGTTTCATTTAAAACAAAACACTACCTAACATTTATAAAATGGCCGTGTGGGTCGTGTGATATATCATTTATAGATATTTGAAGTCTGCGTACCACGGTTTTCGAAAATGAGTCAAACGGCTACATAGTTATACGAGACAAATAATTCTAATTAACTCGCGCGTTACCTTCATTTTAAATATTAGGTGTGCAAGTAGAAACTATGCTTTTGTTGGATAAAATCATCTGTTTTGAAAATATTTTTATTACAAAGCTTAATTATCAAAAAATTCGCCATTATTAGTCTTTTGCCATTTATTAAAATAGTCCAAAATAGTCATCGAGCCATTTTTGTATATCTTCAACTTTCGTGAACCGCTGGTCTTTCAAATATGATGACATCGATCTGAATAAGTGGTAAATGAGGGGAAGGGAGCGCCAAATCTGGAGAATATGCCGCATGCTGTAAAACTTCGAAGCCTAAGGAGAAGATGAGTTCTTCCTTTATTGATGTGCATCAATATCACCTTCCTGTCATCTTCTGTTTGACCAGGTACCAGAAGTTTATAGTAAATTACTCCTTTCTAATCCTTCAAGATACAGGAACAGGTGTGGTGCATAAACATTCACTTTTCATCACCCGTAATAATTTTGTACAAAATATTCTTTCTTTTGTACCGGCAAAGCAAATTCATCCAGATGTCAACTCTTCGGTTTATATTTTTTTCGGTCAGATGCAAGCTGAATTTTTTTCCAGTAAAAGTTTAAGTTCTTCGCCTTCAAATTGTTTTACTGCAGCTGGACGTGGTTCGTCCTCAAGACTAAGAGTGCCATCACGAAATTTTACTAACAACTTTTTAAGTGTTGAATGGAAATGCACAACTTGTTCACCTAATTTACGCTTTCATAAGCTTTGAATCAAACTGAACACGTATAGTGGTTTCACCACCATATGCATTTGAAACAGGAAATACTACGACCTCCTTTCGAACTGTGCTTATTGCAAATAATATGTAACATATTGACTCGAATTCTACTCTACACAGAAATAACACCCAAGGATTCCTCTAATACTGATTCGAAATTGGATTTTAGAATGACATTCCATGTGGAAGGGAATATGGAAAAAGCTAAAGCAATTGTAAACGACGGCGATAGTCTAGTCATCATGAAAAATACTGAAATAAACAGCGACGTTGACCATCAAGACCGAGTAATTGATGACGTGGAATGTCCACGAATACAACTAGATGCAAATTTTCGAAATTCAATGTTGGTTCCTTCTACTTATTTTCAATATACGCCCAATACAGTGAACCGATCGAGTACCAACTGTGCAAAATCGAAACGATCCTAGGCTCTTTATCGGGTCAACACCAAAATGTAAACATCACTGGAGAAGTAAAATTTGGCATGACAATCTAACTGATGAAAACGGAAGAAAAGTAGAGGACTTCGTATCTAGGAGTAACCTTTTCATAATGAAGGAGCAAGGAAATCCCACGATGTTCTCGTCTAATGCGAACTTCTATATTGATCTAACAAAAGTCAATCGATCCTTGTTCGGCTCAATAGCTGTGTATGATGTGTGAAACAAAGTTGAACATAAGGGCCACAGGTTACTCGCAAGTAGCAAAACTCAGAGATTTTCCGTTAAGATAGCTGACTGGGGTCTATTTGCTAGACAATTGCTTGGCTCCTGGGACAGTAACCCAATTTCAAAGAAAAGATTAGGTTACAAATAAAATAGTTGGTGGAACTCTAATCTAAGGGAATTTTGATGTTACGAGTTAAAATTGTCACTCTTTAACAGAGCAAGGAACAAGTTCTGCCTTGAAATATTTAAAGCAAAGCAAAATAGTTTTCAACGGTATCACGGAACATGGTAATAATAACCCATGGGGACTTGTATACAAATTTGCCGCGGGCAAAGTAAAACCGACAGAAGTTTTAAACACCATTAGAACTCGTTTGGAGTTACTTCTACCGGGTGAAATTGAGTCACATGCATCACTGCGCGAAATCGCTATCAACAGTAGTTTGACATCCACGGTTGTTGAAGACCCCCATTTCCATGGGAAGCCAGTGATCTAAAATACTTTAGCCGAAACAAGTCACCAGGGTGTAAATTCCGGTTTAATGATAAATGACATTGAGTAATAATTTCATTATTTATTGATAATTTCTGCCTTAGTTTTCAAATAATTATCGGTTTTGCTTCTTTAACCAGGCTATTGAAGCTATCTTAAAGGGACATTCTCATTAGTCATTAGTCATTGACGCGAAATTCATGCCCAAGACTCGACAACTTGAACGCTAAAATAATTCAACTCGCATGGCCTATTATAGGACCCACTTTAATAAAATTATTAAACAGCTAATTGAAAATTTGCATCTTTCTTAAGGTGTGGAAATCTGGAGAAATTATTATTATCAGAAAACCTGGCGATAGAAGTCCGCCTAACTAATACTGTCAAAACCCAGAATTCTAAACATGCCATGGGTATATTCCAGGACATGACCGCTGTATTTGATAACCTTATGTGGCCTTAGGGTGGCCTTCAAAAAATATGAATATGTTCAGGAGTTACTTAGTAATCAATATGCAGTAATAAGAGACATGCATTATTCAGTTACTCAACAAATCACCAAAGAATCTCTTCAAGGCTGTATTATAGGTCCTCTGAACTAGAATATCGTGTTTAACACAAGCATGAAATTAATTTGCAAAGCAATTTGAGCAACAAATAGAACGCACGAAAAGTGCGTAGCAAACAAAATTTCACTACCTGCAGATAAAACAGTAATGCTGCAACTAAAAGTGGCGACCTCCAACAATATTTTTAACCGATCGAAGCTGAAAATGGTTAAAACTGTGAGATATCTAGGAGTCGATTTTCATGTACATATGGGAGTAACTTCTCACGTTCTAAGAGTCGGGGAAAATGCCAAGAAACTATTCCACTCCCTGGCGAGAGGTCTAGGGAAGAATGGGGACTGAATCACGAAACACTCGTAATACTACAATATAGCATAAAGATCATAGTCAACTTTTGTGTTCTGTTCTCATATAGCGTTTGATGATTTTGTCCAAAAGTGAAAAATTTTGAGGCGCTTTCACGCACTTAGCAATACAATTTCTTTTCTAATGTATCTGCACCATCAACGCCCAATCTCTATTTCTAATGCAATTTGAAATAAAGCAACGAACCGGAAACGAAACAAAGTGGCGTCAAATGAAAACGAATGGTGCATAATTGTGCACATTTATTGGTCTTTTGAAAAACGATTCAATGCACAACGCTAAATTGTTTGATGATGTAGACGGTTGTTAGACAGTTTTAAAAATTCGGAATTATAGAAAGCTAAAAATGGCGACATATTTCACATAAAATGTATAAATGAGAAATTGCACAATAACGACAACTTTATAATTATCTTTGTGCAGGGGTTTTCGTTTTCTCTGTTTCATAAATCAACAGTGTAAATGTTGATAGCCAATAAAATTTTAGGAAGGTATCCGGCGCAGCATTTCAAGTTGCTAGCGCAGATAAAAATTTATTTAAATTAACTTTAAATTCGAAAAAAAATCTGGCCAGACTCAAGTGTCCGACGAAGAGTTAATCAAAATTGCAACCTGCCTCCTGGAAAATAGTATTTTGATCTCAGTCCAATCAGGCCGAATTGTATTGGCCTTGAATTTGTTGATTTTCTACTGAAATATGCAAGATTTAAATGCGGATATAGAACGTATGAAAAAGAAACACGATGATTGAGAAGAGGGAGTTATTTAACTAGGCCCTGTACCTAGCAAACATATTTACAGTAAGCAGCTACTGTCTCAAACCTTACCATAGTTTACACTTTATTATCGCATGTTGTGGCTTTTCTTTTTAAATAAACCAAAATTACTCACAGTTCATTCAGTTTTTGTTGTGTTATCTACCGGTTATTTATCATCCTCATGTATAACCTCGAGCCGCATACCAGTTGTGATTGATAATTTTTCCATTATAAACTGACATATTTCCACAAATATAAAATACATATTCCTCGCCGTCGATATCGTTTTGGGTAATTCACCACCCAAAGCAAATCAAAGTTGGAACGTTATAATGTACAGCGATAAAAATGTAAATTTCTTTTTCAAAGGCATCAAAATCACAACAAACTGTACCAAACAAAACGAGCATTTCAAGAAATCTCGAAAAAGCGACAACATAAAAAAAACACTAAAAAGAAAAAACCGTCTGAATGCTGTATGTCGATAATAAACCGGACATAATTTTAGGTTACTTACTGATTACTTTCATTTGCTTAAGAGATGAATAAGAAGTCGTCGAAAAAGAAAATCTATAATAACGACATACAACACAATAATGAAGAAATTCCAACATAAGAAATATGTTTTTTATGTGTCTTATCTCGGCATTTCTTGTATTGTGTGTTGTGTATGCGTTATTCGTTTGGTGATCTTGTTTTTTAAATTGTAAAATTTATTGTAATGCCATTGTATTCGATTCGACGAAGCGCAAAGTGATTTTTTTTTTCCAAAAATAAGATCTGTGTACCTGAATAACGAACGATTTAAAGTTGGTAAAATTCTCTGGATATGGGTTGCAACCATTTTTGCAAATTTAAAAAATTAATAATTTTAGGTCATAAAATACTTTCATCTAAAATTTACTTTTTCTTTTATGATCTCTTGCAGCTCGTTTTGATTATCTTACATGTTTTTATTTGTAATTTATTTTATTTTTGCATTTCAATGGTCTTTTCATGTGCTAGCATAATAATACATGTATATTATGTCTAGGTCAATTAGTCATTAGAATTCTCTCGCTAATAGGTGCGAAAGTTGATTGTCTCGATAACACCATTTTTATGGATAATGTATGAGTATTCATAAATTCTCTACCTAGATGTTTGTTTGCGCGAAATAGTTTCGAAATACTAAGGGTTCGACATAAAATAACATTAACTACTTTACACACGAATATAATATTTACATAACCAATGAGATTTTGTATTTATTGAATAAGCCTTATGTTCAATTTAATGTAGGTCATCGCGGCAACAAAACAATTTCACATGAGATTTGTATCAGATTAGAATGTCTGATTGGGTTTTAGACAGATTTAAATAGATCTGCGTTCAGTGACGGGTGTGAAGTATGTCCTAACTTTGTCCTAACCTTTTGAAATGTGTATGTATGGGTTAAACTCTCGTTATAACGAATTTTAAAATTTAAAATTATTTTATATGTAACTTGGGTAGAAACGTCGTATAGTTATAAAATCTTATATTACCTATTTAATTACAGAGAAATATTTAATGCACCAAGGGATGATATTATACGTAAAATTAAAATAAAATGAAACGAAAGAATAAAAATGAAATTTAGGTTTCAAGCGAAATTCTAAGCCGTAATCTTTCCAACACACAGAAACATTTCCTAATACTACTTATCGAAAATATCTATTTTTGAGTAAAACCTTCCGTGCGATTTACGAGTGGTGCTGATGTTATTGTTAAAAGCGATTAATGGCACCGTGACGTATATCGTTAGATTCGTTAGAGTGTCTTCTATCACCTGACGAACTTACAAAAAAATTCTATGACCTTTTACGGAAATATCTCATTTTCAGTATTACCTTCCATGCGATTTACGAGTATAGATTTAACGGATTGCACTTGGTGCTGATATGAAAATCATGAGTGCTCTTAACCTGCACCGACCAAATTAGCCCGCCCCAATGAAACCTGTACTATAATTTGTTACACATTTATTACAATTTATTACAACAAATCCCGATTTTATTACAGTTACCGTTTTCGAGGAACGAGTGGTCGGTTTAACTTACAATTAAACCTGCACCGCCAAAATTGTAACTTTTGATGTAGCTATGATATCGGGATGATTCTTGAACCAGAATTTATTACAAACTAATTACATTGAATAAGTTAGTTCAAGACCACCCCTATAACTATCCTAAGGGTAAATTTCACCCCAAAACGATTATATATTTCAAAAACGTCAATTTAACCAAATCTAATAAATTTTTTTACACCGGACTGCCACAATATTTTAGGAAAAATAATGCAAGAAGTCTTGTCGAGAGTAGTTAAGCCCTATCCAGATGTGTAATAAATTATTTTTGTGTCAGGATACGCGGAATTCGCTCCCAATGGTAGAGGCTTCAAATAGGTAATTTAAGGGTCGATTTTACAACCATTAATAATTTATTACACCAGACCGCCACCAGATATTGAGTCAAATGTTACTCCTTGGACATTGTGGTGGGTAGGTCAACCTTATCTAGTTGTGTAATAAAATATTTTGGAGTCAGGATACGCGGAATTCGCTCCCAACGGTAGAGGCTTCAAATAGGTACTTTAAAGGTCGATTTTACCACATTTAATAATTTATTACACCAGACCGCCACCAGATATTGAGTAAAATGTTACTCTTTGGACATTGTGGTGGGCAAGTCAACCTTATCCAGTTGTGTAATAAATTATTTTTGTGTCACGATACGCGGAATTCGCTCCCAACGGTAGAGGCCTCGAATAGGTAATTTAAGGGTCGATTTTACTACCTTTAATAATTTATTACACCAGACCGCCACCAGATATGGGGTCTAATGTTATTCTGTGGTCGTTGTTAAGGGTAGGTCAACCTTATACAGGTGTGTAATAAATTATTTTTGAGTCAGGTTACACGGAATTCGCTCCGAACGGTAAAGGTTTGAAATTTTTAATTTAAAGGTCGATTTTACCAACTTCAATAATTTATTACACCAGACCGCCACCAGATATTTAGTCAAATGTTACTCCTTGGACATCGTAGTGGGCAAGTCAACCTTATCCAGTTGCGTAATAAATTATTTTTGAGTCAGGATACGCGGAATTGGCACCCAATGGTAGAGGCTTCAACTAGGCAATTTAAGGGTCGATTTTACCACCTTTAATAATTTATTACACAACTGGATAAGGTTGACTTGCCCACCACAATGTCGAAAGAGTAACATTTGACTCAATATCTGGTGGCGGTCTGGTGTAACAAATTATTGAAGTTGGTAAAATCGACCTTTAAATTAAAAATTTCAAACCTTTACCGTTCGGAGCAAATTCCGTGTAACCTGACTCCAAAATAATTTATTACATACCTGTATAAGGTTGACCTACCCTTTACAACGACTACAGAGTAACGTTAGACCCCATATCTGGTGGCGGTCTGGTGTAATAAATTATTAATGGTTGTAAAATCGACCCTTAAATTACCTATTTGAAGCCTCTACCATTGGGAGCGAATTCCGCGTATCCTGACACAAAAATAATTTATTACACATCTGGATAGGGCTTAACTACTCTCGACAAGACTTCTTGCATTATTTTTCCTAAAATATTGTGGCAGTCCGGTGTAAAAAATTTTATTAGATTTGGTTAAATTGACGTTTTTATATATAATCGTTTTGGGGTGAAATTTACCCTTAGGATAGTTATAGGGGTGGTCTTGAACTAACTTATTCAATGTAATTAATTTGTAATAAATTCTGGTTCAAGAATCATCCCGATATCATAGCTACATTAAAAGTTACAATTTTGGCGGTGCAGGTTTAATTGTAAGTTAAACCGACCACTCGTTCCTCGAAAACGGTAGCTGTAATAAAATCGGGATTTGTTGTAATAAATTGTAATAAATGTGTTACAAATTATAGTACAGGTTTCATTGGGGCGGGCTAATTTGGTCGGTGCAGGTTAAGAGCACTAAAATCATGGAGCATTCACAATTGACAGCATCAACTACCTCAAGGCTATCTACCAGAGAAGCAATAACTTTGAAAAGATGGAAAAACTAGTTTTAATATGGATTGACGATAATAATAATCGCAGAATGCCCATTATTCAAATGACAATCCAAGACTGCATATACGAATGAAACAGACAGGTATGTTTCCTTCCTATAGCAAGTTGATGTTGGTTCGACAAATTTAAAGGTAGACTTAACCTATATAATATTAAAATGAAAGGAGAAGCAGCTAGTGCTGCTTCTAACAATAACATAATTTCTGTAATAAAAATTACAGAAATGATGTCTCCGAGTACCAGGGATCGATTGGGTTGGGTCTCAGCTTAAGGAAATTTTGTTTACAGGGTCCCTCGTTGGGGCATAGGTTTCGTTTTTAAATTTTTTCTAAGTCCCAACGTTTTCGAAAAGAAATTGTTGAAAGGGGTTTTTTAAGTACTAGGAATCGAGAGAAAAATTTACAGATTAAATAAATAAATAAATAAAGAAATAATTGATGAGTGAAAGAAAAAAAACTGTAAGCCGTTCAATCTATACTCGTAAATCACATTCAGATCAAAGAATTTTCCTGTATGTTGGTCAGGTGAAAGAAGATACTCCAACGAATCTTACGCTATACGTCATGGTACTATTAATCGCTTTTAACATTAATATCAGCACCAAGTGCAATCCGTTCAATCTACAGGGTGGCTGAGACCAAGTGTTACCAAATGAAAACGCTGTAATTTTTTTAATTTTGATTATTTTTTATTGAAATTTCGTGGAATATGTTGAGAACATATTACATTTTATGAAAAACATGTTCCTGCTCGATATGACCTCCTTTGGCTCTGATTATTTGATTCAGTCTTCCATAGAAAGCATTGCATGCTCACCGAACGTGAGCTTGCGGAATTTTATTCCATTCTCGAACAAGAGCTGACTTCAATGCATCAACACTTTCGTATTTTTTAGTGGACACCTTACTCTCCAAAATGGATCATATGGATAAATCCATGGGATTCAAGTCTGGTGAATATGGTGGCCATTCTTTCGACGAAATCAGCCGCGGAACGCAATTTTGTAAAAATTGCTGTGTCGCTCGAGCTTTGTGTGACGGTGCCGAGTCCTGTTGGAATGTCCAACGGTTCGTACCAAAGTGTTTACGTGCCCAAGGGAGCAAAGCATCGTTTAGGATCTTTTGGCGGTACACCTCTTGGTTTACCTTGACTCCATGTTCGATGAAAACCAGAGGAGTGCGTCTATCTGCAGTCACTGCAGCCCAAACCATAACATAAGCTGGTGATTGCTTGCGCATGGCAACTCCTGTGTCCAAATTATCGTTGGACTTGTGCTCTAACCAAACACGATCATTTTGTTTATTCACATACTGTTGAATGGTGAAAATTTTCTCATCAGAAAAGACAATTACTGGAATCTCACCACGTTCGGCCAAGGGTTTCAATGCTCGTGTTCTTTCAAGCGTAACTTTTTTTTGTGCCTCCGTAAGATCTTGAACTTTTTGTATCTTGTAGGGCTTCAAGTGTAGTTCATTTTTCAATATGGTTTGAATGCTGTATCGTGAAACATGTAGACGTGCGGCTAATTGATTGGCACTTTGACGAGGATTTCGTTGGATTCGTTTCTTCACATTTCGTATCATTTCTTTTGATGTTGCTGTCTTTTTAGGACCGCCTCTGTTGCGTTTAGCGATGCTACCAGTTTCGTTGTATCGAGTTATGGTTCGATACACAAACATTTTATTCACATTCAAATGCTGGAGCTGACGAACTATTGCTGTTTGTGAATTTCCACCCAAATACAGTGCAATTGCACTATTACGTTTGAATTCCATTACGATTTTTTTATGAAGATATTAATTTAGAACAATTATTTGTTGACCACATGTAAACAACTAATCAAACTTCAATCTGTCAAAAAATTGACGCGCGAAAATGACAACTACACAAATGACAGCAGAGTGAAGTCAGTAACATTTGGTCTCAGCCACCTTGTAATTCTCTAACAGCGATCGAATTCAGATGAGTGAAGTTGATCCACGTCAAATCCAGTGTTCTTACGTGCTAAAGCTTTAATGATTACCCCAAGGATTTTTAAAAATTGAAATACCAAGTAGAATTAAAAAATTGAAAAAATTAATTTTAACTATAATTTGTGTTAACCAAGAAAATAAAGTAATTGAATTATTAACTTAAACGATAAAATAAGTTTTCAGTGGATCAAAAAATCAAACAAAAAATCTGATTTTGGTAAAATTAATTGTTTAGGGCTTCTTGATCGAACGAAGTAAACATTAAGCAATTTTAATGGTAAAACTACAATTTACAACTGAACTGAATGAGTTTAGACGGCCCATTTTTGTGGCAAAAGCTTCCATGTTAGTTGTTGGTTCTATGATGAAACACCTTCAGTTTTGTAGCACTTTCGACCTCGAAATCCAAAATATTTTCCCTAAATTTATAATTAAAAATAATTTGTACGAGAGCGGATTAGGTACATAAGTGACCAACCAATTGGCACAGTGGTTAAAGCTTTGTCGTTTGGATCGGGTGGTACCGGGTTCGAATCCCGATAGAGGCAGGATGCAAAAGGAAATTTTCAACAACAGATTACGATCTATGATTAAAAGGAACACCACTACGAACCTCTATCGGCGTGCAAAACTGATGGGCCGACCCCTTTTCCATGTCCAATACTATAGCCTGGCATAGAGCTTTGCAGTGTGCAGATGGTATCTTAAATCGGTCCTATAGCCGTACTTCTTCGATTTGGTAGTAATTGCGTGAAGTAAGACGGGAAAATGAACCACGAAAGAGCAAGGAGTGCTTCAGCTCCAGAAAATATGTTTAACCAAAAATATTTTCCTATGAGTATTCCTATCTGCAGTATTCGCACAATTATTCTTAAATTTAATTTTAAAGAAAATAACTTTCAAATATTGTTTAAAGCTCGATGTAAAAATAAAATCTGAAGTTCAGGTCTTTAGAATTACCCGTATTATTTAAAATTTCGCAAACAAGGTTTTGAAAACCAATATTTTCTAACCTTCTACTCTTTTGAAACCCGAGTATTTGTAAACCAGAATATCGATAGGCTTCCAGTAAGAACTTCAAGGCCCGGAACAGTAATTAAACCAGGTTGAAATTAAATCTTGGAAAACCACAAAATTCAAGTTCAGCAGCCTACACTAAGGTGTTAATTTTATATCTTACTCTTTAATTCGATATACGCAATATATGTAGACTCAATGCCAATATCCACTATCCCATAAGTTAAATTTCTAAATTGCTCTTCAAATACACCGAACAATCTTATTTAGTAAAATATGGTTTTGGTAGTGGCTCTAGAGGCGATGTTTACCTCTAGTAATTACCCTAATGAGTTTAACTTTGGAATTTGAGAAAATTTTGGTTATAAAGTTACTTATTAGGTATTCTTAACGATTTGTTGAATAAAGAATAAATGCACTGCTTACGTCCATTTGCCTTCAATTTGTAATTGACTACTGTGAACGACTCCCAACAGATTCTGATCAAATTTCGGGAGCTCGATTCCGCTCATTTGCCCCAATAAACAATTCGTTCTTCAATATAGAGGATAGATTCCAGATCATATTTTGAATAAATGTGTGAAAAGAGCCAAAAGAAAAAATTCTATACGATCATATAGCGAAGCTCTTGTATTTCCATTTTGGGTAAAATTCCTCTTCAGGATAAATAACATATTTCTCATCTCATCAATCTTCATTTAAAATTTAAATAACGTACTTCATTGCGTACTTGTGTTTTACCACACCTTATCCCACATATTTCACTGCTAGGCATTAAATTATTCCAACAGGTGATAAAATATAAAAATTTAAATTCTGATCACCTTAAACCAATTTCTGCGCGCATTACCTAAATCGTATCGCACATCGACATCTTATAACAGTTAAATTACACAAACACAAAATAATAATTTAGAATATCATTATTCTAATTATTCATATATGGTGGCGCCTCTATATATAAAAATAAATATTTAATTAAATATTGTAATTTGCATATTTAGTTTCTTTTGTAAATAGGTACACGGGTGTACACCCAACAATAAAAATTACGATTGTACTTTCTATGATGTGGTTTTAGCGCTTACGGCGAGTTTCATACTTATGTTCGTAAAACGTAAACATGTAATTGGAATGTCTGTTGCGTTAAAAGTACTTAAATTAGCGATAAAAATTGATAAGAATTTTGCAATTAGCGATGTATACATTCCGCCCGCGAACTCATTCTAGATTACAATATCATACATTATATTGGATTTATGAATTATTCATAAAATTCTAAAGACTTTTGTTGTGTAACCGAACAAAAAACTCTTGCTTTTACCCTCCAAAGTACATAACACAATAAGATATATTGTCACAAAGTGTCGTAAGAAATTCAAAGAACTTGAGTATTTTATATAAAATACAATATAAGAAAGTCTTTGTGTATATTGGACGTACCTGTAGCAAAATGAACGGTAAAACCGTTTCCAAATAACAACAAAGTAATAAACAAAACATTCTAACGAATCATGTTATGGTATAATGTCCGATTCCGACAATAACAACAAACCAATTATAAATGGATTTTCTTAATACTCTCCTATTGACCAAAGACTAAAATTTTATAAATTGTTTAGATATGTATATACAGTGAAATAAATAAGTACAACATGATGTCACGGTTTGCATTAAAAATTTGTTCTGGTTAATTTTGAATTGGGTGGCGTGGCGCAACTTCAACTATTTAATTAGAAACCACTTGTCTATATTACATTATTCATACGATGCATACAGTAGAGGCGATACACCGGAATGCAATTTAATGTGCATGCTTGTCAATAATATTTTATAGCAGAGAATTCAAAAGTCGAGAAATTGTAGAATTGCAAAACCATATTTTAAGTATGAATACAGCAGTTTCCCGCTTCCAATTTTATTAAGTCATACTTAAGATTAAAACGAAATTAATTTGCAGTGCATGAATTCAGTAATCACCCTACATGACATTAGAAACGGTTGTGTATTTAAATACCGTATCCAATTGAGTTTTTTCTTGGAAGATGATCAGAATATTTCCCAGCGATACTCTTCTAGGTACTAATTTCACAAGTTCCACATTCAAACCCTTGTGAGTACAAAAACGTATTTATATCTGATTGAGTAGTTAGTATGTTAACCAATAATGTTGTTAATCGCCTAATTCTGCGGTTTTAATTATGCGTTCTGCTTCTGATCATATTCAAACGATTATTTTAATATTTATTTTGAGCCCGATCATCGATGACAGACCAATTAAAATCTTCAATCTACTTGTTCGGAACCCATTCATTCTTTAGTTTCAGCTTTGAGGTTAACTCTGCTGGGTCAAAAACTCGTAAATAATCTTAAAGGATTTGCGTAGATGTGGAGTGAATATTTCTTCCATTGGGATCCGGGTGAACTAAAAGCTGAATTTATCTTATCGGACAAATTCAAAGTGATTTTATATGCATTTTAAGCATTTTGAGAATGACGGTTGACCATATTGATCCTAAATATTTAAAACCGTAAGTAACCAACAATTCTTCAGTATAATAAACTTCATCTGAAGATAATCATATCGGATATCATCTGAAGATCAAAATATTCATACAGAATATTGTAATTCGAAACTAGAACTTTATTGCTTTTAGGAAAAGTCTTTTAACAGATAGTAAATATATTGCCTGGAAACGGAAAATTCGTTCTCTTTGAGTTGAGGTTGGTTCAATTTTCTTTAAGCTTCAAGCAATAATTTAAAATTAACTTTCATTTGCCAGTAGCCTCGTAGGTTTGTGCCGCCCAAATTACTAATTTACTTGCGTCTTCTGACATGTCCGTTAAAAAAGATTTTATAGGAGCGTCCAATTTTTCAGAAAGCGACATACTCGTAGTAACTGTGTTAGTGGTTTCGTTTTCATCGTGATCTGATGGAGATAATCGGATTCTGAATTAAACAAACTCGTCATAAACTCTTTGACCAATTTAATAATTTGCTAGTTTGAATATTTCTTTAGAGTGCCGTAGCTCGCGTGTTTTAGACTTTGTAAAGAATTTTAATTAGTAACACCAACTTTAATAATTTTTGATAATTTTCCTATCAATACTACTACTTGACTGACTAGCTTCTGGTAAAGCACACGGATTTGCAACATTCTGAACATTCTCATCTTTTTTTACTAAGCCTTTCGACGGGAATTTTAATTGGCTTCAGTAATTATAGCAATTGTTCAAGTAAGGCTTTGTAAATATATACTATCTTTCACTAACAAACACCTTTCAAGCATTGTTCAGTGGTATTCCATCTGTAATGCAAATTCTTTTCCATGATCAGATAATGTGTCTTTAAAATCGAGTTCCGCACTGGAGATTTTCTCTAAAGTCTAATAACTATTCGAATATTTTTAAGATCCACATGATTTAAGATCCAAATCCGAGTCATTTTCACTACTAGAGCCTGTGATAACAGGGTTATCGATTTTTTGGTGTAATTTAAGATGCATGAACAAGTTTCATGATTTCACCTTTACTTTTTGGCAGTGAATAACCGCATTTAGCAACAGATTCTTTGATAAAACTACTTCAGGAAATCGCGTGAACGCTAAAATCATCCAAAGCAACCAAAACTTACCAACAGAAGCAAAATTAAATCCCACAAAAGTAGATAAAAAATGCTTATTAGAAAATGAAATTCCACATAATTATGAAATTGAAGTACATAGATCAATTAACAAGAATTTTAAACTCAATGGTAAATCGAAATCTGAAAGGAATTAGTCTGATAACAAAATAATAATTCTCGGAAAAAATTTTGTATTTCTCGAGAATCGGGTATTGTTTTTCTCTAATTTTCTCGAAAATTCTCGTGTCGAACGCTCTAGCACTGACCCTATTCTCCCGGTGTGGAAAATATCTCGTTGCACTCAACCATATTTTGACTGATACGCGGATGAGTTTGTTTCACTCCTTAATACTAAAACCTGATGCAATAGTTGCAATTCTAATCAACAAATGAATCAGACTTAACGAGCTTATAACACCGCGAGTGTCCGGAGCGATACCACCATAAAAAGGCTAAGAAGTTGTATACACAATCATATACACATAAGGTACTATTTTAGACAACCAGAAGTGGCGATATAAAATTGTGAAAACCCTGACTGTCAAGGTTGCCGCAAACCTGGAATCGATATTAAAACCAAACCTATTTAATTCAGCCGAAAGAAGAAACTACTGACAATAAATTGGAACTAACAGAGCCTGGTTGCTAAACTATAACTAAATTTTTTGTCCGTAGTTATGAACCATATAGGAGCATGGATAATCAAGAATAATTTATGGAATTCATAATTTTCACAATGAATTGTTTCACAATATCGTTTTAGCAGCGTTCTTTCTTATTGGTGATTTTTATTCAACAAAGAAAATTTTGCGAAAACGATGCTGATTAGAACCGAGTTTTCCCTAATGCCCAAAATAGTTTTTTCTTTTATTCCTTAATCTCAAGGCCAAATCTAAGCGTTTACCAACTCAAGCAGAATTTATTCAAGTAGTTTTTTGCAAAATTGATTTAGTTTAATTCGTTTTAAAAGAAATTAGAAGAAAAGAGAACATACCGCCCCTCCCCCGAAATATTATGCCAGTATGCCTTATCCAGAAGCTTCGGTACCTGGGTTTAAATTGCTAAAGCTGCCTCTCGAGGGATAAGTTATAAGAAAATTTAAAATTATAAATAAATTTCTTACAAGATATCGAGAAAAGCCAAACTACAATACGGAAATTGTTTCTGTATCCTCAACTGTGTACCTCTATGAGGTTGAGGGAAGGCAACGAAGTATAGTGGTTCCATCTATAAGGTGAAATAAAAATGAACCACACGGTTAAACACAGGGCCGAGAGATACGTAGTTACGGACGGAGTAAAATGGTCTAAGGGTCAGGATCTCCATTTCCAAACAACAAGGCCCAAAAACGAGTACGCACTGCAAGCGATGACGAAGCATTAATATTTGTCCAAATATTAATTTAGAGTTTCTACATTAGCCGAACGAAAAGAAATAGTTGAGCCGTTATCAAATTAGATACAAAAAGAAAACAGAGATGACGGGCAGACACTAGCCGCAAGTAAATCACAGGCACCTACTGGCTTTGTCTCTGTAAAACCAGTAGCTGGCAAAAGGCAACGCACCACTCGTCATTCGCCTACCACTGATAGCAATTGCGAAATGAAGAGTAAGTTGCGGAAAATAATAAGCCCAGCAGAAAGAAATTTTGCAGAAAAGATAGTCAGCGACATCAGGAAAAACGAGTGCTGATCGAAACTGCTATGTCGGCAGACATGGTATTCTTTCGAAAATAATAAGAACTGGTCGGAAGTTGGTTTGGTAGCACTGCTACTAGCTAAGAAGTTGTCTCGCAACATCGCCAACGACATAGGTAGAAATGTTTCAATCGACGACTTTAAAGCGGCGATTATCCAACAGAAGAGCGCAACAATGAAAAATGAGGATTTGAGATGCAGTTTCAAAATAGGGTCTAAAGATGCCGTGATGGTCAATTGGGTCATTGAATTGACACCGACCACACGAAATATGTTAATAAAAACCACAGAATATATATTGGTTGGTCCAAAGTCCAAGATTTTATTAGGACCATAAGGTGCTTCAAACTACATTTGGACACCTTCCAACATTTTGAAAAAAAGAGACCAAGTTTGTGGACACTGCCGTGATTCTGGACATGCCCTCATATGCATAAAGAAGACAGAGGTAAAGCATTTAACCACTCATCACGGAGTAAATTGGGTACCGCATATAAAATGGCATTGGTTGGAGCTAATAAGAAAAACGAAAGAAAGACAGTTTATGTCAACAACTCACCAAGCATATACAAATTCAGGTAATGTTCAGAACAACATAACATTGACCTCCTTTGTATGCAAGAACTCCATACTCGGTAAAAGGTAGGGTAGGTGACATGGCTACGTGGATACGATGATAATATGCAAGCAGCAATTGACATCCTAATGGTGATCTGAAGGTGCTCAAAATCTCCTCGTACTGCGACTCGCTTTGCATATGCGTTAACATTTTGAATATCCTAAAACCATCCAATCATGATCAATGGTGATTTTTATGGGAATCCACGATTATGATACAATAGTGACACTAAAGATAGTAACAATTTCATTGTCAATGAAGTTGGATTACAAAGTACATCTAATCAAAATGGGAGTCGAATATTGACCTTACTTTGAACCACAAGTGATCACAGAACAATCATGTTCACTGTTGAGCCGGCTTCCTCATCATACACAGGTGAGATAAGCGAGATGGATCCGAAGTGCTGACTCAAGCACACTAACTGGGATGGGTTCTCCAATCTTCTGGAATAAAACGGTAAGGGGTAGCCAACTAATTAGATCTGATTGTGATATAGGTAGAATAGTGCGGATTATAACCAAAAAAATAACTAGTCTGCGACAAATATTTGCCTCGAAAACGGGCTTGAACATCTAAACAGCCATGGTGGCCAAACAACGATCTTACCATCAAAGGTACTCGAGTTCATAAACTCCGAAAGTGAGTGTCTGTCAATATCGAGCTCAAGGTAATACAAAGATCTTGGCAAATAATTGGACCTAGAATTATTAACTTCCTCAATGCTTGTCTGGATAAAGTAATTTTTTCAAAATGCTGGAAAAACGGCAAAGTATGATGCAATCATGCCGGTCTTAGGTAAACTACTTGAGAAATTTATTCCGGCAGATTGTTGAACATATTCCACATTAGCGTAACATACAGCGATACGCTTTTGGGTTCAGAGAAACTAGTTTCACAGAGAATGCTTTGGTAAAAATGGTTAACATTGTAAAAGAGTCAGAGCAAAATTGTGTCTTATCGTAATTCGATCATTAACACCTACTTCTTTGACAGATCAGCTACCGTTGTGCCAAACCATGACACGCTTTCCAAAAGCGTAAATAAATGTTGTCCACAAGACTCCTTTTTTATTTCTTTGATTGCTTTTTCCTACTGTACATAACTAAATTTTTCTTTTACAAATCAGTAGATACTCCTGATGATAGCCTAACAAGCCAAAATCGATCGAGTGAGCTTTTAAACTTTTTGAAATAAAATTTTAATTAAAATATTCAAAACTTAATCTTTGCGAAACTAAAAACCAATGTGTTTATTAAGTGTAAGTGTGTTTTGCCAAGTGCCTACGGCAAACATTGTTAAAAGTATACTGCGGAGCGTGTCCATTGTTTTGACAATGGATAGTGATTTAGACGAGCATTTATACACAACTGATGCGGACGAGAGTGATGCTTCAGAAGTTGAAGATAATTTGTCAGAGTTTATTACTGACGAAGAATTTTCTCTGATGAATCAAATAATCATACACCAGAAGTACCAGTAGATGCAGACTTTGTGTTATCAAAAAATGGCGTATTCGTTCGAAAACAATTCCTCCTAATCCTCAAGAGTGAGCTTCAAGCGCCAATATAATAAATATAAAACCAGGTGTTACAAGATATGCAATTTCCAGAATCACGGATATAAAGTCTAAAATGTCTAAAATAATAGAAATGACAAACAAAGAAGTATTGTCAGTATTACAAACCGAATGGAAACCAATATCAACCGAAGAATTTTTGGCATATATCGGTATTTTATTGCCCTCTATTAAAAGCTACTATGCCTTTGAAAATATTCCATCCTTTATCATGGGTTGTAAGATTTGACGACAGAGATACCAGAATTACACGGCACCAAAGGAACAAACTTGCGCTTATTCAGGAGATATGGGACAAATGGGTTGAAATTTTGCCAAATCTTTATAATCACACGGAAAATCGTACGTTAGATGAGCGGCTGGTGCTATTGCAGCAAACCTGCTAAATACAGCATAAAAATATGGCCATTGTGTGACTCCAAAAATGCTTATGCCTACAATTTGCAAGTTTATACTGGGAAAGCACCGGGAGCTCTACCTGGAAAAAAAACAAGGGTTGAGGGTGGTTTTGGACCTTACCAGTGGACTAACTAGATAGCATAATGTAACATGTCATAATTTTGTTACGTCGTATCCATTTATACAAATGTTGCTAAAGAGACATCCGACAATGCTAGGCATCAAGAGAAAAATAAAACTGAATTACCAATAAATTTTACGTCGGTGATGTTAATGGTGTCGTTGACATCCTAGATAAGTTGGTCCTCATAAACACATGCAGAAAACAATCAAATCGATGACTTTGTTTTACAACATGCTTGATATCTCAGCTTATAATGTTTATTTTTAGAGGAGCTGGGAAGAGGTCTAGTAGAGTCATTGATTAAAACCCGCCCCAGGATGCCTTATTATGAAAACATTTCTAAAACTGTAAAACAAGTACAGGCCAATACGACTCATAAAACAAATGGGGCCTACACTTGTCAAAAGCGGAAGAGATGTAATTTTTGACCATCGTCAAATGATAACAAGACAAGTAAAGGGTTATCCACTAAGAGTGTTCTAATTTTCGATAGTGATGACGGCCATATTGAATATTATTTTTAACAGCTGTCATGCACTTCGTGTTATTTATGGTGTATATAATCGTCCTCCTGAACGTACTATTCCTCGAATTGTTAAGACAATCAGACAAAAAAATGCACAAACTGAAAGAAACATTGCTGCCGTAGAAGAGATTGAGAGGATCGAAATTTATCAATTCCACAATGTTCACAACAATTAAGACTGTGACTAGGTGAGGTTACCAAGACGTTGGAAATTTGGTTTCGTACAAATGAAATTTGAATTGATTAATTTATAAAAGTCGATCGTCTCATCAGACTGCAGTGACCAAACTTCAAAAATATTGAAAATACTTTGCACATACATGCAAAGTATAATCACAATGCTTTAGCGAATTATTATGTTTCGCTACGCAATTATCAACCCTTTCGTAACCTCGAATTTTATTGTATTTCAGAGCAATCTGATGAAACGACCGAATTTTTTAAATTAAATAATTCAAGTTTTATTAGTCCGAAATCAAACTGCCGTTTAAATTGGAGAATGTTGAACATTTCTATTGACAAATTTTGTTCAGTGATGAACGACAGCAAACAAAATTGCAAAATATGAAGCGAAAACAATCCAGAAGTTATTCATCGAAGCCCACTGAACCCAGAAAAATTAACTCTATAGTGTGCTTTTCATGCTGGTGGTGTCATCGGTCCTTATTTTTCTGAAATGAGCAAGGACAGCATTTCGCCGTTAATGGAGCACGTTACAGATCGAATATTAGTGATTATTTGCTAGCCCTTCAGTAAGCGCTACCATAGATTTGTTAAAAACAACATTTAATGAAAATATTGGTGAACCACTCTGTTGGTTTAACTCTTGTAGGGGTATTTGAAGTAATTTTTTTTGTGCTAACAAACCGGCAACAATTGATCAATTACAAACAAACATTATTCGTGTTATTGATGAGATTCGTGCATATTTATGCGGAAAAATGGTCCAAAATTTGGTTGAAAGATGCGCTATGGAATGCAACATGGAATGGAACATTTTCCAGAAACAGAAATGTTTTAAATACAGAAAAATCGGAATTTTCTTAATATCTGAAAGCCTAGAAAGCCTACTTTGGTTAAATCTTCGTTTGTTAAAACAGACAGCTTACCTTATCATGACTGATAATGATAATTCAACAGGAGAGTGCACCTAGATTAACAAATTCAAAAACAAACTGGGATCTCTTTCGTGAAGTAATGGAGGAAAAAATCAATCTTCAGGTACCGATAAGAAATTCTCACCTGTTGGAAGTTGAATTAGAACAACTCAATGAAGCAATTCAATATGCTGCTTTGGTAAGTACCCCTATTATACAAAATAAGAAGAAGCTTAACACATCATACCCAATGGAAGATAGAGTGTTAGTAAGAGAATAACGACGGGCATGTAAAACCTGGCAAACAACTAGAACACCGGAGAACAAAACAATTCTTAACAATTTTGGTAACAGTCTCAAATCGCTTCTTAAAGAACTTAAAAATACTTCAATCAACAGATATCTAGTTAGTCTAACCGATGCAAACAAATTCTGATTATTCACTGTGGAAGGCGACGAAGGGACTTAAAAAGGACGATGGAACCTGGGCAAAAGGTCCTAAAGTGAAGGCTGGTCTGTTTGCAGAGTATCTTGAGCATACTTTCCAACCACTACCGAGACAAACCGCCAATGAAAATATAATCGCAGTCCACAAGCTAGATGATTTTGATATACGCCCAGTAACTCTCAAAGAATTAAAAGAAGAAATAAAAAGCAACATGAATGTTAAAAAAGCCCCAGAATACGACTTGATTACTAGGCAAATAATCAAGGCTCTACCAAGTAAAGGATTTCGTAAACTATTACACATAATCAATGCAATCTTTCGGTTAAAATATGTTCCGTGGCAATGGAAAGTAGCAGAAATAATCATGATAGCAAAACCTGATAAACCACCTAACGATAAAAAATCATACAGGCCAATTTCATTGCTGCCAATTAACTCAAAGCTCTTTGAAAAATGATTACTGAAAAGACTTAAACCAATAATTGAGGACCGACAACAAATTCCTCCACATCAATTTGGTTTCAGAGAAAAGCACTCCACAACATTAATGAAAGAACGTTAGAACTTAAAAAAGAATGCATCAGCATATTTCTGAACGTCGCCCAAGCATTCGATAAAATCTGACACAGTGGACTGGAATTCAAGCTGCATAGAGATCTGCTGAGGCAATTCTATGCCGTATAGGATATATCGAATAGACATTTTTGTGTCAAATATGAGGATGAATACTCCGAACTAAAGAAAATCTCTGCCGGTGTCCCGCGGGGGAGTGTCTTAGGACCAATCCTGTCTTTATTATATACAAGGGATTTTCCCACAACAGATGAAGGAATCATAGCCAACTTTGCAAATGACACAGCAATCATGGCGATTGGATGGTCGCTGATGCAACAATCAAACTCCAGTGGCACTATTCTGGTAATTCCCCGGGTAATAGGGAACTGGGGAAAGAATTTATATGTAATTTCCATTCAAATATTATTTTTCCGGCCTACTGAGGAGAAAAATTTGATGTAAATATTTATAAATTGGGAATAATTTATCCATATCTAAATTGGCAGGGCACATTATTCCCCATTAAATTTTGTTTTCAAAAAAATTATCACTAACATTTTGCTTCAGCATTACAGAAAAAAAAATTTTAAATAAAAAATTTATATAAAACCTTGCCCTAGTTCACTATTCCCGGGGTATTACCAGAATAGTGCCACGGAAGATTATCAATGCGGTTTGTATCTGGACTAAGCGCTTGAGAATCAAGCTAATGAGGACGCATATTAACTTTACATATCAAAAGGCTTCCCATCTACCGATAGAAATTAACTCAAGACCGGTGTTATCTGCAAACAAAGCTAACTATTATGGCATGACAATTGATGCCAAGCTCAAGTGGAGGGAGCATGTCAAAAAGAAAAATAAGAACTTAATATTAAGTTTTGAAAAATGTATTGGCTCATAGTTAGACGCTCTGAGCCTACAATACACAACAAGCTGCTGCCATATCGACAAATACTGTAGCCGATATGGGCCTACGGTATTCAACTCTGGGGATGTACTAAGCAAACAAACGCCAAAATGATACAGAACTATTGCATCGTAAATTCCGTTGCATCGTAAATGCTCATTGGTACACAAGAAATGAAGTCCTTCACAGGGACTTACAGATGGAATACCTCAAAGATGAAATAAAAAGCATGCCGCCAAACACGAAATAAGCCTCCAGGAACACGGAAACCTTTCTATTCGCCATATGATAGATAACCCTGTCGTTGAAAGAAGACTTCAAAGAACGAGGCCACTTGACCTAGTAAACATACCAAATTAGAATTAGTATTTTAAATAGGTTTAATTAATTTTGGAACCAACCATTGGGTTTCACCCCAACAAATCAGAATTGTCTAAGAAATGTAAAGTTTGTAAAACTTGAAAGATAAATTGCAAGATGAGCACAGTCTCAGTTGTAATTAATAAAGGGAAAAAAATAGTTCAAAGATAAGTGATGTATTGAAAACAAATTATTAACGATTAACAAGAGTTTCTACGAATTGAGTACAAATCCAGGTAGATAAAACACGAAAATACGGGTTAGGTAAACTCGAGCGACAACGGCTTAGCAAAGCATTAAAATAAATAATTAAAAATTTTCTCACCATTAATTAATTTCCTAATAGAACATTCGAGTATTTAAGCAACAGACATTCCCAACCATGTACTGTACACATAATGCTTAATCCAATTAAAATAAAAATATAAAGTACACAAGTACTCGTAATTATATAAATAAAAATTTCTTTAACTTACTTATTTTAATGTTATATAGATTTAATATATAAATTTTTTTAAATAGATTTCGTATTAAATAATTATTCCAATTTTGTGTGTTTTAGTTTTACGTTTAAACTCAAAAACACAATATAATTAATTAATTCACTCTAATTTTTCTTTTATTTATTATACATTTTTTTATACATAAATAAATTTCACTAAATAAATATAATATATGTATTACATTAAAATATGTATAACTTTTACACTATAATTATGGCACAAATATATTTTTTGTATCGAAATTATAATCACATAAATAAATTTTTAGATTACTGCTTTAGCAAATTAAACACCGCTAAAACACTTTGCACAATCATATCACTGTGCAAACATAACGACACAACAATTTACTTTTTTTTGCCGTATTTTTATCTTATTATCAATTTATAATAAAAATAATTTTTTTTATTTTTTTCCATAATCACGATAAAAAAAAATTAGCGCTACGCAATAAATTAACAAATTTCGCTTAGTTAGAGAGAGAGATAATCTGATTTATTAATAATTAAAATATTTTTTTAACAATATCAATTAAGCAAACAACATTATTTTAGTTGTGCAACACAAAAAATGATTTTTCCTTTGCAAGAAAACGTTGTCGAGCACTTAAATCGAGAACAACTAAAATTTGACTGAAGAACTACAAGACAAAATTGTAAGTTTTTTTCTACTTTGCTTCTTCTGGTTTGGTAATTTTTGCTTTTAGTTTTTGTATGTAGTTTTCTGTTTGTATACGATCAGTATTTCTTTGGCCTGCATTCCATTCTTCGTTTCTTTTGTGTTGTATTTCTTACGTTATTCTTACAATATACGTATGTGTATCTGTATATGCGAGAAACAGCTTACACATTTACTAATACCTAAATAAGAAATATATAAGTGTGCCTTGCGTGCGAGTGGTGTATAGTGGTTGATTTCAGTACCTTGTAATGATTTTACGCGTCTAATTTTTTTTGCCGATTTCTAAATAAAGGTGAGCATATGCACGAGTGACGTCCCTAAAGCTATTGCAGAACATTACAAGACACTTTTTTTCCGTTATTAATTACAACTGAGACTGGCTCATCTGATTGATTGGTTCTGAATGTACGACCAAGTTCTTACACAGGAGCCCCGGATGATGCTGGGCCCGCTGTACACTCTTGTTTACATATAACAAAACCGAAGCATTGGATAGGTTAATTAAGTGGGACAGAATTGGCCCGGTTACAGACACCTAGGTATAGCCGATAGTTAGTAACACAAAGACAACACAACACGAAACTACTAGAGGAAAGATAAAGGTTTAATAGGTTAAATGGATAACGATAGTATTGGTCATCAATAATTGCTTCTTTAATTCAGCAACCTAAGGAAAAATGTTATTATTTCATATGTATCTGGAAATTTTCTGAGATTTTATTTTATATTAATATTTTTCGGCTTCCTAAATAAAATGATTGATTGAAAATACCAAGAAATATTATTTCACAACCATCTGCAGGTTTCCTGAAATCTAATACTAAATTAATATGTTCCTGCTATCTAAACCATATAAAGATTTATTAATTTAATTCTCTCCTCCTGCAACTCCACAACTTACAATAGAATTTCCAGAAACCATAGTTAATTGAATAGTCTAAGAAATACACATACAAACATACATACACATACATATTATTACATATATACACATGATTGATTGATTACAATGAATTTAGCGAGACTCCCGGATGACGACGGGCTCGCCATACACCTTTATTACATTACGGTAGTGAAGAATTTCCTAAAACTTTCCTAAATTTAAAATCGTTTATCAACAAATATTCGCTTATTGATGCCTTCGAATTCTAAAGTAGTTTAGGAAAGCAAAATTATGAAATGTAACCTATTCAATTGAACTACGTGTTATTTAAGTTCTTCGGTGACGTTTTAGTTTAAAAAATAATTTTAGAATAAAATTGATTAAGTTAATTTTTTATTATTATTTTTATTGTTTGGTTGTTTAAGATTTTGTAGCAATGATTTTCTTTATTAAAGCTCTCGCTTGTTAATAATTATAACTAGTAATTTTTTAATTGTTATTTTCAATTATTTTGTTGAATGCTATTATAAGCAATAATTGAAAGATTCACTAATACTATCAAACGATTTTAAATTTAGGAAAGTTTTAGGAAAGTTTTAGGAAATTCTTCATTACCGTATATAGGCCTGTGAATTTTTTCCTAAACTATTCCTAATTTTTGTTTTTATTTTCTAGGAATGGTTTAGGAAAAAGTTCACGCGCATTATTACATTTAACAAGATGGAAGGATAGGATAGGTATGTTTAAATATGACCGAAACAACCCGGTTACAGACACCTAAGTAGTCAACAGTTAGTAAATTGTTAGTCGAAAATATAATGTAAGAAGGTTAGCACAAGACAGAACAATTATTTTTGATTCTTTTTGGATATAATAATTGTTCAGCAATCAGCATCCTAAAAAAATATTAAATTATTACTATGAGTCTATTAAACGCATTACTCTGAATCAAATTCTACTTGAATAAAACAAATGCAATATTACTAACTAGACCAACTTGCCTCTCCTAAAACAAATCAAACCAAAACAGAAGAAATCGAATCCAGAAAAAACCAAATACTGTAGGACTCATATCAAAGTAGGAAAGGAGCGCACGAATCATCCACACCGGATAGAATCACTGTAAACCCGCTAATTAACGGATCCATTTATAAAAAAAGTTAAATGAAAAACATTATCATGTGAAGGTCACTTGTGCTCGCCATCCCCAATCCAATGCAAATTATATATGAAGCAAAAAAAAACAAATGAAATCTGGTTCCAACAATCTCTGAAATCAATTAGGTAATAGATCAATAATGGATGCCCGGCACAGTTCCAGAATCCCAATACCCAAATAAACTGAACCAAAATTAAACAAAACTATCCAATCGACTGTTCAACGCCTGGATTACAAAATAAATGATTAAGTAAACATCAAAATAAGACCATTGACAGTCAACTATTGTGTATATCAACAAATTTACAACAGTGTTAAATAAATAATAAATAATAAAATGAACAACCAGCACAATGACCCATCCAACCCAGAACAAGCCAACGAAAACCCCTACCAATTAACAGTCCCCCTCCCAAACAACCTACAAAATAATTTAACTAAAGAAACGTCACGATCCCCGAAAAGCTATCTAAACACAGCAACATTCAACTGCACTCCAGATCCACTTTGCAGCCTCCAAGCCTTCCACAACTTCAAAAGATCAAGCCTCCACTGAAATATCAAACCCACAAGCAAACCCGACAGCCATTATGATTCCTATCCTGTCTGCACCTCCGACTATAAACCTATAAACCAAAATTCTATTTTCAATTAGAAAGCATTACAGCTTCAAAGATCCTCTTTAATCTAAAATCATCACCAGAACCAAATAAATCAGCCCAATTACTAAAAAACACGTGAGACACCGACAAGTCCAAACCGCTAATCAAACCAAAATAAAAATACATATAACAATTTATTACACAAACGCTGAATAATTGGATGAAGGAACATCACCAAAATAGCTCTCTCCGAAAATCTCCGAAATCAAACCGTGGAAGAAACCACCTCTACAAATAATCGTAGTAAAATGTACCAAGAGAATTGTGTAATGCCCATCCAGGAGCACTCGATACTCGCTCCTCTACAGCAAAAAACCAAACAAACTGCAAGACCTAAAATTATCTCCGAAACGATCCCAACAGACGTCATGAATCCTCCCACCATGAAACCACTAACATCCACCAAACGACTCCCGGCCAACACTACCGTTCAACAAAACCCACGCTTCACAAACCCGTGACGAATCCATGACAGATCGCAAACAAACCATGGCAACCATACAGCTCAAAAACTTCAGCATACCACCGATCATCCCAAAACTCCAAAAATATTTCAGCTCCCGCCAAATCGACGGCAAATTCCAACAAGCACATCCGAAACATTCAGCAAAGAAACCAATTTGGACATACAAATCCAACTTTCAGGCAATGATTCAATACAAAACAAACAAAACAACTCAAAACAGCCAAGCCACTTGACCACAACCCCCCGCAAATTGAGAAACACAACGTCCAACGAACTACCACCTCAAACCGCAGACTCCGACCCATTACTCACCATGAACGAAACCCATTCAAATCATTCAAAATATCGAAAAAGATTCACTGCAATACTGGTGCAGCGCATCCTCGCCACCACTGTGTAAACCATTCACACACATACACCACTTGTCAAAACCTACCTACCTACCTGCCATCGAAAGTTGGCCATTAGTCCAACAAGAAAGGTTCAATACGCGAGAAATTGCGACAAATAGCAAAAGTTAAAGCTTTTAGGTAGGCAGGTAAAGTGGCAATGATTCAATTCAAATAGATGTACGCACCCACCGACCAAATGGCACACTGGTTAAAGCTTTGGCGTTTGAATTGGGAGGTACTGGGTTCGAATCCCGATAGGGGCAGGAAACAAAAGGATATGTTCATCAACAGATTACGATCTATGATTAAAAGGAACACAACTACGACCCCCTATCAGCGTAAAATGAACCGCAAAAAAGCAGGGAGTGATTCGGCTAAAGAATTTTATTGGAAAAGAACAATAATCTTACAGAAGTTATTTTAGTCTGCTACATTATGGTCTGCCATCGAACTAATTCCGGTAGTGTATCAGATGATGGAGTTCGAGCGATAAAGATCCCTCAAATGACAGAGTCAATGACTTAGATACAATGAGTTTTTTTTCGTATTTTTAAATTTATTTTCAGAATTTTGCATCAAAATGGCGGGCGCAGTTTTTGATCAAGGGTCTAATATTTTTTTAATGGTAAGGCACCCGGTCTCGATGAAATCTCCGCAGAATTGATTAAGCTCAAAGGCGCTATACTCTTGTATCAAATCTATACCATCTCATCGCCTCTATTCGGGTCCAAAAAGAGCTGCCGGAGAATTGGATATCGCACTCATAATATATCCATTGCACAGAAAAAAGTGACCATCTTATATGTGAAAACTATCGTGGTATAGCTCTATTGAACACTGCGTACAAAGTGTTTGCAAATGTTGTACTTGCCAAACTCATTTCTCTCGCCAATTATATAATTGGCAACTATCAATGTGGTCTTCGTCCCAACCGATCAACCAGTGACCAGTATTTTACCATGAGGATGATTTTGGAAAAATGTTGGGAGTACAACTTAACCATAAATCAGACAGGCATATACGAGAACCTATGGGCTGCGCTCATATGTCTCGCGATTCCATCAGAGAAACTCGTTTTTCTGTGTAAATTAAAAACGTCTGGGTCTGAAGGAATTATATCAGACTCCTTTGAAATAACATTTGGTGTTCGACAGAGAGATGCACTCGCGCCTGTGCTGCTCAATTTGGCGCTTGAGTACATACTAAGGTAAAGCAACATTAAAACTTCTCGCTGTATATTTAATAAATCAAGCCAAATTCTTGGATATGCAGATGACATCGTGCTTCTTGGCCAAAACTTAGCGATGTCAAGGACAGTTCCATATACTGCTCGAACGCTCAGCTTATTTTATGCATTTTAATCCGATAGAATGCGCAGCTTTGGCTGCAAAACTTAATTTTTGACCGACATGCTGCGCAAACTGCACAGCTGCTGAATTCTTGACTGCAGCCTCTGTTGCTCAAAAATTTAGCACTTTTGATTTGTTGCCAATATCATCCCTGACGGGGCTCGAATAATACCCTGGAAACAAATTTTTTTTTGCCTACTTTGTTTGGCTCGATCGATTTGACCACATCACCAAAAGATGCATGTTTTGTTTTGGTTTTTTCATGTATGGATGTCACTGTTGTGATTGATAGCGATGATTCTATCTCGCTTGATTTATGAAGTTGTCTACGATATAGGTTTTATTTGTACTCTGCGCGATTGCGCCTTAAATCGTAGTGTGTTATATTGCTGTCGTGTCTTATGAGCTTGCTATCGAATGTGTAAATGTGCACATGTTTTTTTTTATTTTTTTAAAATGTTGATTTCCCTCTCTCAGGAAGTTGTAAATATCTAGATAGTTTTCTGTTTTTTCTTCTCCTAGGGCCCCTTGGAGGTGTTTGTTTTCTAGTACCTTGTATTTATTTCTCAGGGCTTCGTAATTTAGGCATTTTTCTATCGCGTGTCTTGCGTCTTCCCGTGTGCCGCTTACGTCTCATCATTCATCGTCCACTTTTCGGATTAATTTTAGGTATTTGGTATCGCACGCATGATTCGTTCGCAACTTCATCAAAGTTTTCACCAGACCTGCTTGTAGCCTCCTTTTATAAAACCAGTGTTTACTGATATGTTGATTTTGTAGACTCTGCTTGATTTTGTTTCCTGCTTTGCTGCCTTGTCCGCCTCTTTATTTCCCGTTATTCCCGTATGACTTGGAATCCATACGGTCGTCGTTTTTATTTTATGTCTTATCGCGGCGCTGATTATTTTGGCGTCGTAGTAATTTAAATTCATTTTGTTAATCTCCAGAGCTTTACAGGTGTTTAGCGAGTCGGTAAAGATTGTTAATTCTGCCAATTTATTTCTGTTTGTATTTTTTATTGCCTGCTAAATTGCGGTCGATTCAAGTGCTTTTATTGATACTTCTTCTATGCACCTGTTGCACATCACAAGCCCCCTCTTATTCTCCGCGATGAACCCATCCGTGTATGTCTTGTTCAGCGCCTTGAACTTATCCATGAATTCTTTGATTTTGCTTTCCCTTTGTAAGTTGTTGGTATATTTTATGTTATTCAAAATTTCGATGTTTATCTTTATGTATTCGTTAGTGTTCCCTTTTTGAGCTGTATTGGTTTTCTTTCGTTTCGGTATTTCTTGATGGGGTAGGGTTTCTTGATGAGATACTATCTCGTTCAGGTTTTTGGGTGCGTTCTTTTTTTAAATTGCTTTTCCCGTATCCTCGTTTTGATATATTTTTTCGCTATGTAATTGAATTTGTATAGCTCAGTTTTTAGGTCGATCGGGATACGCCTTGCTTTAGCAATAATGGCCGGTACTGGTGTGCTGTTAGTAAAACCCAGACAGATTCTCAAACTTCTGTTAATTACCTTTTGTAATATTTTTGTCGATGTGTCTCTTTCACTAATGTTGCGCTATACATTACTCTGGTTTCAGTAAGGCTTTTATGAAGGTTCAATAGAGTCGATGGATGTGCTCCTCGGACAAAATAACCCAGGATTCTCATTTCTTTGGTTTCCCTAATGATGATGTTATTAATGGTTATCTTGATGTTCGGTGTCCACTAGTTTTTCGTGGAAGATCTCCATCCCCTTGTTTATGTTCGCAATGGCCTCGTTTTGGTCTCTACCGTTTGCAATTATTAAAAAGTCATCTGCATATTGCAGCACTTTTACTCCTGTGTGATGTGGTATCGCGTAGACGGAAACAAATTTGTTTAGAAAAATACTTTGAAATATGATGCCATACCACCCCACTTCTATATTATTTGTGATATAAAGTACCACCAATTTTTAAAGTATGCGTGTATGTATCCACTACATGGAAGTTTTTTTTTGTTGTAATTTAAAAACCAGATAACAATTAAATGTCGTGAATATGTGTAAGTACGAATGAGTATGTGTAATAAGTTGCTGGTCATTAATAAAGAAAACGTACGATGTAAAAAAGTCATTTTTAACTTTGTAAGTGTATGAAGAAAGGTAAGTAAAGATATACGAGTATATGTAAAACGTAAGTGTGTATACAAAGTTATAGTCGTATCTTCAAGACGCTCGATATTACATATTTCCATTATATTTTCTAGTTCCACTTAAGAATGTATGTAAGTTACTTTTCACATTTGCATATGATGGAAAAAAATGTTGGTTCTTCTTTATAAAATAAAAGTGACTCTGAATTAGATCGCATAAAGTAGAAGTTTTATCTATGTTAAGGAGTTTAAAGTGGTTACATGTAGCATTTTAATTTATTTTAGGATAAGCACTTCGGTATACGTATGTGTATCATGGGAAAGTTTATGTTTTTTAACGTACGAACGTAAATCAAATAATTTATGTCATTTGCATACTAAACAACCACCAATAATAATCTATTGGCTAAGCTGTCCACGACTCTTTGGTAAAATTTTGCTTGCATTATGATAATTTAAACATGCGGATTAATAAAATCAAACAAACATCTTATTTTCAAAGAGTTGCCGATTTTATTATTTTTACTGTTTTAGTTGTAATTTTTATTGGGCAAAAAATTTCGCGATTTATTTTTTGTGCGTGGTTTTAATCACCACTCAAGACATTTTTTTTCCGCTGTTGTTATTGTTTTGATTTTTTTTGTCTTCTCTTTGTCAACAATTGTGCTACTTTTGGGAAAATGGACTTTTTTTTGGTCAAGTTATTTTAATTAAATTTTCAAACCGAAAAAAAAAATTTGAAAAGTTTAATACATAAATATAAATCAAGGTGTTTCATAGGTGTAATTATTGAGAACAACAGTAACGGCAAAAAAGTGAAGGCAGATCGATATATCTGGGTTGTATTTGGAAATGTACTAAACTTTTACTTTGCCATTTTGACAGCTTTAGCAACTAAAATAATTTATTATCTAAAGTCGACTCTAAAATAAGTAAATCTGATTCTTCGGAAATTGTTTAACCCAATTGGGACAAATGATTAATGACAAATGCTGCATCAACCACAGGAGAAAATCACTAATTTCCAAAAACAAAAAATCAATTAAATTAGCAGTACTAGTATGAACTTAAATAATTTGCACCGGAGTCATTTTTATAAATAGTAAAATTAAAGTTTTATAAACTTAAAATCGAAATTCCACACCTTACATACATTATCTCTGTTACAACTTTTAGGAGTAAGTAACCAACTGAATTAGTTTCGTTAAGATCAAAATGGTGCATCTTAATGGTTTATTGCGATCCTTTAAAATTATTAATTAAATATATAAATGTAAACAGTAGTGTGCATCACGGGGTTTCGTACGCAAGTATACTTAAGGGTGCCGTTCCAAAAGTGGAGGCAAGTGAGGACGGATACATCTCATCAGCTTTAAACAAGCTATCTGGTATGATGCAAAGCTTCATGGCGATGATGAAGAGAACTATGGGTCTAATGATGCGGAATGCCTAGCACAGCATAGAGCGGAGGTTCAAGCATTTCTCATGGAAGACAATATTGACATAATGTTAATATCTGAAACACGCTTCACCAACAAGAGCTACTTCAAAATTAATGGGTACTCTATTTATGACACTAAGCATCCGGATGGCAAAGCACATGGTGGCACTGCTGTATTGATTAAGAGTAGACTAAAACATTATGAACTTATGAAATATAAGAAAGATCATATCCAATCAACGAGCATCTGTCTGCAGGAATGGTCTGGAAATTGTGTGATAACAGCAGTGTATTATCCTCTAAAGCACGCTAAAAAAAATTGCAGTTTACAACGCCAAACATCCTCAATGGGGTTCAAGACTAACAACGTCTGAAGGCAAACAACTTGATGAAGCTATAGAGGAACAGTCCCTGGATTTCTTTTCTACCGGTCACCCTACTTACTGGCCCAGGGTAAAAGGAAAGTACCTGATCTAATTGATTCCTGCGTAACCAAAGACATTGTGCGTACGTGTGTTAAGGCCACCGATTGCTATGATCTGTCGTCTTTAAATCAGAAACATCGAAAGTCTGACAATCAAACGAACTGATTGGAATCAATATAGGAGACTAATCGAACAAAATTGTCATCTTGATATTCCGCAAACAACACCAGCAGATATTGATGTGGCTGCAGAAAAGCTAAAAGAGGCACTGGAAATATCAGCTGAAAAAGCTTCACCAATCCTCAGAAATTCTGAAAAAATTAATAAATTATCACATAATATCCAGTCACTAATCCAGGAAAAACGAAAAATTTGACGGCAACGGCAACAAACAAAATCACAAACATGCAGGAAGAAGAAAACCAGTGTGTCCAGAACTATTTAAGTGAACTCTCGGCAACAGAGAAGACTGATTATTCTTTGTGGTAGGCAACAAAAACCCTAAAAAGGCCTACAAAGTCGAATCCACCGATTAGAATACCAACTGGAAATTGGGCGAGAAGCGATGAAGAAAACGCCAATGCTTTCGCTGCACATCTAAAGACGGTGTTTTCGCTGGTGTTAGGTTTAAACTTGAACGAAAATTTGAATGAAAGAAAGTTAAGAACACAATCAAAACTTGCATTAGCCCGAAAAAGGCGCCACGATATAAATGATAAGGGAATTACCAGACAAATGTATAAAACTAATAACCTACAACTAGTCATATTCCTCAAATGTGGAAGATATCATTGATCACAATACTGCATAAGCCTGGGAAAAACGAAACTCAAATCTCGCCATATCGTCCAATAAGCATGCTTCCCACAATCTCAAAGCTGTTTGAAAAAATGTTAATAACAAAACTGAAACCAGTATTAGAAGAAAGGCAAATCCTTCTAGACCATCAATTTGGGTTTCGAAACCAACATGGTACTATAGAGAAAGTGCATAGAATCGTAAATGCAATCAGACAGACCTTTGAAGCAAAGCAATCTTGTGCTGCTGTCTTCAAGGATATAGCTCAAGCATTTGACAAAGTTTGGCACGATGGACTGATATACAAACTGAAAGCGCTCCTGCCGAAGAATATTCACTCAGTTCTGGAAAACTATCTCCACCAAAAGGGATACATGGTCCAATAAAATGGTACAACAACTTCCCTAAATGATATAAGCGCCGGGGTCCCACAAGGAAGCGTTCTGGGATTTATTTTATACTTGTTGTACACGGCAGACCTACTTGTTATCGACAATGTAATAGTATCAACATATGCTGATAATACAGACATCCCGGTATCAAACGAAAACCCGCAAAAAGCCTCAAGAGAAGTGCAAAGTCATCTGAGCAAAATTGAGGATTGGCTCAAGATCGGGCGAATAAACGCTCCTGCTCACCAGTACACATAAACGGTGTATATATTCCTCAACAAACTAAGGTCAAACAGCTAAGCTTACACCTAGATAGCCGGCTAATGTGGAAAAAACATATTGAAGCAAAGTGCAATCAAATAAATATAACATTTTCCAAAATGTATTGGCTGATAGGAAGAAAATACAAGTTATCATTAGACAATAAGATCTTACTATACAAAGCGTTAATCAAGCCAATATAGACCTATGGTATTCAGTTATGGAAATCCACCTGTGCATCAAATAGAGAACTCCTGAAACGAACTCAAGCGAAAATACTTTGATGTATTGCTAATGCTCCATATGGTATATCCGAAATACTAACACATACACGACGGCTTTGATTTTAAAACCGTTAAAGAAGATTTCAGTTCGAAATACTACTCAAAACTTCAGGGATATCCCAACGAATTGGCTCGGGATACACTAAAACAGCCGCGATTTAAACGACTGAGAAGAGCAGATCCACTCGGACTATTGAACCTGTAAAATCATTAAATGTGTAGATTACGCTTATAACTAGGATCTAAATTAAATTGTGGACACTAATATTAAGTATGCAATTAGCTTAAGATTTGAACACTTCTTGTTAGTTTTTTATGTAGAAAGATTCAAGAATAAAAAAAACCATAAAAAATTTAATATCGTTTCCTAAAATGTCATCAACCATATAAGGTTTCCGGTTTGTATATTTTTCGTTGTAGTTTAGGCTTTATTGGTAATTTTTCTCGATTCCTTAGTCTTGTAATTCTTCAATAGGAAAGTAATTTTGAACATTTTCGTCGATATATTTATATGGTTATGCGCGAACTAATTCCTCCCTATTTCTTGATTACATTCGATATCTCACTCTCCGTCAACCTACTTCGAGATCATTAGAGTTATCATACGGTTGCACACAATTTGACCATTTTTGGATAAGTTAGTTACCGTGGCGACGAGAATATGTTGGATGCAATCCTCTAAACAGATGTTACTCTCACGGTCCGTACTCACTTTATTTGGTCTGCCAAACTAGGTTAGGTTAGGTTTCAGTGGTTGCCATCGCACACTTAGGCCAGTTTAGGCATATTGTGATATCACGAGATCCGACATCCTTAAACTTCTTTTAAACCCATCTAGTGCTATTTACATAACGTAAGAGATCTCGCACATTACAGCTTTCGATATCTGAGAGGCTGTCCATAGTGTATTGCCCAAGTAATCATGTCTTCTGTCAGCTAGCGTAGGACAAGAGCATAGGAAGTGAACAAGAGTCTCCTCTTCTTCCTCGTCCTTGCAGCTTCTGCAGATGTCATTTGCATCCAGACCCACCCTTCTCGCTTGATATCTTAAAAAGCAGTGTCCGGTAAGTAATCTTACAATCCTACCTAAATCACACTTCCTTAGTGTGATCAAGATCTTGGATCACTTCAAGCTCAGCTCAGGCCATGCATGCTTTGCTACCCTCCCAATCGGACTGTCCAGCCCAGACTGTCAGCAACTGCTTTCCTATGACTAGCTGCTTTCAGCCCAGACCAAGGCCCTCCTACACATTATCCCCCTGGTTCCAGTTGGAGAATCGTACCGTACCTTGTTAATTCGTCTGCCCGGCAATTTCCTTCAACGTCAGAGTGGCCCGGAACCCAGACCAACCGAATATTAAAGTATACACTTATCTCGTCAAGAGATGTGTGACAATCCAACGTCAACCTTGACGCCAGAGAAACTGAATACAGTGAAAGAATGGCCGCCCGACTGTCCGCACAAATAGTGATACGAGGGCGTAGTGGGAAGTCTGGTAAATTGCAACAGAGGGCCTGTCATGTGTCAATACCATTTGTCACTAGACCAAATTGTAATTTTCAGACAGATCTGTTTCAGTTTTGACAGCCATTGAAAATAGACAACCCATTGTTTTTTTTTTTGCAAACATCGAGAAAAGTGAATTTCGTTTGTTAATTAAACATTATTTTTTGCGTGGAAAAAACATTACGCAACCAAAACAAACTGGTTTACTGATTTTCGTTGTGGTCGTACAAGTACAACTGTTGTCGAACGTTCAGGACGCCCTGAAAAATGAAAAGGCTATCCGCGCGTTTGCTTATAATCGACCAAAAACGCACACGTGTGAACCCGAAGGGAAATAAAAAGGAGTTTTTGTGTCGTTTCATAACTGCGGATGAAACATGGATCCGTCACTATGTATACAACGGAGACCAAAGAGCAGTCTAAACAGTGGATTTCTGCTGACGAATCTTCGTCGAAGAAGGCTAAGGCGGTTTTATCGGCCTACAAGGTCATGGCAACAGTTTTTTGGGATGCAAGCGGCATAATCCACATCGACTACCTTCAAAAAGGTAGAACAGTTAACGGAGAATATTACTGCAACTTATTGGACCGTTTCAACGACGTTTTGAAAGAAAAGGGCCCGTATTTGGCGAAGAAAAAGTACTCTTCCATCAAGACAATACACTGGTGCACTCGTGTGTAGTTGCCATGGCCAAAATCCATGAATTACGCTTCGAATTGCTTCCACGTCCGCCATATTCTCAAGACTTAGCCCTGCGACTATTTCCTGTTTCCGAACTTGAAGAAATGGCGGAAAGAGATTCGGCTCTAATGACGAGATCCTCGATGCAATAACCGCCTATTTTGAAGGGTTGGAGAAATCGTATTATTCGGAAGGGATCAAAAAATTGAAAAAACGTTGGTCTAAGTGTATCGAGCTAAAAGGCAACTACGTCGAAAAATAAATTTTTTTTGGCCGAAAATATTATTCCTTGTTTCATTTTTACCAGATTTCTCACTTCGCCCTCATATCATTCAACGATATTACACTGTGCTTCAACCAGCCCATGACCTTTTCAATCGCTACAACTTCAGCCTGGTACACGCTGCAGTAATCAGGTAGACGAAAATATAGACTTACATTTAATTCCCCACGGTACACACTCGCTCCCACTCTACCATCGAGCTTGGAGCCGTCTGTGTAGCATTTAACTCTCCCGGTCTGCATAATGAGACCATTCTTCCAATCCTCCCTAGAGGGGAGAATCACCTTAAAACGCTTGCCAAAGCACAAAAGGAATGTTATATAATCCAAATTCAGCAGGTCATCAGTGACAGAATTTAATATAGTTGAATGCCCTTTTTGCAGGCACTTCCACACCGAAATCGCTGATAGCCGAGTGGCCATATTGACCGCCATTTAACCTCTAAGGCACTAGTGGGGGTCGTTTTCAACGCCTCAGTAATGAGTAAGCAGGCTGCACCTTCACCGTCATGTTCCTGTATGATAATTTATCCGGAGCTGGCCACCATACACTCATACGAGTATCATACAGTAGGATGGGCCTTACTACTGCCGTGTAAAGCCAGTGCACCAGCTCCGGTATCAGACCTCATTTCCTCCCGATGGCATTTTTGCAAGAATAGAGTGCCACATTGGCCTTCTTCATTCTTTCTATCGTGTTTGGTTTCCCGCTGAGCTTACTGTCAAGAAGGATCCCCTGGAATCTCGCTTCCTTCCATTACCGGAATTTTACATCTCCTAGTGAAAAGGATCAACTCTCTTTAAGATGGGTTAATCCCCAATCCACATCTGCTGGTCCAATCCGCAGTGATTGATAACGAATTCTGCACCACATCTTCTTGTACACAGGTGCTTCCCCGATACAGCTATCGCTACGTCTTCGGCATAAGCAACCACACCTATTCCTTCCCCCTCCAGCTCCAATAGTAGTCCATTGATTACTATACTCCAAAAAAGGAGAGAGAGGACTCCTTGTTCCCTGAACAACCCGTTTTCTAATTCTAATTCTTTCAGGTGATTAATTAGCCTGGTTACAAGTTATTTATTCTCAAGTGACAACAATCCTTTCCTAATTGCCTCCACCTTCACGTTGTTCAATCCGCTCTCGATAACGAAAAACGCCACCAGCGAGTATTCTTGAAAATCCAGTGTCTTCTCAATTTATCGAACCAAGATATGTAATGCCGTGTCCACGGACTTACCCTTATGGTACGCATGTTGAGACTTAGCCCAATTTCTGGAACGAATTCTCGAACGAATATTGACATCCAGCAACCTTTATATGGTTTTCAGCAGAAAAGATGACAGAGATATTGGCCTTAAATCCTTAGAATCATTCTTAAGTGCGAGATATCCGAGACCCCTTCCATTCTATCACAGAAAAGCCTCCACGAATTTCTTTCCTTGTTTCCCTTTGGTATACTCTGAGGCATTCATTATAGAAGTTCCAGTCTTGGCTTTCTGTTGATCTTTTTGCTATATTGAAAGCAGACCCACAGACTTTACGGCACTCCGCAAGTGCCAGGAAAACAGGATTTCGCTTTCCCCTCAGCTTTGTTAATAAGTAAGTTTTCCTCATAGAGGTATTGCAAACCCTAGTAAGAGTATCCACCATTGAATCCAGATCATTACCCGTGTCGGGGAGTCCTGCGACTCTAGATGGAATCTTGCCCTCCAATACCTTCCCATATACGCGCCATACTGTCCTCCTGGGATTTCTGAACACCCACTGATTTGTAATTTGAAGATTGGGCTTAAAAGTTAGGTACCGATGATCAGAGAAGGAATGCTCCTTCGCCACCCTTAATTCCCTGATCAAAGGTGATATAAAATCGGTGACCAGAGTAACATCCAGAACCTCCTGTCTATTGCTAATAACAAAGGTGGGTTCTCGACCTTTATTACTAATAATGAGGTTACTTCTTAAAAGAAATTCGAAAAGTAACTCACCCGTGTCATTGATGTCCGAGCTACCCCAGATTTTATGATGCGCGTTCGCGTCACACTCTAGGATAACTCCCACCTTCCTCCTTTTCAAATGGCTTCGAATATAGATCGTCCTAACCTAGATCTATCAGAAAAACAACATATTAGGTTTCGAAATACTCAAATATTTAATTTCTTAAAAAAATATTAAATTCTTATATCCCATCCTAATAAATGTCGAACCTAATTATTTATTATAAATTGCAATTGGAATTAGTTCATAAATTCAATATTTCGCCTAAATCACATTCTTGTTTTACATTTTAACCAATACATACAAATTTTCGTTTGTTTTTGTTGGTTAGGATTAAGTTAGGTCTAACTTCAAACGCGCGCGTCATAGCGGATGAAGAAAGATTTTTTTAAGTCAGCGTTAATCAACATGCTGACATGCTGACATGCTGCCGAAATGCTGATTGCGCCTCCAAGTTCCACTGAAACATAACCCCTTGTTTCAATAGATCAGTGATTGGAGCAGTTATTTTTGCATGGCTGGGGATTAACCTCTTGTACCAACCCGCCATACCCAGAAACATCCTTGTTTGTTTAACTGTTGTAGGACTTGGAAAGTTGCAGATAGCTTCAACTTTGTCTGGGTCGGTACGAAGGCCATCCTCACCAACAAGATAACCCAGGCACTATATTGATCGTGGTATCGATGTGGTCCATTAGGCGACATAGAGTTTGAGGCGCGTTGCATACACCAAACGGCATCACGGTAAACTGGTAGAGGGGCCAACCAGGCACCGCGAAGGCCGTTTTGACGATAAATTTCGATTAGACGGTATTTTATAAAATCACTTCTCATATAGAGACGCGACGTCTTTCTAGTGTCAACTTCGCAGAATATCCAGATGCTCTGGATATGTAAATATTTACCTTTCTATAAGTAAAACGATGGAATCAGTGATACAATAACGAGGTAGCCTTTATGCTTGCCTACACTTACGGATATGAAAAACGAAAATATAAGTTACAGCATATGTTTGCAATATTTTATTCATTAGTTGAGCGTTACTTTTTAATGCTTTATGATTTCTTGAAATTCATTACCATACCACACATTAAAATATTTATAAGGGTTTTATTGTTCCGGTTATTTGTATGGTAATTTTAATGATCGAAATCTAGATTAACGGCGCAAACACAGAGTAACCTAATGAAGCAATTAACACTTGTCGCAGAAATTAATATTCTATATTTTCTATCAATCACAAACCAATAAAATTATGAATCTTAAACACAGTTAATTTAAGTCATAAACAAATGGAAACGACAATTTTATGTTGCCATTAAAATAATCTCGTATGTGTGTACACGCATAACACATAGTACCTACTATCTTACATCTACCTTAAAACTTGTTCATCACGTTTTCCCAATCGCGAAAATAAATAAAAATATCACAGTTACAAGAAGTCCAATTATGATTTTTTTTGTATTCTTTATAGTTTGCTGCTTATACTTATATTCATTTATGCAGACATACAAATCAATAACATAATTTAATTACACACAAAAAGAAACTTAGTATATTAATGGTGAATTGAATTTTTTTGAATACGAAATGGATTCAGTCTTAAACGAGAGTATGAGAGACCTTAATACAAAAAAAACTACATGCAGTATTATAACGACGTTGGTCGAATGTCGGCTACCTACCTAGCTCGCTCGCTACATATATACCTGCATATGTAACGTGTAAATTACAGAATGAGTATATACATGAATGTGTAAACGGAAATCAAAATGTTTTGTTTTATTTCTTAAAATTCCGGAAATTATAAAAATTATTATTGTTGTTGTGATATTTTTTCTTCAAAGCTTCGTTATGTTTTACACCAACAATACACAAAACTTAAATAACAATACCATACGTCTTCCTTTATGTCATTTATGCTGATTGTTATGATTACGAAAATGTTAAAAAAAAAATTATGGTAATCATACTCGCGTACTGTTGTACGTATGTTGAATGTGTTATACATCTACATATGGTAAGGAAATTAGACCCATCCACTTATACAGAGTGTTGGTCATTATTTTGTATGTCGTTTTATCAAGACATTGGAATTTTTGTATTACAACAACTTCGACAGAAAGATGTTAAGGTATTTTCAGTTTATTAATATTTTTTGTTTGGCTTTTTACCACCCATTCGAATACCAAAACCATTAGATAAACAATGAAAATAGTTTTATAAAGATGCGAGAAACTAAAACAAAACTCCAAAATGTTGTAAGCCGAGGTGGGCGATTACGCTTCATCTACTAAATTTTACGTTATTGCGTAGACAACTTGTCGACAACGTAGAAAACTTGTCGACAATGTAGAAAACGTCAACTAGTCGTAGACAACGTCGACAACCAATTGTAATTCCGCCATTAGTGATTAAATGTTCAACATATTTTTAACTTGTGTTAACATATTTCCAAGTTACATATTACATCGCCTGAAAAGTTCCCGGTCTGACACATAGATGGTGCCACAAATTTAAAATCCATATAATTTTTAAATTCAACCAATCTTTAAACGACAAGTATGTAGTTTACAAGTTACAGTTTATTTAGTGACGCTACTTTTGCTAATTTAAGAACAATGGAAAAAAAGAATTTTGTGTGTTGATTAAACACTGTTTTTTGGCGGGAAAAAATACCGTTCAAGCAAAGCAGTGGCTTTGATCGTACAACCACCAATGATGCACCACGCTCTGGACGCCCAATTAGGCTGTGACTCGTAAAGTGAAGTACCATGAAATAGCTGACATATTCGACGAAAAAAATGCTCTTTCACCAAGACAATGCACCATGTCACAAGTCGATCGCAACAATGGCAAAATTTCACGGATTGCACATTGAATTGATTCCTCATCCACCGTATTCGCCAGATTTGGCCCCCAGGGCCCAAGTGATTAGGGCCAAGTGATTCCCTCCAAGCTGGAGGGAAAGTGATTTGGCTCCAATGAAGAAGTGATTGCCCTAAACCAAAGCTTATATTGAAGACAAAGTTAAATCGTTCTACAAAAAAGGCATCAAAATGTTAGAGAGGCGTTGAACTGATTGTAGTGCTCTAGTAGGAAATTATGTTGATGAATAAGTATTTTTCCCCAAAAAATTGTGTTACTTATACTCTGTACCTCACACCGTTTTTTTCTTTAATAATGTGTGCTCGTCATCGATTTTTTGTCTAAATTTTCAATAAACTAATATGGAGGTGGGTTCATAACAGATGAATGTCTCATAATTGTTTTCAACCAAAATATTCAAGATATTTACATCTACATTTTAAACTTAGTACAGATTTGACAATAGCCGATGTCGAAATTGATAAATTTTAATTAAGTTAACAAATTTTAATTGAACCCCTGACACGATTTATGTGCGCCATCCTTGAAGGAAGGAGTGATCCTTAAACCTACCTTTAATTTTGTTAGTCGGAAAACTAGACAAAAAATTGGCGTGAGACTCACAGTCTAAATGATTTACTAAACTAAATAGCCGTTACTAGTTACTAGTTGATACTCAAATTAAATTAGCGAATTAGCATAAAATTTCAGTGCATTGTGTTTTACTCCATCTATTGATGAGTGGTATGAACTAATATGAAGTTCGTTTATACTTTGCGCCTGATGCAGACTATTTTTACCAAATTGATGGTTAATTCATACAAGTCGTTGAGAGATAACACAAAGCAAATCACGTCTGATGTTTAATTAAAATTTACTTAATAAAGTAAAATTTATCAATTTATAAACATTGTTTCGAATCGGCTATTGATAAACGTGAACTAGGCTTGCAGGTTCAAATCTCAAGCATGTTTTGGTTTCTGAAGCTTAGAGCCACGAATCAATAATTTTTAGAATTTTAGAATTTTAGAACTAACCGTCAGTTTAGTTAGTCGGAAATTTAGAAAAAAATCGGTGTCACGCACACGGCTTAAGTCAGTAATTTAGCCGAAAAAATAGCACAGTATTAGATATTTTAATTATGTGTGGTTGACGTCGATTTTTTGTCATAAGCCGTGGCTTTTTAATTCAATTTTTCGAGTTCGCGAAGAGGTAAGTAACACTTTTTAAAGCATAAGGTAGATAACACAGTCCTCTACGTATCACAAAAAATATTCATCAACAAAGTTAGATGGTTTTCTTGTAATATTCTTGTTCTATACAGTTCCATTATTATACAAAACTGTTGAGAATAACGATATTACAAGAAAACTATCGAACTTTTTCAATGGATTTTTTGTGTTATGCAATTTCATCTAAGATACAGAGTGGGCCATCTGTTGGTCCTTTTTCAATCGATAAATTTTAGTACTTAATGCTATCTGTTCTAAAAAATTCTTTGACATATGAAAAGTCAAAAATATGCAATTTATCATCATTTTTTTCGATTTTGGGGAGCGGAGAATCCTCACGTTATTCAGGAAGCAGAAGTTCATCCTCCAAGAGTCACTATTTGGTGTGGTTTATGGACTAGTTCATTGGACCTTTTATCTTTGAAAACTAACTGGAAAATATCCTTACAGTGAATGGGGAACGTTGTCGCCACATGTTAACTGGTATTTTGTGGCCCAAATTGAATGAATTTCGTGTCAACGACCTTTAGTTTCAACAAGACGGAGCGAGATGCCACGCAAGTCGTGCAACAATCCATTTATTGTTAACAAAATTTGCTGAAAGTTCCTTAGCCATCAAGAAGCCCGGTTTTAACACCACTTAATTATTTTTTGTTGGATTATTTGAAAGGTAAGGTGTATGCTAATCATCCACAAACAATTTAACAACTTAAAAACAACATTCGAGCTGAAATTGAGGTCATTGAACCGCTTTTATTGGAAAAAGTCATCGACAATTTTGATGTTCGGATGCAGGCCTGTAGACGAAGCCGCGATGGACATATGAACGTTTTTCATACATAAATAGGATAGAACCACCTTTCCTTATCAATAAGAAATTTTGACTTTCCATCCCAAATTGTGTGTTTTATTAACAAATGAATAAAGGACTAACAAATGGCCCACCCTGTTTTTAACAAAAATAACATTTAATTTTTAATTTGGCAAAATTTGTGTTTAGTTCATGCCAGTCATTGATAGATGATTCTAATATTCAAAAATCAAATTATGTTTGATATGCCGTTCTAAACTGCAAAATTGGTTCAGATTTATCAATCTCCATATACAAATATTTTGGTAATTATTAATGTTAATTTATTTAGTAAATTTTAATTAAACCTCATATTTTGTATCATTGTAAACAATTCCAGCTAACCATCAAATTAGTAAGTCGAAAATTTAAACTAGGAAAAATCGGCGTGATGCACATAGTATGAACGTTATTTTCAGACTAAATACAAATTTTTATTGAACATGCCTCATAACATAAAAAAATGTTCGTTTGAAAATCATAACTGAGAATTCAAAGTTCAAATTCCAACCATGTATATTTTGTTGACCTCTACTGAGATTCGGCCGAATTAAAAAAATATGGCGTTGAATTGAACTAACAATGTTTTGTTTACTTACATTTCATTCATGCATAAATTAGCTGATGTATTTCGAATGAATTATACCAGCTAATAATTTACGTCTTAGGTTGTTGACGTTGTCTATATCGACATACGACGTCGACAAGAACGCAGAAAATCGCTATGTAATCTTCGTTATAGATTACGTGTCGACAACTGCGCAGATTGCAGATTACATTACGTAATCTACCTCGCCCAACCCTGGTTGTAAGACGATTTTTTTTTTGGTTGGGTTTGGTTTGAATTGGTCAGTTTGATTGTGGTGATACGAAAATTATTGAGTACAAAGAATGGAATTGAATGGAATGGTTACAATGGAATAAGTGTAAAATTAAGGTCGGATGATTTTTGGTATATTGAAGAAATGATTCCGGATTAATTATTTTGGAGAGCATGATTTTTTAACTACATCTGATCTTCATCTAATATGAAGGGAAAGGATGGAAATCGTCATCACACATATTAATATTGTTCAGTGTACATCATCTACCATAATTAGTAACAAAGACGGAATACTTGAATGTGACGTATAGATGCCTAGCTGATAATACATCTGCTCTAACGGAATACTACCCTAACATCAGAAGTAAAAATACCGTGCAAATTTCAGCAAAATTTGTAAACCTGCCGCAAAGTTGACGGCTCTGCTGGATAACCACATTCTATCTAATCTTTACCAAAGCTGACAATTAATCTCCCAGCTTAAGATACCAGAATCTAGTAAAGTCATGACTATCCACGAAGCACAAGGATGAACCTCACCAAATGTGATATGTATAAGAACCAATTCTCAACCACTTGAGCTGTTCGATAGTGTACCCCATGCCATAGTTGCAATTTCAAGACACAGTGTGTTTCAGTGGCTAATTATGTAGACTTTTATTGTATTTTTTTATATTGCTTACTGCCGGCGCTATTTTCTGTAAAATAATTTATCTGGCTCAACAATATTTCTCGAAACAGCTTCGCAATTGCATGGGAACGCCAGACACGAATAGCAATTGATTTGAGTTATAAATCATATTCAGTGACCCCTCATGCACCAATTGCGTAAGAAGCCTTTCGCGTGGTAATCTTCCGTTCGTGCCGTCACCTAATGTAAACATTTGATTTTTTTCTAGACATTTGATGAATCTGTTTCTAGACATTTGATGTCTAGATCTGTCTAGTGTTTTGATGTCTAGATCTGGATTTGACTAGGCCAGCTCTTAGCGGGTTAAAGCCAAATTTGGTTTGGCTATATTGAATGGAGGAGCTGGATAATTCCTTGCCCGATTATGTTCAAATTTATTTTGTAGAAAAATCCAGAACTTCATCCAGGTTTTATGTTGGAATCTCGATTCAGCTCAACATAACAGATTCGAACATAATTAGTTAACAAACTGCCTAGCACGGGCGAACTCAAGAACTTCTCTAAAATCCATTTTTAAATCGCAATCCAATTCTGAATACCTGATTTGGCAATAATTTTTATTTTTTGGGGACATGATCATGTTCCATTCAGAATGGTCGAATCGTTACACGTTAAAATCCCAATACAAGCTGACTTTGTTTAATTAGAATCTTAGCCCAGCCCTACAAACTAAATTGTAAGGTTATCGGCGGTTATGAAACGGCCTGGTTCCATTCATTATAGCCTAATCCCAAAATTTTGTCAAATTGGGCTTTGCACACAGAATTTGATCATCATTTGTTGAGGGATCACCTAGTTCCATTGAGCATTATGTTAGAGTGCCAATCCAATTCTGCATACCAAATTTGACAGTAATTGGTTGAGGAGTGGTAAAGCTCCATTGAGCATTGCATAATATGTCCTGTGCAGTATAATTATACTTGGTAATTAAACGAATATTCTTTGGTGATTAAAATTAATAAAACGTTTGATATTTTTGCGGAATAAGCTAAATATATTTGAAAAATCCAATCCGGTAGTTAATGAATAACAATGATAGTTTTCTGGGAACCGTTGCCTTTGGGATGCCTCACATATTTTTTTTTTTGCAATTTTTTGAAAGATTTCGTGGTTGCCAAATCAAGGGTTAAATACTTTTAGATGGCTACATTATTATTTAGGAAGCTGGAAAATATTAATTTAGAATTAAATTTCAGGAAATCTAAAGATGCACGTGAAATAATAATATTTTTTCTCCAGTTTGCTGATTTATAGAAGCAATTGTTGAAGACCGATACCATCGTTTTCGCTAGGTGTCTGAAACCGGATCGTTCCGTCCCAAAAAAAAAATACTTTTCCTATCATTCCTATTGTTATGTGTAAACAGGCTGTAGGAATAGGCTCGGCGTTATCCGGGACACTTATCCAGTACTTGGTTCTACAGTCCAATCAATCAATCTATCAACAGTGTGTTCAGTGGCTAATGATAGACTACACTCACTTCTAATGAGAGCTCGAACCTACACTACTACTCAAAAAGTAAATCAACCCATAAAATTCAAGAAAAGGTTGGTTTATGAGAAATATGCAATTTACTATCAAAACGTCAACAAAATGGCATCAAAAGCATCTAAGTTTTATAACTCCGTTTTAAAATCATACTACCTAATCTATGTAATTTGCGAAACTTCATTAACACCCGGCATAACGAGCAGAGAATTTTTTGGCCATGATTACGTTGTCTGCAAATACGATCGGTCACTCGAAACTCGCTCAAAGAAATCGGGTGGTGACGTACTGATAGCAGTACATTCTAAACTCTGGAATGCTCCAGTAACTTTAGCCCCATCGAGAGCCGAACAAATTGGTGATAAAATCAAAATTAACCAAACAAATCTAATCGTCTACACAGCATATATACCACCTTAATCAAATAGTGATCATTACGCAACTTGCATCGTCAGCTTTAGTTCTTGTGCTTGGTGATTTTAATCTTCCAAATATAATATGGAATCTGGACCCGGAAATAAATTGTATTTTTCCAAGTAATATAACAACAGACGCTGAATCTTTATTTGTGGACGCCATGCTCGGTTATAATTTGAAGCAGATAAACACAATTGCTAATAATCGTGATAGATTACTGGATCTTGTCTTCAGCAACGACATTGACACTTTCAAAATTTCAGAATCCGTGTTACAATTTGTAATTAACGACATCAATCACAAGTCTTTAGATATTGTATTTGACTCAACTAATTTAATGACGAGTTTGGAACACCTACAACCAATCAAACACATCTTCAAAAAAACAAACCGTGCGGGGCTAAAAAGTTACCTAGAATCCATCAACTGGCAAACAACTCTCAACAAGTAAGACTTTTAAAATTAAGTTTCGCGCGGAAAACCATTCGTCGTTTTTTTTTCTATGTTGGTATGACTGTCAGTGACATCTGTGCCAAATGTCACATCAAAATAATCATTAGTGTTTAGTATACGCTTGTCTTTCTGAAGTACAAAAAGTGCATTCGGCGATTTTTACAATGAGTGAAATTATTCAACACGAAAGTTCCATTAAATTTTGTGTGCGGAATCAATTTTGTGGTGCCGAAACGTTCAGAATGTTGCAAAAGGCCTTCGGTGATAATTGTATGTTGCGAGCAAGTGTTTTTGATTGGTACAAATTGTTCAAAGAACAAGAGAACGTGTTGACGACGAACCACGTCTAGGACGGCCATCAACATCAACTGATGATCAACACGTTAATGAAATCAAGGAATTGGAGCTCGAGAATCAACCATTAACAGTCAGAGACCTTACTGGCATCGTTGAAATATCGGAAGGATCAGTGAAAACCATTTTGAAAGATCATTTGAGCCTAAGAAAAGTGAAAGCATGATTGGTTCAAAATCACTAAATTTTTTGGAAAAACAGCGTCGCATTGACGTCTGTGAAACAATGCTTTCCGACTACCAGGGTGTCATGAAACGTATTATAACTGGCGAAGAAGCTTGGATCTATGCTTACGACCCGGAAACAAATGATCAATCGGCCGAATATTGTGCCAAAGGTGAGCCGAAGCCGAAAAAACCACGTCAAAGCAAGTCAAAAATCAAGGTGACGCTGACCGTTTTGGTCGATTATCGAGGTGTGGTGCACTCCGAACTCCTTCCGATCGGCCAAACTGTCAACAAGGAATACTATTTGAGTGTTATGCGTCGTTTGCACGAAGCTATTCGTAAAAAGAGGCCGGAATTATGGGACTTGGTTTTTGCACCACGATAAGGCTCCTTCTCATACTGCATTGGTTTTACGTGATTTTTTTGCCAAATTTCCACCCATATCGTTCCGCAACCACCGTATTCGCCTGATTTAGCTCCGTGTGACTTCTGGCTGTTCAGCAACCACAAACGACCGCTCTGGGGAAACCGTTTTTCAGTCTATTGAAGACATTAAACGTGAATCGCTACGCGCGTTGGAGGCTATTCCGGAGATTGACTTTAACAACTGTTTCGAGGATTGGAAAAAACGTTGGCACAAGTGTATTGAGGCCTGGGGGGATTACTTTGAGGGGGGACGAAATAGATTTGGAGAAATAAATAAAGAATTTTAAAATTATGAACAAAGTCTTACTATTTTTTGCCCACAGTATTAGAGACTTCCCATGTGCAATGCGTCGGACAACAAATCATTCGATCTTCCAGTGTAACAGAATACGTTGTTGCTCATCGAGCAAACTTCTAATATTAGAGTCACAAAAAAACTCTCAAATCTCAAAAAAGAACGTTAGCATTATTCAAGCACAAGAAGTAAGAATGTCTGCCATACTTCCAACGGCGATGGTACAGTACCTTTACAGTAGATAATTTGGAGTGAGAAAAAATTATAAAATCGAGAACACGGGAAAATCAAATTAGGTTCAAATGAGCCAGTTCATCATAATACAATGTTCCGATAAATTATATCAAGACCCTTCGGACATTCTGCAGAGTGCAAAGTGGCAACATAGATCAGACCCTGAGTAATTTCTGGGAGTTGGAATCCGTCAATTGCAAAGGGAATATTCATTCCCCAGAGAAATCATTTTGCGAACGTTATTTCACGGAGAATTTAGAACGAAATGCTCAAGGTCTGTACATCGTGAAGCTTCCATTTAAAGAACATCCAAACAAGCTGGATGAATCACTAGCAACAGCAATTCAAAGTCTAAGAATCATGGAACCGACTTTCCATGTCCAATTTTTGAAAAGATGGACCGGGACTTAATGTCTGTATAGCAAATAGTATGGAGACGCTATCCATCCGAGCCTATTCGCCACTTTCGTTACTTACGGTTTAGCTTCAACCTCATTTTTAACCACTCGCGCCATCAACCAAATTTCGCATGAAAATCAACAGTGCGCGACACACGCCTCCGGGGTAACAGCTAGGAATAGTTACGTGAATGATCCCATGGCTGGAGCTGAATATGAAAACGAAACTCGTCAACTGAAAGAGCAAGTCACAAATATATTGCAGATCTACGGTTTTCATCTTTGGAAATGGAAATCCAACAGCACAAAGCTCTTATGCATTTCTCTTCAAGAGATTCAGGAATCCCTCTACCAAAGTAGAATATTAAACGAATCAAGGAAAGGTCTTCCGTATCAACTGGAATGCGACTACAGATATTTTTACCTTCACTTCACAATTGCCGAGTTGCAAAAAATTACCAAACGACTATTTCTTTCTGAAGCTAGCAGGTTGTTTGACCCGCTTGGTTGGCTGGCTCTAGTTGTCATCACCTTTAAAATATCCGTGCAGCTACTTTGGAAAGACAATTTCAGTGGAACGATCCATTACCACCAAGGAAGCAAATCATATGGGAGAAGTTAAGGACGCAGATGCACGACTCGAATTATGTGCAGCTGTACTATTAATAAGGCTCATAGAAAGGAAGTCAAATGGTAGCATAAGTGAAATATTCGCTTGGACTTGTTCCCGATAACCCGAGTTGTTGGAAACAATATACCTAGAGAAAAATGGAGGCACGTTCCTTCTGCCAACAATCCTGCTGACAATGCCCCCAGAGGGTTGTCTCCCTCTGAACTGAAGTCACATTTATTGTGGTGGAACGGATCAAACTAACTGGCTTGAAGGTATAATCTCACAATACTCATCCTTCCATAAGTTGCAAAGAGTTTTATGTTATATATTGCGATACATCCGCAGCTTAATGAAACGCAAAAGTACAAGAATTGACGGAATACGCCTAAGAAGAGATTAACTTTCCCAAGTAATACACCTACCTCACGAACATGTGCGACAACAATTTTTTAAAGGGGACATACAGGCATTAAGAACCTCAGGAGAAGTCCATTGTATCTATTTCTGGACGACGCAGGATTACATCGAGTTGGCGGTAGACTCTATAACAGCTGGATGCCATTTTCCACCAAGCATCCGATAACCCTCTCTACAAAATAAAGAATCACATTTTTAATCCTTCGAGACATTCGGTTAGATCATAAGCATGCCGGTCCTACTCTTCTTCTATCAATAGCACGACAATAATAATGGATACCAAGAGGTAAAAGGAAGTCATATGAAGATACATCACCTGCATGAAATTCAAGGCTAATTGTCAACAACAATTAATGGGCTGTGTACCAAAATCACGCGTTTAGTTAATTAGTCCCTTAATCAAAACGGGAGTAGAATATGCAGGTACCATTTCTATCGTTTTGGCAAAGGGCCGTGGGAAAAATGCCTCTATGTTCAGACACTTCGCAACCACTCGGTTTCTTTTCAGTACATCTCAGTGATATGCAAAAAAGATACAGTGCTATGATCGTGAACTTCTCGCGGTTTATTCAGGGGTTATACATTTTCGATATCTTCTCGAAGGTCGTTTATTCACGCTCTACACCGATCATAAGCCACTTGTCTACGATTTTAAACAGAAACCGGAAAAAGCTTCTAATCGTCAATTTCTACACTTAGATTTCATTGGTCAATTCACGACCGATATTCAGCACATCTCTGGTCTGGATAACGTTGCCGCAAATACTTTTTCATGCATTAATGAAATTTATATTCCCGAAAGTATTGAGTATGATACCATTGCAGATGCTCAAACCAATGACGAAGAACTTCAAGAAATTTGAAGGAATAACTCTGTTCTGAGATTCGAAAAATTTCCCGTTTCTTTCAATTCAAAAAAATTAATTTATTGCGATATTTCTACCAATCCACCTAGGCCATTCATTTTCCTTAATTTCCGAAAACAAGTTTTCGAGGCTTTTCATAATCTTTCTCGTTCTGGCGTCAAAATTCCCATCAAACTTTTGACCCGGAATGTCATCTGGTCATTGATTAAAAAAGTTGTTCAGAAAATGGCTCAAAGTTCTGTAGCTTCCCAAAAGAGAAAAATCTCTCGACATACAAAATCTTTACACAAATATTCACCTCGATATCATTGGTCCTTTACCAGTTTCTGATAATCAGCGGTATTGCGTTACATTGCTTGATAGATAAACTCGCTGGCCCGAGGCGATTCCAGTTTCGGATATAACTACTGCAACCGTCGCTTTCGCTGTTTATTAGCATTGGATAACTCGCTTTGGTGTTCCAGAGTCCATTGTCACGGACCAAGACATGCAATTTGAATCACAACTGTTTCACGAACTGGCTAACTTACTAGGTTTTGAGCGCAGGAGAACAACTAGTTACAATTCAAAATGTAATGGCATGATCGAGAGATGGCATCGAGTCATCAAATCTGCCATTATGGGCTACGAATGACTTACAGTGACGAACTAAAAGCTACTCTAGCTCAACGGATGTTCAACTCGAGTTCCTGGAAGATTTTTCGATACTACGAACGATTCAGACTTATTACGAACTTAAGACGACACTTGACGAAATTGCTCGCACGTTTTCTTACCGACTGACCCAGTAAGCAGATCACTGCAACCACTATATACTAGAGCGTATTTGGTTATCGACCATACAGACAAAGTTTACACTTTGGATCTGAACGGATGACACGCCAAAATTTTCATCGACCGTCTCAAACCGTGTTACTCTGACAATCAATCACAAATTACGGACGCACCAACTATGCAAACTGAATTAATTTTACTGACTCATGAACCAGAACTCATTATTTCGGCTGACGGACCCAAATTATCTACCGAGGAACCGAAAGTTCGCAAAAAGGTTCATGTTGATCTTCCACCAAGTACTAAAACAATTACAAGATCGGGTCGTGTATCCAGGATGCCTACCAGATTCTTACATTGTCGATAGATCTCCGATCTCCATGAGAGGGGAGTATTGTGGCGTTTTGTACCTTGTATCAAATTCGTGATATAAATTTATTTAAATTTTCTAACACCGGAATGGTTAGTTGAGTAAAAATCAAATCTTGGTTAGAATTTGCTAGTGTGCGTTGGTTTGAAAAGAAAATAAATAGAATTTTGCTTAATAAACTTGAAAGGAGAGAGTTCATTATTTTGTTTTGCACAAGAAAAAATCAACAAAGCCAATTGTAATTTTCTATATATGAACAAGATTTCCTTATCACAGGTTAATTTAAATAAATCCGTTTAATATTAGCGGTTCCTTATGTTTTGCCGAATTAATAGCTTGGTGGAGTTCTAAACCACTAAAAGTTTATTTTCGTGTTTACGTTTGCATAGATACAAACCGTATTTTGTTTAATTTGCAGTTTTCTCAGAACAAAAACATTCACTTTTACTATTTTGGTGTTTCGCAGAATAATAGAAGGTGAAACAAACTGGGTTCAAGCGTTTCTTTAAAAGTGCAATGTGATAGCGCTTTTAAAACAAAATTAACTTAAATATCACTGCAGATCGTTATTTTAGTTTTAAAATTTTATCAACCAAAACTTTTGGCCTGTAGTTTATGTGTCACGTTTAACAACCGCTGATTAGTGTGCCGTTAATCGCTGTCCCGCTGTGCATCTATATGAGTGCATTGTTGGCGTTTACTTTTATGTGAATACAATCGATCCACAAGTCGAATCATTTTTGTAAATTGAATGTATGAAAAGGGGGGATAAACTTGACACATGATAAATAATAAGTTTTTAGGCAACAGCTTAATAGAGAAAACATTTTCGAATTTTCAATTTGAGGGGGCCAATAATTTTACTTCCTTTTTATTAAATAAAGCCACATAGCAGAAAACATATACATATATTCGTTTGAAAACCATAATATGAAGAATTCACTTTGCCATCTCTTTAAAAATGGTAAAATGCAAACCATATATATAAAAGCAGAGTTACTATTGCAGTAAAAACATTTTGATTGTAGCTCGTGTCTGTCAAGTAGCTGCATATTTCTTGGAATCCAATAAATAAACAACTTATTTTCATATTAAGTGGTTTTATGGAAATGGCATTTAATTCATTGCCAAACTTTTTTAAATGAACATTTTGACAACATATTAATATTTATGTTCAAACATCACGCGATCATATTACATATATTTATGAAATTTAACCATCAAAAATTTAATTTTACAAACCAGCAGTATGTTGCACAACAAAGCAATCACTGGCGCCACGTGTGTTTTACGGTCCGCTTGCCAAGGTCAAACAGATACCAGGTGTGTAAATATGAAACCGGTATTTATCAATAAATGGTCCTGTCAATGGTCACCTTGCGTCAAACCAGGTCATCGACACCATTAATTTTCTTTTTCTTTTGACATCTGTTAACAACATTAAATTCATAACCATAAAACTGCAGCAGGCAAACTTTCGAATTTCAAAATGAAACTTTGCATACCGATTAAGCCCGATTTGTGCTAATTAGTGCTCACGGGAAAAAATTAGTGCTAGTCCTGGAGCCGAAAAAATGGGAAAAGAAAATTTCAAATTTCGCCTGAAAGACGGCATAAATAAAACCCGATTTCTAGAAAAAACCAGAAATAGTTTAAGCCTAATTTAAAAACTTTCTAAAGGCCGCTAATCTGATGAAAATTGTGCTTATCATAGAAATATGATTTTCATAAATTTTCATTCGTAAATCGAGGAAAACCAAACCAGCCCCTGAAAGATACTATATAAAAAAACAGAGATATATCGTTCAATAATATTTGTGTTGAACAACAAATTAAACAATTGAAATAAAATGTTCTCAAATCCAAGTCATAAGCAATTCAGATAGTATATTCCTGTCAGGTACGTTCATTGCCATCCGTAAAGTATAGTGGCTGAATTTGTCGTAATCCAGAATTGGCCCAATTCCATTGAACAACAACGACCGTTGAATCAACAATTTTCTGACAAAAAGTGTTCTAGAAACCAATGAAGTTTGCACTTCTGGTTGCATATTCTTATCAGGTTTGTTCATTGCCATTGTTGTTGAAAATTATTCATTCAACGGTGGTTGTTGTTCAATGGAATTGGGCCAATTCTGGATTAGCACAAATTCCGCCACTATATTTTTCGGATGGCAATGAACATACCTGATAGGAATATGCAACCAGAAGTGCAAACTTCATTGGTTTCTAGAACACTTTTTGTCAGAAAATTGTTGATTCAACGGCCGTTGTTGTCCAATAGGATTGAGCCAATTATGGATTAGCACAAATTCAGTCACTATATTTTTCGGATGGCAATGAACATACCTGACAGGAATGTACTATTTGAATTGCTTATGGCTTGGATTTTAGAACATTTTATTTCTATTGTTTAATTTGTTGTTCAACACAAATATTATTGAACGATATATCTCTGCTTTTTTAAACATAGTATCGTTCAGGAGCTAGGTTGGTTTTCCTCGATTTATGAATAAAAGTTTATGAAAACTATATTTCTATGATAAGCACAAATTTCATCAGTTTAGCGGCATTTAGAAAGTTTTTAAATTAGGCTTAAATTATTTCTGTTTTTTGGTAAAAATCGAATTTTATTTATGCCGTCTTTCAGGCGAAATTTAAAATTTTCTTTTCCCATTTTTTCGGCTCCTGGACTAGCACTAATTTTTACCCGTGAGCACTAATTAGCACAAATTGGGCTTAATCGGTATGCTGCTGTTACCCACGTATACAAGTTTCATACAATAACTCATGTTTTTTACGTGTTAAAAATGTCGAGTTTTGCTCCTACATATTACGATATCATTCATTGTTTGTTATCATTCGAAGAAAACTGCTGCAGAATCATATCAAATGCTTGCCAAAGCTTACGGTGAGCATGCTTTTGGTAAATCACAATGCTATCGGTTGTTTACTAAATTCAAAAGAGGTGATTTTGACGTGAGAAACGAAGAACGTGGAAGACCACCAAAAAAGATTGAAGACAGTGAATTGAAAGCATTGTTGGATTAGGATGACGCTCAAATGTAAAAATAACTCGCGGCCAATTGAATGTGTCACGAGAAGCCGTATTAATACGTTTAATATCAAGGGAAAGATTCAAAAGCTGGGAAAATGGGTTTCGCATAAAGTGAATGAAAGGCAACAGGAAAATAGTAAAACCATTGGGAAATGTTGCTCGCCAGATACAAGAGAAAGTCATTTCTGCATCGAATTGTGATGAAAATGAATCTATTTTTAGAATTTAAAGTGCAAAATGTCTTGAGTTGATCCAGGACAACCATCGACATCGGCTGCAAGGCCAAATCGCTTCGGACGGAAGACAATGCTCTGGCTGCTAAAACCTGATGAAATCGTAAATACTGAACGCGACCAACAACAAATGATCAATTTTAAACGAGCTTTGCGTGGAAAACGACCAACATGATGACACAAAATGATTTTGCTTCATGATAATGCACCATCACACAAAGCAAAACCGGTCATGAAAGCGTTGGAACCACTTAATAAATACTTTCATGGGTCACGGGCTTGCTAAGGCGCACTTCACTTCTTCCGGAAATGTACGATAATGGCTCGATAACTGGTTTGCATCAAAAGAAGAACAGTTTTTTTGCCATGGAATCCACGCATTGCAACAACAATGGCATATACAAAACGTCGTCTAGCCATTTGTAAATTAAGTCTAATATTCCATTTGTAGAAAATTGTGCCAATTCTTAATCATTAATAAAATCCTTTCTTTTCTTAGCTACCCTAATAGCGTTAGATAAACTGGTTTAGCAAAATCCAATCAAGTTCCCTATGGAAAAACTTAAATTTGTTAGTAGAGATTTTTGAATTTTTCGTAGTGTGTCGAACTGAATTGAATTTTATTTCCTAGAGTACTTGACCGAATTTCACTGAGCCAGTTTAACTAATCCTCAGTCTGTCCAGGCTATAAGACTGGGACATGCCATCAGGAGTCATAAAGCATTTCACAAAATTTGATTGGTTTTGAGTTCGGGAGTTGAGTATGATGGTTTTTTTCCGATGTCATGTAACGCTCCGTTGTGCGTTTTAATCAGTCAGTTTGTGCTGGATTGAGTTCAAAAATTAAACCTAACTGTTCCCGGACATATCATTGCACTTGATAGTGTAATTACATTGAAAACCGAACTGGGAGTTGAAATTAGTACTTCGAACTTCCAGTAAGATACCACTAACTGATTTTGTGTTAACAGGATGATAAATCAAATGCACACCAACATGTTTTAACTGTATGAAATCAAAAAGTTGCTGCAAATTAACAATTAAACAATTGATTTTGACGAAATGAAACGTGCAGTATAATGGCGTATACATAATCACGAAACTTGATCAGTATGTTCAGTACAAGCAGTTTAAGTGATTTCATTAATAAAATGAACGATTTTCAAAAATCATTCATTAAGTGTATTCAAACAATTTCAGTTTTAAATTAGGGTTGAATTAAGGGTTTTCTATTCCCAATTCTGGCTGTTATGGAGTATGCCACCAGTGAATCCTGGTCTTATCAGGTTATATACTTCAAGTCTAAGCATTGTGGCTAGAGAACTACGACTTTTTCTTACATAGTTGATCTAATTTAACAGATTTTGTGCATGACGCATGAAAATGGTCAGATAAATCCGTTCTAGGAGAAATGCTGACCAATTCTGGAGGAGAACTAAATTGATTTTGGCATGCACAGTTTCGCACAATTAAACTAAAGCAAAACATATGCTCTAATGATTAAACGGATCTATGGGATTTCTGGTGTGATAATCACGTCAGAAATCCAACATTATCTACCAAAATACATTATGCACAAATTTTACCGTTAGACGCACAAAATTGCACAATTAAACACTATTCGACAAAATAAGAAAACCTTGGGATTTCCAAAATGGAATTTCTGGCATGACACACATATCGACTCACTCAAACGATTGTTAAGCAACAACTGCATATCCAAAATGGCTGATATTTCGGTGAGTACCTATCAACGCAGGCGCAATCACACTCCCCCACTTTTATTGACGAGTGCTGACATCTTCATGTTGAGGTCGGAAATTTTTCAGACAACCCTCGTAAATATAAACTGGTTATGGGATCACTAAAGTTTAAATGTTTGACTAACGGTTAATACTAATAATCACAGCTTTCACCGTCTCCTGGGAGGTTTATTAGTTTATAAAAATGTTAAATTAATCGTTTTTAATGCAAAAACTTATTTTCAGGATGCAGTTTTAATTTCGGAGAATTAGACTACGTGTACAGTCTTAGGTGCTTAACAAGAATTGGAAACAAGGGAAATATTTACTTTCTTCTTTGATGGCTGATTCATTGAGACAACTTTTACCTTAATTATAAACTTTAGGGGTGTCATATTAAAAATTATAACATTTAGTGAATTTAGGTACTCCTGGAAAAGTGACCCGCATGTAATTTAGAATTGTAGATATTTCAACTTGATGCCTCGACGGTGTCAATTCTTGTTGAAAATGCAAAAAGGATTTTTGACCGGAGTCCTATAAAACTGCAAGACCCTTTGGATTTCAAGCTGTTGGCTATCAACCAAGTGCATTTCAGGAGATTTTATCAAAAGTGGTTTACTACTTTGTTAGTTATTACTCTTTCATCAAAATATGTGTCGTCATCTAACATTTTTTGTTTAGTTTTGAGAATTTTTTATCAATTAATTTTTCGACAGACAATTTGCGTAGTTCTATTTAGAATATTTTTGGTAATGAAAACTCGGAGAAAATTATATTAAAAATTATAATTTAACCTTGAGTTGCAAGGACACTTAGTTAGCCTATATTAACCTTTATGCATTTCATTCCTTAAATTAAATTTAGCAGAACCCGTAGTTTAAATGAGAAAGGATGGGCCATACACTATTTGAATATTCTTTATACTTTTGTAAGATTCTGCTGCGGATTTGATCTGCTAACTTGCGGGACGTTACACATTTCTTAAACCATTATTGATTTCACTTTATAAAATTTATTTTAACTGTCGAACTTTTCCAGGTCATGAACGAGTTACGTAACTAATAAAGGTAATATCAATTAAACATTGTGCAACTGTCACATGATTGTAGATAACATCACCACATGTGGGTATTACATTGGTATAAAACCAGAGTTTTAATTAATTATTTTCGGAGGTAAACGGGGCGAAATAGTTTAATTATCTTAATGGAATATAAAGTATAATTAACCCTTTGGCGTAAAGAACAGACTTGATCATACCAAGTCAATTAAGAATAAATTATCAATAATAAATCAATAATCGCATTAAAATATAATGACGTCATCAAAAAAACCTGTATGTATTCATTATGTTGATCACAAAAAAAATTTAAGGTTCGCATAAAGTTACGTGACCTATCTTTCCTTATGGTAACCGGGTTGTAGAAGTCATCTTTAAAGTGTTTTGCTGCAGCTTCAACACTCTTACAATAACTAACCAAAGCCATCCATTCTTCCTAAATAATCTTCCTTTACTTTGCCTAAATATTTTTCTGTTCCAAGGTAGTAATGATGCATCATCTCGTACAAGTTGGATCGATCGATTATTTTTTAACTGTTTTGTTGAATGTAATGGAATGTATCGTCAACTTCTATCTTACAGCCTATCTAGAGGCGAGTGCTCTTATTTCTGATTTTTTATCCGGATTTCGGAAAACGACTCTTCCGATTAAATATTACCTTACATGACGCACTGTTAGGAGCGATGTATTCAAAATTTTGGAGAATATAGCGTTGTATGTTTATATATTCAAGAGCAAAATAGAGTTTGGCATGAATGTTTAATAAGTAAACTACATTTGCTGACGACACAATACTATCGGATTTGATTGAGTTTATCAACCAAAGACAAAACAATGTTGTCTAGAGGTTCACGAGAGCTAGGAAACGGGTCTATTCTCTCAACTATTTAATCAAATTTAGAATGGAGTATACCTAACAGAGATCTATGCGAAGTTGGCCCGAAAAACACCTTTTCATTTTTGGTGTGTTTCTTTGCTAATTTCAATACCATCCCGAAAAATATCGTAATTGTATGGAAAATACATATCTCATCCCGAAATAATTTTTTCATCTATGTATCTACGAAATTTGTATTAATTATTATGAGAAAGCTAAAATTATCCCGAAAAGTTACTAAATTAATAATGCGATATTGTACAGATAATAATTGTAATATTTAAAATAATTTCCATAAATATTCAATATTAGAGCTTTATCCATGTGTCACTAAGGTTGTATTGAACTTTTCCATGTTATATGAAAAGTCGGTTAAATTAAAAATTGAATGCTGGAATCCAGGCGATATCCCCCTCGAGATTATTTGCTCAAAAGTTAGGTCCATCTATCTCAGATATAACGCCAATACATCAAGTCTGAACGGTGAATATAAAGGTCTGATCTAAAGCACAATCTCAGCATAGGTTTCATATCTAAAATGGGCAAAATTTACAATTTGGAAAATCAAAGGCTAAGTAACCCATTATTTGATTTAGCAGTCTTGGGCGAGCATGAAAACGTCTCACACAATTGTTGACTACAGAGCGACATAATGTACGCCCATTAACTATCCAATACAGAAGTCGCACGCTATATAAAAGTGCTTGTGGACCGGTAAATTGAAGTGATCCTGGAATGAGTATCTGATGTCGATGAAACTGTTTGATTTTCTCTTAAGTTTTTCATCTCGTCAGCAAACTCTCGATTCTGAATATGTTTGATGAAACATTCAGTTGCATACTCAATTTCCAACACAGTAATTGTTCAACTTATGATAGAACAGTATTAAGTCATTTCCGGATTTTCTTTTACACCGCGTTTTAATTAAATCTATAGATGTAATATAAACTAGCGTTGCACTTAATTTGAATATAGTTAAGTAAAAATTTTGTTATTAGTGTAATGAATGTAAATTGTTGTTAGTACAATCAACGACAAAATTGTATACAAACCAGAAAGTTTTACTAAATAAAGTGATTTTGTTCAGTTTACTCAAAGTGTGCAGTTCATTCTTAGAGTATTTTGAGGCCTCATCCATGGTAACCTCAAACACTCTCAACAATTAAGACCAATTAACTAATTTGGAGTTAACATTGGTCCTTCGAGGCCATTAAAAGTACTGGCACATTATACAGTCCACGCCAATCAACAACAGACAACCACAGTCTACAATCGACGCCGAACCACAACCGGAAACCATCAAGCTGCACAGCGAAACCCAAACTCGTTTTGGATTCATTACCAACGTTTAAAAAATTAACGAGCGGTAAATTTACCCGTGCTATCTTAGCTGCAGAATCAAAATGGAGAGCCTATTGCAGAGTCAATTGGCCAAGGCAGGTGAGATAACACAATTTATCTCCAACTATAAAAAGGACAGTGCAGACAGAAAAACGAAAAGATACCTTGAGGCCAGAATAGTGGCTTTAAAAAAGTTGTACAATGAGTACGTCGACGGTGACAACGAAGTGAGGAATCAAACATTCATTGGAAGCAACTCACCAATATTACAAGGATAGACAGACAGTATGGGACATATATACAAAGTATATTGATGATATGAGACAACGTCTCAATTAATCATCCATGCCATCAACACCAACTCCAGAATTAAATCCAAGATTTAACTTCGACAGGTCTGAGGGGTCAAACAAGAACGACCAGGACAGTGAGGTTCCATCATTCGGAAAATCCACTCATGACCAATCCTCCGAAACATCAAGAGATGAATCAAACACTAAACTACGAAATTGATCCAGCAATTAAAACAACAGAACATCAAAATGCGAAGTTTATATTGGGAAATTCGTGCGGCTGAGGATTTACTGGCAAGCAACAACAAGTCCAGAGCAGCCCTCAATCATAAAATAAAAACGATGGAAAGGGTAATGATGCAGATCGTGGATCTACATGAACGGATCTGTATGGAAGCTTCTGAAGAACAAGAAACTAACTTAGATTATTTTGTAGACCAACACTACGAAAATCTAGACAAGAATGAGCATGAAGTGCGGGCAGGTTTCGAGAAACTTAAAGAAACTGGTATACACACGATTGAATTTGACGATACAATAAAAACTCTAGGACTCCGCTGGAACTCTGCAACAGATACATTTCAATTTAAAGTCTCTTTGCAGGGAACTAAACCAGTGATATCCAAACGAACAATTCTATCGGAAGCATCTAGGCTTTTTGATCCGCTGGGATGGTTAGCACCCGTGGTAGTTCAGGTGAAAATCTTGCAGCAAGATTTATGGGCATCTGGCGTAGGATGGGATGAAAAACTTAATTCAAAATTTGATGACAGATGGTCAAACTGCAAACTATAACTACCACAGCTAGAGAAAATTAGAATTGATCGTTGGACACATCTACACCAGCCAAGCCAAAATTGAATTACACGATTTCTGTGACGCATCTAATCAAGCGTATGCTGCAGTGGTATACAGCAAAGTAAATAATAAAATAACACTAATTGCTGCTAAAACAAGGGTTGCGCCGTTAAACCAGACAATATCGTTACCAAGGTTACAGTACGTCGGCAGGATTGCTTTTACTTGGTACATAATGCCAATCATCCGACAAAGTCAATTCTTCTATTAACGCTGTACGATTAGCAACGAATGTTACAAATTTCGATGGAGAGTTTTTTATGTGCATCAACGTGATTTGTGAATCAGACCACAGATAAATAACTGTAAAACTTATATCCATAATGGATTTCACACGTTCAACCGGCTGAGCAACCAGCACTGTAGCGCACAATTCTAAACGTGGGATTGTATGTCCTTTAGCTGAAGCAACTCTAGATTTGGAACAAAGCAGTCTCACATTCACCTCTTTGAATACATTTACAACACGAATATAAATTACGCATCCATAACCATTTCCGGACGCATCGCCAAACGCATGAAATTCAATTTCATCAAACTCACGAGGTGCCACACATCGTGGAATAGATACCTGTTTCAAGTCAATCAATTATTTCTTGAAATTATTTCAGACAATACGCATATGTGACGGTATTTCCGAATCCCAGAAAGTAATGTAGAAAACCTGTGTACAGTAACTTGTACACAGGTTTTCTACATTACAATCAAACTTATCGAAAATGACTTTGAAGTGATCGTTCCTGGTGTCCCAATGAATTCCCAACACTGATTTTAAATTTTCATTGACGATATCGTTATGATTTTTAAGCATTGATCCTAAACACTACATTCGACTCAAATTTTCGCAATTCAAAACCCACCCTATTCTGGGTACAATTTACCTTCATCCTCAGCAAGTTTCATTAAGCAACGAGTTGCTAAAAAAGGTGCGGTTCTTGATTCATCCGTGACGGTTTTTAGTCGGTAATATTTAATCTTAGACTCAATATTTTCTCGCCACCAAATCCGTTGAAATTCACGATCTGTTTCAGAAACAAGTATCTGACGATACATTTTTGCGATGCCGCCTACAACTACAATGGGATATTTTCGAAAACGAATCACAATCGAAAACAAAACTCCTGTTGGACTGAAGGTCCTGTCAATAAACAGCCATTTAATGAAATACCTGATGATGACCGACTAGATGCATTAAAAACAACCCGAAGCCGAGTTGTTGCTATACGACTACCTTCCTTTACCACATAATGATGCGGCAAATAAAAATTTCCGAAACATCAGGATCTCTAACTTCTTCCATGTGGCCATGATTAATATACTCAGCAATAAACTGTCCATATTCCCTTTTTACATCACGATTTCTAGACAATCGATCTTCCAAATTCTTAAACTGTTTTAAAGCAGACCCATTTGACCTTCCCAGTTGGTTGATATTTTTGTTAAACGGTAACGATGATGTTACATGATTAAGAAAATGTTCTTCACAAATCTTTTCTTCCACTGAATAACCCTTCCTCGAAAGAATACATTCCAATTCCCAAAATAGTTCAACTTGTTGACTTAATTTCGAAATCGCCTGTAAATATGAATTATCTATTGTTTCATGTGTTCATCAGGGTGAGTCTACAGTATGCCCTATAATGACTAATGACCAACCGGTGTTTGGTCGCTAGTCACCACTCTGAAATTTGTGATTTGTTTGTGTGAGTTTTCGCTTCCGTATATGAAATAGTTTCGAAGCAATCCATTGTACCGCAACACTCTGAATGGTCTTAAGAATTTAACTTTGTTAAGAAATCGGTTTAAATAAGAGTGTCGGTAAGGTTTCCAGATGTACGTATTTAATACTAACACTAGGTATTTTTTATAATCGAATTTATTCGAGCAAAATGGAAGGAAGTAGTCCTGATCAATGTAGAGAAATATTTTAGACGTGCTATAAGTACTGAGTTCATGTTGACTTTAATACTAAACTTTTCAAATTTCTAAGATTTACACGTTTTGAGGGCTGCCAAAAATCACTCAAATGGAGTATAAATAGTAAATGGCCATACCTATCACATGTAGAGATTAAGAGATTATTGATTCTGGACTACAGACCTATTTTTGGAAGGTCTGGTCGCATATTCTTGAATATTACATCATTTTTTTCCGAGCGGACATCTATCCAAATTCCCAAATGCTATACCGTATAAAATATCCTTGAAACATTCGAAATAATTTTTTAGACTCTTTAAAATTTCGATTCACCTCCCTTAAATTATTTAAATTAATTTTTGTTATATTCAACGTATCAAGAAGACTGAAGTTTGATAAAAATTTGATTGTTTGCTTGTGAATATGTATAAATGAATAATTTAATGGAAGTTAGTTAATTTTTGAAGTTTTTGGGAATCCTGGAGTAGAATAGGTTACACAGGAAATTATTTTCACATTCTTTATACCCAAACGAAACAATTCCCTTAGTAGGGAATTCAAGAATACGTGAATTCCAATTCACGGTCGATTTTATAAATTTTGAAAGATATACACACGGGAAGAATTGATGTAGAATACGGAGACACTGGGCAGGATCATGAATATCACACGACAACTTTAAGCGGTAGTGAACAATTTACCGGGTTGTTCCATTGTTTCAACATAAAATACAATTGAAATTTGTTAGCTTCGTAGCGACCGGTAAACTTGGTTTTGCCCCTGCGTGGTGCTTCCCACTGTGCGTTTAAAGGAAAGTTCTTTATTATTTACATGGTTATGAACGTGCGTATTTTACACAAATTTTATCTGACAACCCCATGTCGATCACCTCCAAGTCTTATAAAGGATTGCGCGGAAGACAATATACGTGGAAGTGTATTTCCGGAGCTCACAAAAATGTTCTAATGAACCAAATAATAATTGTAAATGTGCATTACATACCTACTCGTTAGTAATATAAAACCGAACGGTTCACTGATGCCGTGCCATAAGCATACCAACGAAAGGGAAATGTGAAGCATGAGTAACTTAAATGTGTAACTCTTTTATTTTTATAGGAACTTGCACAAACCATTATTCCGTGGAATAAGAGATCCTAACAGTATCGGATGTCTAGCCCGTTCATAAGTAATTTACTATCCAGTTCGTTAATAAAAGAACTGTGTAACCGATGAACATCAACATACCAATTGCTAGAGGTTGTTATATAGTATTAGCTTAGCCGCTGCTCTAAGTTGTAAATATCATAATAAATAAAAATGAATTCATAATCATTAAACAGTTACGAATCTTATTAACTTCTATTGTAACTAAATAAGTTTAAAATTGAGACAACAACTTGGCGCTGTATATAGATGATGTACAGATTTTTTGAAAGCGTTCGACAAAATTCATCATTCAACCTTCACAAGTTGTTCACTTAAGCCCTTTGCTGTTTTCATTATGTGCCAGCCTTTCATCGATTTTATGAAAATTTTCACTCAGGTTAACATTTAAGTCGAGGACCCAAAACCAATATGTTTTGTACATACTCAAGACCTACCAACCTGTCTAACATTAGATTTTGTGCTTTCGCCTTATCAGGATCGCTGCAATTTATTACAAATGCAACAACAGCGCTTGGACTATCGGCGGGATATAGCACCTGCAGTTTTAGTTAGAGATATTTTCGAGTCTCGTTGTGATTGCAGTCGACTACTATCAATGTCTAATTTTCATACATTTTCAATCTCTTTGATTTTTTTTCATGTGAGGTTTTGAGTAAGGCGCCTCGGAATAATGCGTGCCATGGTAATATGGTGCGCAGTGGCCTTTAATTAGAATTTTGAAAAAAAAATAAATAAAAAAATCTACAGGGTGACTGAGACCAAGTGTTACCAAATGAAAGCGCTGTAATTTTTTTAATTTTGATTATTTTTTATTGAAATTTCGTGGAATATGTTGAAAGCAACTACATTTTAGGAAAAACATGTTACTGCTCGATATGACCTCCTTTGGCTCTGATTATTTGATTCAGTCTTCCATAGAAAGCATTGCATGCTGACCGAACGTGAGCTTGCAGAATTTTATTCCATTCTCGAACAAGAGCTGACTTCAATGCATCAACACTTTCGTATTTTTTAGTGGACACCTTACTCTCCAAAATGGACCATATGGAGAAATCCATGGGATTCAAGTCTAGTGAATATGGTGGCCATTCTTTCGACAAAATCAGCCGCGGAACGCAATTTTGTAAAAATTGCTGTGTCGCTCGAGCTTTGTGTGACGGTGCCGAGTCCTGTTGGAATGTCCAACGGTTAGCAAAGCATCGTTTAGGATCTTTTGGCGGTACACCTCTTGGTTTACCTTGACTCCATGTTCGATGAAAACCAGAGGAGTGCGTCCATCTGCAGTCACTGCAGCCCAAACCATAACATAAGCTGGTGATTGCTTGCGCATGGCATCTCTTGTGTCCAAATTATCGTTGGACTTGTGCTCTAACCAAACACGATCATTTTGTTTATTCACATACTGTTGAATGGTGAAAATTTTCTCATCAGAAAAGACAATTACTGGAATCTCATCACGTTCGGCCAAGGCCTTCAATGCTCGTGTTCTTTCAAGCCTAACTTTTTTTTGTGCCTCCGTAAGATCTTGAACTTTTTGTATCTTGTAGGGCTTCAAGTGTAGTTCATTTTTCAATCTGGTTTGAATGCTGTATCGTGAAACATGTAGACGTGCGGCTAATTGATTGGCACTTTGACGAGGATTTCGTTGGATTCGTTTCTTCACATTTCGTATCATTTCTTTTGATGTTGCTGTCTTTTTAGGACAGCCTCTGTTGCGTTTAGCGATGCTACCAGTTTCGTTGTATCGAGTTATGGTTCGATACACAAACATTTTATTCACATTCAAATGCTGGAGCTGACGAACTATTGCTGTTTGTGAATTTCCACCCAAATACAGTGCAATTACACTATTACGTTTGAATTCCATTACGATTTTTTTATGAAGATATTAATTTAGAACAATTATTTGTTGACCACATGTAAACAACTAACCAAACTTCAATCTGTCAAAAAATTGACGCGCGAAAATGACAACTACACAAATGACAGCGAAGTGAAGTCAGTAACATTTGGTCTCAGCTATGAGCTCTCAGCTACCCGTATTTGAACCCTGTTACAAACAAGCGTGGAATGCAATAATTACTGTGAAATATAGAGAACTTATGGTTTTGTAAATAATTAAATGAGCTCGGCCAAGACAAATATCATTCATATGGTGCCCTCCGCCAGTGTATGGAACGGTAGATTGACCATTAAGTGTGGAACAATTAATTAATTTGTAGTGGACGTAACATTTTTTGAACGAAAGCACATCAAACACATAAGCTACCGTTTTACTAAATAAGACCATGAATGGAGTAATAATAAAAGCGTGAGAACATTACCGAATTCATATTAGAAGTCTTAAAACACTTCACAAAGAAACAATTAACAGCGGATATTTTTAACACGAGCAAAGCAATTCAAAAACAATCCAGACTATTATGCAATAAAGATAGCCAAGTTAATTATGAAACAATGGAATTGGAGACCACCTCTTTATGTTGTTTATATGTACAAGTAAGTACAATAAATAAAGACATTCTTCAAGACATTCTAAAATCTTAATTTACATATGTACTCTAACTAAACCACATTCATTGTCTTTTTGGATTTATGTTTTTGTTATTTTAAAGTATATACGTACGTACGTTCCTTTTCTCCTATGTGTGCACGAACTATTTTGTGTAGGTTTCGATAGTTCATATTTCATATCAATCTGGCGCCAAGAATATTGCCGCACAAAAACGATATTCAATCATAACAAGTTGAAATTTAAATAAAAATGTTGTACCTTGCTTACCAGACTTTGTGCACTTACACTTTTTATTTCGAATTGTATATCGCGCGCGCAATCAACTTTCCATAATAAGAGTGTTTGTTGCCCATACCAGTTTCCTTGAGATTTCCAGATTCCATTTTGTTTGGGTGGCCAGAAACAACAAAAACTGAGAAAAATTCTTTATTACCTGTAATCAGATTAATAATTATATAAATTATATTACATACCTGCTATATCAACTCCAAATAGCATCAATTTTTCAACAATTACTTTATTATTTTATATTTTTATGAGTAAAGAATTTTTGTGTAGGCAAATTTATGTAAATCAGACGAATTAAAATGTATCGAACCGTCAGTTTGATGGCAATTCAAAAATAAAATTCAAGTTTGACAGTTTTGACAGTATGATTAAAAATTTTAATGATTTTATATATTTTAATTATTACTAATTATATTCAATTTCCATACCCACAACACCCCTTATCGTAATAAATCAATAATTATTGTAAACAATTTAAATAAAACAACCACAAATATAAAATTATTCAATATTCATTTTGCTGTTCGGTGCGCCATCTAATGTAAATAAATAAAAATTCAAACTATTATCCTAGTTAACCACCATTTTAGTACTAAATATTATTACTAGTGCTCAACGCTAGGAGACAATTTTCGAACTTTCGAACTCGAAAACAAAATTCAAATTTTTAAAAGAGTAAATGTCATTGTGCGTTTTTATTTGTTACTAAACAGGTGAGTTTTATTTTTATTCAATCAATTTAGTTTCAATCCAGACTATTATGCAATAAAGATAGCCAAGTTAATTATGAAACAATGGAATTGGAGACCACCTCTTTATGTTGTTTATATGTACAAGTAAGTACAATAAATAAAGACATTCTTCAAGACATTCTAAAATCTTAATTTACATATGTACTCTAACTAAACCACATTCATTGTCTTTTTGGATTTATGTTTTTGTTATTTTAAAGTATATACGTACGTACGTTCCTTTTCTCCTATGTGTGCACGAACTATTTTGTGTAGGTTTCGATAGTTCATATTTCATATCAATCTGGCGCCAAGAATATTGCCGCACAAAAACGATATTCAATCATAACAAGTTGAAATTTAAATAAAAATGTTGTACCTTGCTTACCAGACTTTGTGCACTTACACTTTTTATTTCGAATTGTATATCGCGCGCGCAATCAACTTTCCATAATAAGAGTGTTTGTTGCCCATACCAGTTTCCTTGAGATTTCCAGATTCCATTTTGTTTGGGTGGCCAGAAACAACAAAAACTGAGAAAAATTCTTTATTACCTGTAATCAGATTAATAATTATATAAATTATATTACATACCTGCTATATCAACTCTAAATAGCATCAATTTTTCAACAATTACTTTATTATTTTATATTTTTATGAGTAAAGAATTTTTGTGTAGGCAAATTTATGTAAATCAGACGAATTAAAATGTATCGAACCGTCAGTTTGATGGCAATTCAAAAATAAAATTCAAGTTTGACAGTTTTGACAGTATGATTAAAAATTTTAATGATTTTATATATTTTAATTATTACTAATTATATTCAATTTCCATACCCACAACACCCCTTTTCGTAATAAATCAATAATTATTGTAAAAAATTTAAATAAAATAAACCACAAAAATAAAATTATTCAATATGCATTTTGCTGTTCGGTGCGCCATCTAATGTAAATAAATAAAAATTCAAACTATTTCCTAGTTAACCACCATTTTAGTACTAAATATTATTACTAGTGCTCAACGCTAGGAGACAATTTTCGAACTTTCGAACTCGAAAACAAAATTCAAATTATTAAAAGTAGTAAATGTCATTGTGCGTTTTTATTTGTTACTAAACAGGTGAGTTTTATTTTTATTCAATCAATTTAGTTTTTATATTTAATAATTAAATGGTAGACTAATTATGCATATATTAAATTGAATAACCATATTGTTGTGTATATAAATATTGGTATGGCTGACTTTTTATGAAATTCAACCTTTGGCGCGCATTTTACTGTTTGTGGATTTTTATTCCCACTTTACCAACATTTGAATTAAACACTTATATTAAGAGCACTCTTTATTAACCCTAGAGCCGTACATATGAGTTACTTCGCTTTGTCGTACTTCGGGGTACTCAATGCCCCATTATTTTTTGGTGGAAAATGAATGTCCTGCAGAATAAAATACTTAATCCAACAAATTTTTGTATAGAATAGAGCAACGAACTGTTTTATTTGGAACTAATACAGCCTTTTTAGAAAAATTCGTTGCTCTGTTCTATACAAAATTTTGTTGGATTAGCTATTTTGAATCCATTTGATTTATTTTTGAAAATATATTAGATAACTATTATTCCAAAATATTAACATTTAATTTGGTGAATGCGTTCTTGGTTGCTTTGATGGTGGTACCGAAGAGGAGGTGAATTGCACAGACAAAATTCAAATTACAGTCTTCTTCCTCATCAGCCACTGGGTTTGCGCTTGTCGTATAGCACTGTTCGCGTACCTTAAAATATAACCTTTATTGTTCAGAATTTCAGTATTGTAATGTTCGTAATCTCATAACCAATTAACTGTAAAGCTGGTCAAGGTTGGATTACTCAGTTGAAATATGCGATAGGCAACAAGGGCACCTACATCCAACATGTAATAAAGCAGTTCATTTGATCGAGCGTATCAACTCCACCCTTCGTAGCAATGTAGTCCAAAATAACTTGCGGTTTTTGGGTGCTAGTATCTATAGCTTCATCCACGTGTGCTATAAAGAGAAGCAAAACGTTTTTTTTTGTGTTGTGTACATAACTAGTAAGACACAAGTTATCAGAGAACTCAAAAATTGTAGAATATGCTTCTCTACGTTGTATTTCATTCGAATATGTGAACTGTTTCGGTAATTCCGGTTTATTCGATCGTATTGTGCCAGTCAAAGTTATTTTGTTTGTAATTAACTCCTTTGCTGAAGGGACACTTGTGAAAAATTATCCATGGTGATGTTGAAACCTTTATCGAGATAACGGTCACTAAGCCCGAAGCACGAGATCGTGAGCAATATTTCGAGATATCTGTTCCCCTGGCTTTGTGCCCAAATATATTTCTCCTGCTAATGGATAATTCGTAGTAGCATCAAAATTTAGAAAAAATATAGGTCTCATTTCAATAAAATATAGGAGCCGGTGCACTGGTGGCATATAATCGGAAACAGTACTATAAATTAACGGGTATATGCACTATGGCAGATAGTAAAATTTCTACTTATACTTACATTTCTTTCACAACATGGCGAATTTCATGAAAGACAAAATATTGTTTATGTATCGCATTCACTACCTATGTTTGTTCTTGTATTAAATCCTGTTTTTATAAAACCATGATTCCTGTTCCATATAATTAAACTATGTTTTATTTTGTTTGATGGTTTTCCATAATTGCACTGAAACACGTCCCCGGGTCCAAAAAGGGTTATTCAAATAATTTCTGTTTTCTGCAAATACAATTAAAATTATTTTATTAGAAATATTTCTTATTACAAATTTTTTCACAGTTTTTGGTAATCATATGTTATATAGATTAATTTAGTTTTGTTTGTTTAAATTTAAGAAACCAAAGATTTACCAATAAATATAGATACAAAATGACGGCATCTTTATTTCTCCAATAATTGTCCAAAAATTTCAACATCCGCCTATATTTTGAATTTAATTTATTTTATTTATTATTAAAGTAAAAGTTTCAATGCACAATAACAACAGGCAGAGATAAAAAATCATTTAGTGTAGCTTAGATTAACTAGCGGAAATTCCTTTAACAGACGGGAAACGTTACTATACGTATTCCATAATTAATAGGAACTACTCCTAGGTAATATAAGTAATTGGTTCGCATCTGCTATAAATTTAGTAAATTATACAATTATTATAGTACCGCTTGCCATAATCTGATTCTTATATATAAATAGGAAAAAATTGGTGATTTTTTTCTCCGTGTACCTCCCCGGTTTGCTTGGTATGTATTGTTTGAAGCTACATCTTCCTCGGGTTGTAACCAACTGCTCATCAATGGATATCTCTCTGGACGAGATAAAGTGCTCTGCAAGGTTATTTGAAATAAACTACACACATGGCTGAATGTAGCCAGTTTGTCCGACTGCATGCGAGCTGGTCTTGTCGTACAATCGTGCGTCGTGTCATCGAATCTAATAAAACGAGTAATTTGTTCAAATCTTGCTAGAGTTAACACAGCTCTGTAGAAAGGTGTGTGCGACTCATGGAACAGATTCTTGGCCTGCACTAAACATCAGCGTATTACTATAACTTCAGCGTATAATAAAATTGATATGTAGGCATGAAACAATTCATCAGTGTTTACATCGGTCCAATATCGCATATTCTTGGGATAGTTCAAATGTCTTTCATATAGCTTTTTCGTTTAGCTTTTTTATTTGTATCTAATACAATAGCTTCGACAATCGATATTGGTATGAGCCGTCTGAATGCATCTACTTTATTTGCAAATGCTCCGTTACATAATGCAATGTGATTTTTTCTTGCAGCTTTTGCGAAAGTTATTGTTTTACTCAGAATGAAAGGGGCGCGATCACTAAATTTGCTGACAATTTTTGTTCTGTGCGATATCGTGCATTCCTCGATTAGACTCAACTGTTGCTTACAGCTTCGTTCTGTTGTGTTTCTGGAGGATATTTGGCAAAACTTGTTTGATTTTCAGCTTTACGAAAATCTTCAATCATCGATTTTTTTCAAATCACTAATTTATAATAACACACGCTAATTACACAAACAACTACCTGTTCTAACGAATTTTCTTTTTTCTTTCTTTCTTAAAGTAGTCTTAAAGTATATAAATTATTTTTGTTTGTGTCGAATGAAAAAATACAAAATCCATTAATAATTTTACGGAGCACTGTATGCCCCAATATACGAAAATGGCATTTTTTGTTTTTGGTTCTTTCACGCAAACAGACACTACAAATATATTTATATATAACCATCTCTTTCGAATAAACAACAATTATTAGTACGTATAATTTATTCTTAAAGTTTATTATTAGTTTGAAAATCGTTAGGGGCAACGACTGCCCCAAGTACAGCTCTAAGGTTAAAGTTAATTTGTTGTTGAACCTAGGTAGCCTTAAAATTAAATTTCAATGCGTCTATTTATAAATTTTTTCTTTACAATTCGAGCCTATACCTAATAGGAAAACTCTGTATTTGCATACCAAACAATCCCCAGCTCTGAATCGACAATTTTCGGAGTTAATTTTCATGCATTTTTTTAAATTGTTTCTGTAATATAAAAACAAACTAAAAACTAGACACGAGATTAAGAATTTTATTATTGTAAAAAATGTTTGAGCCTATCGTTGTTGTATAATCCGATCGAGCTTGCACAACGTCTCCAAGTTTAAAAGATAATAGCTGCGTTTTTCTGAAAAACAATCGAGTTGAGTTCGCGATAGCTTTATTCAAATAAAATTTTATTTTTAAATTAAATATCCAAAAAATACATCATAAAAGTTGTATAGTTTTCTTGTAATATCGATGTCAGAACTAGAGGGTGTAATTTCCCGGGATTTTTTTTATTCATTTTCAAAAGAAATTTTCCGGGGCTCTCGGGATTCGCGGGAAATTTCTAAAAATTCAATTAACTCGTTAAAATATTGAAAAATTTTAAAAACGCATTTGATATTTAATAAAAATAATATTTTTAGTTTTTTAAAACTTTCATCTTTTGTTATTTCAAATATCGTATTTTTAGATAATTATTTATGTACCTTTAGACCTATAGAGTCTATACATAATTTTATTGTTTGTTTAAAAAATAACTTATTAACATAGACAATTAAGTGAGAAATCGCTCAAATATGGTTGCTTCTTTGAACAAAAATTAGATGAGGATGAAAAAACTCTTTCGCTTTCTATCGAAGTGGGTTGAATGGTTATTAAGGCATCCAGTAATTTCTGCAGGTTTTTGATAACGTTTCCCATACTTTCATATAATTGAATTTCCTTTTATATAATTTTTATCTGATGATTTGACGATTTTTCTACAATATTTCCAGTTTTAAGAGCTGCGATTACTGCCCCAAACAAACTCTCATTTATATCAGGTACTAAGATGTGTCCGTTATCTTCCCCCAACCTTCTCTTTCCTCAACGATTTCAAACGTTTTAGAGAATAACCTATTATGCATTTCGTTGTAGCAGTAGATTGTAAATCGAGTGTCTGAAGATATTTTGTTAAAGTCACAAGATCTTTAATGCTTTCGTTTGATGCGACGTGATAAAACTTCCAACAACTCTGTTGAGATATTATCATTATTTGCACGTAATACATCAAATAGGAATTTTAAAAATGCATCAGCTGTAATCATATTTGTATCATGTTTACCCAAAGCTTCAGCAGCGCATTTACATGGTTGAAGTGCATTGAAAATATTCGATAATATAGTAATATACTCGTCATTGTAATGTTAATGAACCCAAATCATTCAGTGGCTTTCTAACTGAGTCAACAATTGTAAGACATTTCCAATTCAGCCTTAAAATCGTCACGTTCACAAATTTGGTCAGCATTATAGATAATTCTTCGGTGCTCGAGCTATATGTATTTTCATTAATGTTACTTTGATCAACGCCATAATTTAAAAAAAATTTATATCTACAATTGGTCAATATTCAGACAATGTTTCAAATTTTACCATCACGGCAGTGCCATCATTGGTTGAAGCAACTACGTCTGATGAATTTCCGAAATCGGAGAGCTTAGAATTGACCAGCTCAATTGTTTTATCAGCTGTACAACTTCCTTTGGTTCCGTAAACTGGTCTACTTACCCAATGTGAGGCTAAATTTTCAACATAAATCTTTATGATATTTTATTTTGGTTACTATTTCACATTTTGCGGTTGCATAATAATCGTGCATTGGTTTCATTACTTTATATTTACTTTTTGGTAAATTAAATTGTCCATCATGAAGTGCTTGACGAATAAATTCGCTTTTGGTTATACCGTGGATTGAAAATCCATCAACCGCCGCAAGTCTTGTCATTATTTCTCCCATGGATTGCCTTTCAGTAAAGCTTTTCCAACGTTGCTAGGGCTTGCCACTGGATCATTTACTTTTCTTTTCATGTTCAACATATTGATTTTATGAACAAACTGCAAATGCCTGATTAAACCGCTATGAACGCTATTGTTCATTTTCCCAGATCAAATGTGTATTTGTATGTAATTAACGATCGTTCGGGTTTTTGCTACTTCCTGTTAGTATATGCCCGGGGAATTATATTGCTGTTTTTCTTGAACTATCAATAATGTTTAGAACTTCTGTGGATTTTTTAATGTTTCTTGATTCGTGGCATGTATTACGATATCGTCCATTAACACTTCGACATTGATTAATTCGCTTAAAAGACTTGGCATTATCTATTGAAATATTTCTGAAGCTGATCATAATCCGAGTGGTAATCTAGAACAACAAAATCTTATCCACGGAGTAGCAAAAGTCAAATATTTCTTAGCCTTTCGGTAACTTTGATTTGCCAGAATACTTACATGCAATATAACAATGTGAAATATTTTGCACCTAAAATGCTTGTTGAGATGTCTTCTAATGTACGAAGTAGAAAAATGTCTGCGTAATAAAATTTTACTCAAGTTTACACCAAAACAATGCAAATCGTTAATTTTCCTTTTTGCTTCAGTACTACCAACCATCGGTGGAACTGTTGACGGTAAATGGTATCTTTAGTGCTGGTGTCCTTTCAAACTTTGGATTATTATTGAAAACATTCAACTTGGGGTTATTATCAAATCATTGAAAATTTCTTCATTAATCAAATCGACAACTTTTGAGTCGGGCCGAATTAATAATTTATATTTTTCGAAAGTTTTTAGGCCTAGTATAGGCTTTGAGTCTTAATTATATTAAGATTCGATATTTTTAAATTTAATTTTAACTGGTTTGTTTTTGAATGTACATGTCACTTCACCCTCGCCAATCACATTAATTTGGTTACCACTGTATGACAGTATAAGGACAGTTTAAGTTCGACTCAATTTTTAATGTGAGCACACTACTCTGTGCTACTGAGTCCAGCTTTAAATGAACTTTTTCATTCTCAATTATTATTGTTTCCATCCAACAGTCATCGTTATTACAAATAAAAATTGATTTTTATTGTTTCCACAAACAATTGCTTGCCTTAACTATCATTTTCGTCAGAATAATCCGCACTGTTGTTGTTATTTTGAATGTTTTGAACGTTTTTGTACAATTTTATTATTTTTAGCCTGGTTATTATTTCTCACTAATGCCGTTTTACAAACACTTTCGAGATGAGTGATATATTACCTTTCCACAGGTTTGTCTCTTATTAAACTACATGTTAGAGTTGCATATTTACATTTGGACGGTTGTCTTTTAAGTTAAGAAATTTTCGAATATTGTTCAGGCTCTTGATGTAGTTTATTAAACTTATATCGCTAATACCTAGTGTTTATTTTAGGTGTAAAAATCCTCAAATTTCTTTTAGATGGCTAGTACGTCTTTTTGCAGACCGTCATCCAGTCGAAATGTGTTAAATATCCTTATTACGTCTAGGCCAATTGTTGACATAAATGTTGCTTGTACTTCCTCAGTTTTTTTTTATTGAGAACCTTTGCAATTTTAAAACATTTATATTGTTATATCCATTTTTCCCAATTTTTTGCCGCATTTTCACTTAAGGGAAATATTAAATCTTGCTGGTCGTTGTTGGTTATTATGTTTCATAAAGTTTTAATTAAATCTGGGCTACGGAAAACAAATTTTTCCTTAATACAAATAAAAATTAATTCTTTGTGTAATTTGAATCCCTAGATCTACTCCAATATGTATCGAGTTGTCTAAAACTCAGAAAAGCATCTCTACTATCAAACCTCTACTCACAGCGGCTTTCTGAGAACTGCGGCTCGATATTACAGTTGAATTTGCTTCATTGATGATGTACTTCTTTACTAAATCTATACTGGTTCATTCAATTTATTCATTTATACGCTTACATAAGCGTACATAGTAGACTGTTGTTTCGTCATTCAAGGCTGTCGCTAAACCATTTTTTTAATAGAGTATTTAACCATCCAATGGATTTAGATCTGCTTTTAAGGTCAACCTGTACACTGACATGGACGGTGGGTCAGCACTGAATTCTGCTCTCCAACAAAGGAGTCATAATTGTCTTTATTAACATCATCGATCCTAATCGACGAGGAAAATTTGCTTTGCATCCTGCGTCTGCGGTGGGATTCAAACCCAGTACCTTCCGGTTCAAGTACCGAAGCTTTATCCTCTGCACCACTTGTCCGGTAAAAATGTCCATTAAATTATATTTGTTTAACTAAGACAAATTATTAAAATTGTTTCTAAAATTTTATTGCTGGTTGTAATAATTACCCCTATATTCATTCAGATTTAGAAACCTTGTTTTCCATTTTATACAACAAAATTTTTTTTTCATAGTTTCATTTCACTATAGGCCACTGATTTTTGTACACTTATAAAATTGTAGCTAATATAGTCCGAAAGCTTTACCGTATTGCATCCAATACAATATTTAAAAAATTAAATAAATAGTAAGCATTGAACAAATATAAAGAATTTAGTTAACAAAATTAACCAAACAAGCAACTACAATTTACCTTTACCTAATTTATTAGTCTTGTTCGTCTTCACTAGATTTGCTAGTTTCATTATTCCTCGTTCAATGATATCAGTCTCTGTTCGAATAGACGCTCATCTAATAACAAACCAGCTATACCGAGAAACACTTTGTGAACTGTACCCAACATCCAATGACTATACTTGGTTTCGGCAATTTACGACAATTTACGACAATTATTTATAAATTTGTGTATAGTACATTTGTATATTTGAGTACATCTTATAATATCACTGCTATAGGCGTGGCATACAAGCATAGTACGTATATTGGTCTTAAGCCAATTATCATTTTTTCGTCAACAATGTTGGACTATAAAACCAAGTTTCTTTTGAAAACAAAACCTTAGCTATACAGCTCTACCCATTATCTATGCGGTGTTCTATTTTCTTTGAGCATAACATCTCTGAATTTCATTCGTTAATTTTTGGGTTTCAGGAAGTTACTCTGTGTACCAACCATTGTAATTCAGTAGTGAAGTCTTGAACGCTCCCAACTGTGGCATGGGACATAAATTCAAGCTATGTATATGCTACTTTCGAGGCATCTGTGATGCAAGATGCTTCTGCGTAGCTTGCCTTTGTTGGTTTGATCTAATTGCTTCACGTCAGTTACTTTAGGAAAACCTTTTATTATCTTCTGTTTTTCTATTAAATATTAAGCTTTTCAATTTATATTAGTCTCAAGAAAGTGTTCTGGCAATCGTTTGTTACTTCGATAATCTATAATTTACAAGGATGAAAGCGAATTTAGCTAACTGATGTTGTAACGACTGGTATGAAATGAACCATCAACATGATTAGTCGAAAATTTACTGGGAAAAATGGCGTGAGGCGCACGGTATAAAACTAATTTTCGAATCCCAGTTTTACGAATCAAATTCAGATTCAGAAACCACAAAATTCCGCAATTTATGGGCATTATTAACCATAAACGTAGCCTCAATAATATTGGAGATATTGGCCAATTTTTTATATGCCATATATTTAAATGATGTGCATTACGTCACTCAGTAAGCCCGAGGCTATCACAGAGATGACACTGTTTTTTGATAGTAAAAATACCGATGATCGTTGGTTTGCTGAGTTTAAACGTGGCCGTATAAACACGGATTATGGTGAACGTTCAGTCGCCTCAATTCGGTAGTTATTTCAGAAAATATATCTAAAGTGCTCAAATAAGAGCGTAAAATAAAGTTGTGTGAGATAGTTAACACCTTAAAGGTATCAGAAGTCATTGTAAGTACTATTTTGCATGAACATTCGTTCATGAGAAAGTTTTGCTCAAAGTAGGTGCTGCACTTGCTCACATTGGACCAAAAACAGCAACGCGTCGACTCGCGATTATTCAGAGCGCGCTGGTAACCTTGATAAAAAATACTTTTTGCAAAATTTAAGGAATTGAAGTTTGAGTACCGTATTCTCCGGATCCGGCTTCCAGCAACTACTACCTGTTCGCAGATCTCAAAAAATGCTCCAGATGAAGTGAAGAGAAACGGAATGAATGTATCACTCTTGAAGGAAACTGTGTTGATGAGTAAAGTCGAATTATGACACAAAAATGGTTTTTAAGTAGTTAGCCTGGACACTTAGTGAGTGACGAGCATAACTCTATTTCGCTTAAAATCTATTAAATGGTCACAATTTCAATACCTAAAATTAATTTTCCTGAGTTCCAATCGGTAACAGACTATATCCATATTTCAGAAGTTTACCAAACCCTCGTTTCTGAATTCCAATTCTCTCTACAAACCAATTTTCATCAAAATTGGTTGACTGAATTCCAGCAGCATGACCAATATATGCAAATTTCAGACGTCCTCTGAAAATGCTTCTAAATATCGTTGAGCTCCTTTCCGCAAGGAAATATGCCGGAGCTTAAAACTATTTCACAACCATTTTTAGCATACCATCCAAAATTGGTCTTTGTTTAATAAAATTCTAACAACTTCTCAAAAATTGTATTCTTATTAAAATACGAATGTATTTACACTAAAACGATTCAAATTTTATTCCGAAATTATGTTCATATAATGAAATGCAAATTAATATAAGTGATTATATTAAATCTAACTTTGTGTTGCACGAAATCCGTTATGATCAGCTATCCAATCCACTCTTATGGGTGTTCCTTCCGGTGAAATGTATTCATAATGTCCCCTCTTTTGAATAACATCTTCCCACCCTTTAACATCTGTATGAATAACTCGAGCATTTTCTTCAACGTTTGTTCCGTCTTTACCAGTAAAACCAGTCCTATACACTTCTGGAGCGTCGTTTTTCCTGTTTAATTTAGAATCTTGTTTCAATCTGCTAAACTCTTCAGGACGTTGCTCAGCTTCGAAACGAGTACCAGTGCTGGAGAATGATGACTCCTTGCGAGAACTACTTGAAAATGATTTATGCGAAGTTGTTTGTTTATACGATCCATCGTCGAATGGCTTTGCATCATGGTGCTGAGCAGTTTTAATAATTTGTTCATTGCCGTCAGCTTTCTGTTGATCGATTCTTTCATATAGATCAGGTTTATATGAACCATCGTCTTTTTTAAATGTTTCTGGAGGAGAGGGAGCGTTGTCTGTAAAACTAGTCTTGTAAATTGTTGGAACGCCATATTCACTATGTAGTTTTAAATTTAAGTTGTCATCTAGTTTTCCATGGCTAGCTTCGGTGCGACGCAATTCTGAATCAGCGCGCGTTGCAGGGTTGGATACGAACGTTTCTTGTCTGTATGATGCTTCCGCGACACCTGGTGCGCCGCTTTCATGAAATTTGTGATCGATTATTTTATACAATTCAGGTCTATATGATCCATCGTCAAAGTGTGATGCACTATCAAAAGTATCTAGACGCAAATTAATTCTTTGTCCATCGTTCCATCCTGGTGCGCCGCTTCCATGAAATTTATGATCGATTTTTTTATACAATTCAGGTCTATATGATCCATCGTCAAAGTGTGATGCACTATCAAAAGTATCTAGACGCAAATTAATTCTTTGTCCATCGTTCCAACCTGGTGCGCCGCCTTCATGAAATTTGTGATCGATTATTTTATACAATTCAGGTTTATATGATCCATCGTCAAAGTGTGATGCACTTGTATCTAGACGCAAATTTGATTTAATTCTTTGTTCTTCTTTCAAACTAGGTGCGCCGGTTTCATAAAATCTGTGATCGATTATTTTATACAATTCAGGTTTATATGATCCATCGTCGAAGTGTGATGCACTATCAAATGTATCTAAACGCAAATTAACTCTTTGTTCATCGTTCAAACCTGGTCCACCGGTTTCATAAAATTTGTGATCGATTTTATACAATTCAGGTTTATATGATCCATCGTCAAAGTGTGATGCACTATCAAAAGTATCTAGACGCAAATTTGATTTAATTCTTTGTTCATCTTTCAAACTGGGTGCGCCGGTTTCATAAAATCTGTGATCGATTATTTTATACAATTCAGGTCTATATGATCCATCGTCAAAGTGTGATGCACTATCAAATGTATCTAGACGCAAATTAATTCTTTGTCCATCGTTCCAACCTGGTGCGCCGGTTTCATAAAATTTGTGATCGATTTTATACAATTCAGGTTTATATGATCCATCGTCATAGTGTGATGCACTATCAAATGTATCTAGACGCAAGTTAATTCTTTGTTCATCGTTCAACCCTGGTCCGCCGGTTTCATAAAATTTGTGATCGATTTTATACAATTCAGGTTTATATAATCCATCGTCAAAGTGTGATGCACTATCAAATGTATCTAGACGCAAATTTGATTTAATTCTTTGTGCATCGCGGAAGGCTTCATGCTTATTAAGTCCATCGTTGAACCCTGGTGCGCAGTTTTTATTCTGATCGTTTGTTTCATATAATTCAGGTTTATATGATCCATCGTCAAAGTGTGGTGCACTATCTAAAGTATCTAGACGCAAATTTGATTTAATTCGTTGTTCCTTAGGAGAAGGCTTTTTGTTGTAAGCTTCATCGTTTATCCCTGGTCCATTGATTTGTGTAGACAACTCTGGTTTGTGTAATGCATTGCTTGGCCGATCTTTTGTCGCTTCCGATTCAAATGTTTTCACTTTATTTTTGTTTTCCCCACTTTTGATGCGATTACTAACTTTTGTAAAAGCAGTATTGTCTGATATAAATGAAGTATCATCTTTTTTTGGCAAATCTTGTAATGTTTGACCACTCGGTCGTGACTCAAAACGAGAGCCAGAACTACTAGTAGCTTTATTTTTAAACGAATTGCTGGTCGAACTGCTTGATTCGTCTGTTATTTTAATGGGTTTATTTTCAGTTTTTGAATCGTCGGTAAATCGATTAGGAATTACCTCAACATTGAAAGGTAATCCATACTCAATTGCTTGTGATAATTTGTTTGTTTCTCGATCAAGATTGTCACTGCTTACGAGCACAAATAATGTTGTCAAAACAATCTAAAATATATTATATAATGAAATTACTGATATAAAATATTTATATATGAAAATACTTACAAGTTTCATGTTACTTCAATTAATGTTAACTTATTAATGAAGGGCACACTTCTGTGTCAGTTGTATTTTATACAAAAATTTACTTACCGCTTTAAAACATGACCAACTAAATTGATTTGACTCCGGGTTAAACATGTTTTTATGTTAATAATCTAATTACCTGTTTTATTCTGCTATTTTAGATTTGAGCCAAATTCCGAGTATTAAGTGTCTGTGTCAACAATTATAATTTTTCAAAACTAATCACAATGAATAATTTTGATGTAATTGGGGATGATGATCAAAGCCGGATCGTTTTAGTACAAAAATTTAATGATATTGATCAGCGATATCGAGCTGACCTCACGGAAGTGAATCAAGAGAGAAATAGAAATGCTGACTTGTACCGAAATCTGATGCAATTGGAGGAATTAGTTTTCCAACGTAAACCATTTTATTTTGTTTTTGTTTAATATTTGTTATACATAATGTTGTCTTCAAATTTCTAGAAAAATCGGAGACTAAAGATGAGGAAATAATACCACGAGATATGTTACATGATTTTATAAAGCATACGGAAACGATAAATGTACGAAAATTGCAAATGGAATATTTTAAGGAGTTGGCTGATGTAATGTCTAATGTATTAGACCGTATAACATGTGATTATGTAAGATTATTTTAAATTATTTACATTTAGAATCGGACGAGAGGTTATTGTCTGTTTTGATGTTTTCTATTATTACGCGTTACGAGACACTTTGATCACAGTACGCAGATTACAGGCCACTGTTATCTATTCTTCTCATGAGAAATGACTTTAATACGTAAAAAATATGTTTGGTATTAAGGTTAATTTATCCCAATTTTCGAAAACCGATAAAATCACAAAATGAGAGTTTAACACTACAATGGAAGCCTTAGTGAAGCACTATACCATTGCGAAATACAAATAATTGTCATATGTTTACCCTGCTTTAACCCTCTTTTTCCTTACAATCAATGTACTGATAAATCGAACTTCTTTCAATTACCACAAATTCCTTTATGATAGAGTGTTGATGCTTGAAAAATGTGATACATTAAGAATCCTATTAAATCTTTTTCGACAGTAGGCGTGTTCTTAATATTTAAATATTATATTGTCCTTATCATGGCATTGGTGAGTGTAACTGCCCAAATTAATTCCAGTATAATTGGAACTGGCACTTGCTTACTTAATATATCTTATTTTTTACGAGACCAAACGTCCCCAGTACGTTTCGATTAAGATAAAGCTAATTTTTCCTTGATGTGAAGTATCCGATTTTTTTTTATTAAAGTTGTTTGCTTATTTTATGATTTTTGACCGTCAGCTTGTTGCATTGCAATAGTAGTAATTATCATATAATTTATATTTGCACCATTGATGTAACAAAAATCTGTTTATCATTTGGAAAAACTTATGTGAAAACATGCCCCGAAACACCTTGCATAGTAGCAATTATTGTCTCGAATATAATTAACTTGAATAATGAGTAACAGCTCAGATGCGTTTATTTAAGCATTTTATTTTAAAAATGTTTTATTATATTTCCTCCGATGTGCACGTATTTTGAGACTAATAATTATAGGGTTACCAACTTGTACCTTTACTCCTTAGACTATATATTTTCGGATCTTCCGGAGTGGTACGATTTTTCGGGGTTTTAAAAATTGTGAAACGTGGTTTCAATAACTAGCCAGACACAATATCTGACAAAATCAAATCGTAAAGTTTACTGGCTAATTCTAAGTTCAATATAAAGTAGGCAGGTTCGAGCTAACCTAAATATTTACGCTATTTCCGCAAATCGAAATGCAAACGAAACATTATGGGTACATATTCGCCTTTTAAGTGCCGATGGAGCGCTACAAGTAATATGAGATAGGTATATCTTATAAAATTAAAACTTTTTAATATGACTGAAACATACAAAGCTAGACGTCTAAAAGTGTAAAAGGTACCCAGGTATCTCGTCACTCACATAAGGGTTGAACTAAGTGCGTTCCAATTTTGTTCCCGAAGTTAGTATAAAATGTAAAATACTAGTTTTTGAAAGTCAGAATCGAAGTAAGTTTAACAAATATTTGACCGACCAAATGGCACAGTGGTTAAAGCTTTGGCGTTTGGATCGAGAGGTACCGCGTTCGAATCCCGATAGGGGCAGGATGCAAAGGGAATTTTCATCAACAAATTACGATTTGTGATGAAATGGAACACATCTATGACCCCTTGTCGGAGTGCAAAACTCATGGGCCGACCCATCTTCCATGCCAGTCTAGGCTCACATGGAGCTATGCAATGTGCAGATGGTGATAAAATCGGACCTATAAAGCATACGCCCTCGAATTGGCCTACACTGGCGAAAAAGTAAGGACGTAAATAAGCAAATCGCGAAGGAGTTGGGAGAGCCTTGGCCCCAGAACAGATATAGCAGGGATAAAACAAAAATAAAAATATAAAAAAGTGTTTGCCTGGAAAAACATTCTACTTTGTCGAGAGTCCATTGAAATGGTAGTCTAATATTCTGCACGTAATACTTTTAGTACGGTTTGTATACGAGAGTTCAAAACTTGAGTGGATTATTTTGATTTCGAATATGCTGACATGTTGAAAAAAATTCCTACGAATCGAAATCGCTATATTTGTAGAAAGCCGTGGGTCTATTTTAAAAACTACCCCGGGAATTAATTTATATTTTCTGCAAAAAAGGGAAGTAAAATTTGTTTGATCCTCTGGAGGAAGTTAAGAGAAAGTAAAATCTGGTTTATTGTGAAATAGTTGATAACCCTGCTAATAATCATGTGTGTGGTGTTAAACAAGTGCTATTTTTAAGTGGCCTCTTCTGTTGTGGGTAACTGCACCAGTAATTTTAACTTGTGGAAATTAGTACTAACGGGAAAAAAGAATGATACCTAGCCGAGAACACTGGAAATGTAATTTTAAAATTTCGATAAAAATTTAGACGATTTCTAGAAAAACCAGCAATCACTTAAGTCCAAATTTAACATTTTCAGAAGGCTGTAAAACTGACAAAAAATATGCTTATCTTAGCAATATTTTTGTTGTGATATGAACAGAGGTATACATCGGTCACAGTTACTTTGGTTTGCACAGAATACTTTTCACAGATATTCTTAGATTCCTACCACCTTGCTGAAGTTTATATATATTGCAATTCGTTCAAACGGCGCTCCAACATAGTATTGCCGAATCTTTCTTTCGTGCGAATTTACGATCGCTTACTTGCAGAACATTCTTTAAACTCTCTGCACCAATCTTCAATTTCCTTTGGCCAATTTACCTAAAATATGGTCTTATTATGTTGCATCTACCACTCAAATGGTTGATTTTTTTTGGTGAGACGATGAACACTTCGTGAAAGAGTTTGACACAAATCGTCGATAATAGTAGCATAATTTTTACTTCACTTCATCTTTTGATGTTGGCTAATATGTTATTAATACTAATATCTTTACTATTCATTCGCTCATCATTGTTTTACACGATATGGCCCAAATAGTTAACTTCTTCTCTGAAAATGCCACATTTCGTTACAATTAAATTTAATTGGGCCTGCTGGATGGCTTGGTGGCACTAACTTAAATTTGATAACATATCAAGCAAATGTGCATCATCCAAATATACCGGACATGTTTTTCAACGAAGGTCTCTTAGAATATGATCCACAATCTCTCAAATGTACCATAGGCGCATCGCATGTTACAAGCGGTATTACCAATTTATATAAACCGCTTCTCAAAGGAAATGCCGTCTCCTGTTTTCGGAATAGATTGCTATCTGAAAATATTTGCTCTTAAGAACGAATGCACTGAAAATGTTGGCTCCTGATAGCGTGTGTCATCAATGTGCGGTAATGTATAACCGCACCCTTCTTCGTCACATTGCTTAATTTACTGTATCCAATACTGAATCTTGCCTTTTCTCTGTCGTGTTTCATTTTCTTCTTCAATTAATTCAGCTGCCTCTTCTTGTTTTGCCAGTGGAAATCATCTTAGTTCTCGCCAGATTGGGGCGGCGTTTTCTGTGTCGATTCGCTGTTACACAATATAATTTTTTTATAATTCGTCATCATTAAGAATAAAAGCATCGGTTATGCCATCCAATGTCTGCACAGTGGTGAGTATCTTCATTTATTCATGGTTTCCTGATCGCTGACATTGACCAGCTCACATTTAATACTCGTACTTACACTTTCTGCTGAAATTTGGCATTCGCAAACTGCACAATTCCCAACTTGGTATCCATAAGGTCACTGCGTATTTTGGCGTCGATTACTTTCTCGAAGATCAGTGGTATCTCCACCTTATCTTCGATTATAACTCACAATGCATGTTAGTCACTTGTCTTTCTTTATTTGATGGGGATTATTCTACGTTGCTTTTAGTACCTGGTTATATTAAGTTTCATCGTTATTTGGTATCTCTTCATAAAATCTAGTCCGATGATGCATTCATCAGTTATGTTAACTACGATAAATCAAAATTTTAACCGCATTCCTCCGAACGTTACCGGAAGGAACCACTCTTCTTTGACTGCCGTCCCATCATCTGTTTAACAGCAACAAATATTATATTAAAAAATATCATCAACCTATTCATGATATACGACATAAGAGCGGACAACTATTTCGAAGCTGAAGAAACTAGTGTAGCATAGTTTCCAGGAACACGGTCGTTTTCTTCGGTTAGTTCGAAAAGTTTGCCGTTTGCGGTTTCTTCTCATCATTTAAGGATGCCTTTATCTAAGTAATGCGCGTAAAGTCAAGCAACTTAATAGAATCAGTGACGAAACATGTTCTGGATTGGGGACATGTTTTACTTCGTGTTTATCCTCAAATGAAATTTCAGATGGACGTCTTTGACGGCACTGATGTATATATATGTTTTCACTAACAATCCGCTTAACACATTTCAAGAATTATACCCATGACCACATCTTTGTCCCAACTCAGTCATGACCCGTTCGTAACCTTTTCATTACGTATACATTTTGCAAGGGTTCTTTCTACAGATTTTCTCGAAGAGCCAAATTAGTGTATTGAGCTGCTCCCCTGATGTTCATACATTGTGCTTACTGCCACTTAGGAAGTAGTTTAAAATTATCAAATGGTTTCTCGCCATCGAATATCGAAAGCTTTAAAATTCGTCTTGCGTTTTCGGCTACTCTGTTGACAAGGTTTTATTCTGCCGGCCTTCTCCAATAGTTTGCGTATGACTTTAAGAACGACCCTCTAATTTGTTTAATTCATGTTCAAGCTGTTTCATTTGTCCTTCGAATTCCTTGAGTTTATCGTCGATTTTCACCTTAAAGCACTGTATCGCTCTTCTCCTCGAGATCTTAGGCGTGCTGAATTAGGTTGAGTTTCTGGTTCAACTTACCAAATCGGCCACCTTGCTCTATTTAATTTCGCACCTTACACTTGATCGCTTACAATTCCTTCATTTGAAGTAACCGAGCCTTCATCAGATCTCCCATAAGGTTGCGTTCTGTTGTTCGATAGTAGGCGCAGTGATATGGATGATTTTGCTTGATACACGAAAGTCTTGACGTTCTGTTCATCATTTGTGGTGACCGGCGTTACCTCTGGTGGTCCTTGTGAATCGCCATCTGCGCTGCTCATTTTCGTTGCCTTGGATTGAATGAAAAAAACTCGGGAGCTTATTTTGGCTTTATAAATAGTAAATTTCAATTTCTAAATAATCAATAAAATTTCTCAAAAAAATACCGCTCTAATTTCCATATTTATATTTTCTTCTTTCACTTTATTTTCTTTCATCAATTTTAACAGTTCAGAATATAACCTTAAATTAATTAATGGCATGAACAGACCCTTTCAATGGACATATGTTCAGCGCTTCGTTTAAGATTATACTAAACAAAGGTTTAATCCCACTGAGACGAAAACGTTTTGAATTCACCATCAAGGCTGAATCATAAATAATAAATTTTTAGAAAAACGAAAATATTCTCCTGAAGTTGGGAATGTTTCACCAGTCTTCGCAGAAACTCAATCCACTCAAATTGTACAACAATTCAAACGATTCTATGTAAGTGCTAGTCTTAGCTTTTCCACATAACTTCACACAGGCTATTAATTCTTGCACATTTGAAGTTTTGTGGAGTTCTAGCCCCTCTGAACTACGGTTGCCAAAAATTAAATACAACCTCTTGAACTTGAATTACTTCTATCAACCAAGAATTTGATTGAGGGTCGTAATTCACACTTGTTAGAAGCTTATTTCTACTCGGTCGTTTTAGCGAAAGTTTTTCGTTAAGGTTTGGCTGTTGCTATGTTTTTCGTCATTAACTTCACACTACTTGAATATTTGAGTGAATTATCTGATATTAGTCTCTGCAGTAAGCAGAGAATTTAATAAAAGATTTCAGTATAATGCGTGGTACGAGTTTTTCAAGTGGTGGTTGCATTGCAGTATCCTGCAAACCCGTAAAAGCTCACACCACACCCAATTAAAGATGTAATATTTAAGGAAGACTAATAAGAACATACAACTTTTGAATCTTTTACAGAAATTGAATCCAAACAACAGCCTAGATATGCTCATTTCAGAAACTAAAACTTTACAGCAAAACCTGTTAGAGCTCAATGGCATTATGGAGAGTAAAAAAAAACTCAACGAAGATGTGACAAATGAAGTTCACACTTTAACTAATCAATGCGATGGAGAAATTTCTGATTATAATTGGATCACCGGCGAGAATAAGTATGTTGAGCTTGATAACGTGTGTCTTTTAATCATTAGTTTTTTATTTATGTTTTTTACAGTTATTACCGGGACAGTTACACAAACACTGTTGAACGCTGGAACGCTGAATGCCAATCAAAAGAAAACGAGCTAGCTGATTTAAAAAATTATCTAAATAAATTAAATGATGAGGTTAAATCGATGGAACATCATTATGAATTACTAAAAGAAAAGGACTCTTTAATCGAATGTGAACTGTCAAAAGAGTTTTGTCTTTAATCCCACATCTTATTAAATTATAATAAGCGTATAGTAGTGAAATGAATTTTTTATGAAATTGGTAGCAAACTTTTTTTAATAGATATGACTGTCCAAGAAAATGCCATATGTATGTACACTTGGAAACTTCTCAAATTTTTATTATATACTCACTTTATCATAAATCATTTTATGTACGCAGTACACATAAATAAAAACACAATCCGATGCCATTAAACCAAACACAAGCCAGATTACTTTTATTTGCTTATTTTTTATATATCCGCTAATTGTGAATTACAACACACAATAAAAAAATTAAAATTTAATTTTAAATATAATTTAATAAAATAATAAATATTTAGACACATTTTTTTTATTGACAAACAATTTTCTGTTCATCGGCACTTTTTGTTGTTATTTTTATTGCTGAATTTTTTTTATTGCTATAGAGGGAATGAGTGCCTCCAAACCAAGTAATCATCTTTAGCGAAACAAGAAAATGTGTATCGAGTGGAAGAAACAGAATATAAAGAAAATTGTTATAATTTTTAGGGAGTTTCAAATTTTATTTTATTGCTGATTTTTTAGCAACCATCTTATGTATATCTCGAACTTGAAAACATTTTACTTATATAGATTTTAATTTTTTATTTTTAGCTTTTTAAACTCAAATAATGAATAAGATTATTTATTTTATTATCTAAATTTAATTTAGAGAAAAATATGTAAATTTATTTAATTTTTGTTTCAGATTTGATAAAATTTTGATTTTTCCCAACTAAGAATATTTGTACAAATTTATATGTAAAATGCAAAATTATACCTACGCCTTCTCCCTTGTGCTATACGACAGACAGATATAACAAAAGTTTTCGTGGATTTAATTAAACTTTTTTTTCTAGAGGTGGAAAGGATATTTGGGTTTGTTAAGTTCATTAGGGAAATTTGTATTTTTTGCGGTTTTTGGTTTGGGTTTCAGACCCACATTAATATTAATGGTTTGAATTTATTTAAAAGTACCAAATTTTTCTCTTTAGTGCTCTAATATTTGCGTTTATGATATTTTAATTAAATAGTGCCGTGCACTGTAAAATTCGTTTAATGTAAGATGTAATTTTAATAAAATTGAAAAAATATAAACATTAAACATCGTTCATGCATGATTCTTGGAAAATAAATATTTTCTTACACTAAGTACGCGGCCAGCTGTTATTAGGTAAATCAACATAAAGATGCTTTGCAAATTTTTAACGATTTCCCAGCAACTAATAATGACGTAAATCGAGATGATTCAAAGTTTAACAGATACTAAATAAAACAAAATATTTTGCAAATTAGTGCGACGTGTGTGACAGTCTAGGATTACGTTGCCAAATTTTTATTACAAAGATAATTCAAAGAATTAGTTTAACAGAACTGCCACTTTTATGTTTTTCATCGTGTCATTAAATAGAGAACTTGTTACTTAGCAGTCAGGCAACTGTTATATGCTGTTTTGATCAATAACTTTAAAATATGATGGATTTATTGTTTGTCAGTTGACTTGCACGTTTCACATGTTAACCATTATTCATCTATTATGTACTATGAAGCAATAACAAAAAACAGGTCACGGGAATGAGTATTACACTTATGTTGACCAAATCATGGAAAAGAGGTAAAAATTATTATAACATGTAATTATTGTAAATTAAACTGCTCTTATTGTATTTTTTTAGAAAATTACCAGACAACGAAGATAAATCGATTATCATTTTTCAAAGAAATGGGAGTGGTCTTTCTATCAATTAGCGGAAATGTCAGTAATGTTAAACATCAAATGTAAATAATAATCAACTATTATTATTCTTACCATTGAAATACTTTGATATTTATAAAAGCTAGTCCAAAGCTTGATGATGAAGTAAACCTATTTAGCGTAACTATTCGTTTAGGTAAGTAAAACTTTATCGCCATTTTTACCATAACTCGCCATAACTCTGATATTTGAGTTCCAGCATTCACGCGAAGAACACAGTCTACAATTTTGTGGTATCTGCTGCGTTTTTTTTATTTCCTTTCCGGACAGGTTATTAAGGGCTGACCGGGAAATTATGTATTGAAACTTTTGGTATTTCCTGTATTGTCACTTAACTAATAATGCTGATATGCACCTGAATCTATAGCTTCTCTTGATTACGTGACATTTCGAAATGTCAGCTATAATTTTTTGTTTGTTAATGATAGATATGTGAGACCCTTTTAATACATAAAATCTAAACGAAGTATTATGAAGGCAATTCCACGACAGTTTACTGAAAAATAATTCACCCAAAACGACAATTCCATCGAGAATCAATTCATCGAAAACCTCACTCAATTCACCGAACAAATAATTAACCGAAAACGATACTTTAGCAAAATCGACAAGTCACATAAAACGACTTCTTTGAAAAAACAATTCACCGAAAAACAATTTACCGAAAACAATAATTCATCGAAAAACAATTTACCGAAAACGATAATTTACCGAAAATATTTCAAAAGATTCGAATATTATTAAAGTGTTGTTATAATTTTCCGAAAATTAAAATACTGAAATACAAAATTCCGAAAAATACTAATCTCGAAACTTTGAAATTCTTAAATTAAAAATATTTAATTTAAGGTTGAAAAGATCGTTCAATACACCATAAAAAATTTGATTTAGTTTTTTAAACGGCAATTTGAAAATATTTTCAGGAGTTTTAGCTTTCTTCGTTTTCGGGATTTAAGGTTTCGGTTTTTCAGTACGTTCCCATTATCAAAGCGAATAATTTCTAATAAAAAAAATTATTATTTATGTTTGAATTTATTATTACAAATTTGCTAAATTCCACCATTTAAAGGAACAACAGGAACGTTGTATAAAAAAGTCGTTTTCGGTGAAATATAGTTTTCGATGAATTATTGATTTCGGTGAATTATTGATTTGGGTGAATTGCTTTTTTCGGTGAATTATCGATTTTCTTTAAGTTAACTCTTTACCTGTTTATGTCGAGTATACTCGTCCGAACGAAATGAAAGTTATTCGCATGCGTTCCGGATAGTGAATAAAGAAACGTATCAATCGTTTCATACAATAGACCGCTTGATATGTTCCCTTTACGCCTTGGAAGCGATAATTAGCTTTAATTTAGAATCTTACGATGACGTTTAAATAATTTGTACGGTGAGTTACAATACTAAATCAAGTAATTGTATTTCTTGATCTATTAAGATTCTTCAGAATGGAACCAAACTTTACACAAACTGTTGTCAATAGAATTAGTTAGTGGTGTCTATTATTGCAAAATGTTCAAAGGTTCAAATTTCTGATCCGCTTATATTATAATCAATCTCCATTTTTGTGCTAATATTGAGAAAATAATGACACAGGTAAGATGAATATGTTCGTTGCAATATGAACATTTTATTGTTGATGTTGATGCAATAGTCTTCTGATAGACGTTCTTTGAACCAAGAAGTACTCTTCGTTTGACATTGCACTTTTGCTTAGCTCTCTGCGAGGTAATTGGCTGAATATTCGATTAGAGCTTGAAATCGGTTTCCCGACAATGCAGAATTTGATCTTATGCAGAATTTCATTGACAGTTTTATGGAGGCTCCTAATACTGCGACGTGTGGTCTTACCGCATATCTATAGAATTTTCCTTCCATCCCGTAATTTACCCCGATTCTAAACGATCAGTCAGTGTATTCAAACATTTTAACAATTATCATGCTTTCTCTAAAACGTGGGTCTGTTGAACCCAAATGCTGCTGCAGTTTGTTTTTTGAGAGCTTTTCAGACTCTTGTAATATCTCAACATTGATCTTCTTCTTCGATTCCCGTGACGATGATTTTATATAAATGATCAATGTCACTCTCGTTATAGTTTATTTGGAGGCGTTTTAGTTTGAAATACTCTTCTGAGTACGGACACTTCCGTTCATGGCTTTGGTCAGCAGCCAATGAATGTTGTCAGCAGCCAATGAATGACGCGTTGTCTGCTTCGACGTTTGCATACATGTTCCTCAGACCGAAGTTTTGAATGCCGTTTGATTGTTGAAGTACATAAGTCGTAAATATTATTTTTTGATGTTTTATTTCACGAGCCTTTTGATGTTCTTGCTTGTTATTCTAGAAGAAGTTATGAATGCGGGTTTGATTAAGGATGTACAACTGGGTGATTGTTTTTTATCGATGTTTTGTTCCAACCAGCCTCAGTTCGACTTATTTGGGATAATGCCAGCCAGCATCGTGCGTTTAGGTTTTCTAACGTTACCCTATCAGACCAAATAGTTATTGATATTAATTATAGTGCTTAAACGATAAAAAATATTTAAACAGTGGGTGACAAATTATTTGAAGGCAGCGTAAACTAATTAAGTTCTTCTTCAATGCAACGAGGAAAATATGTATATAATTTGTTTGACCCACTTCAAGAAAAGCAGAAATTTGTTTGACGCTTGATTTTTTTTATAGAGCTGCCAATTTTCTTTTGATTTTGCACTTGAAATGTTTCCAAACTAAAAATAATAAATATTTACTATTGTACATAAGCGTTATTTTGAGATTTAAACAATTAAAATGGATATTTGATTTCTCCCACTCCTTTGCATACACTTCTCCCACTTCTTTGCATACAAATGTGTTAGCAAACAGAAAATATAGCGTTATTTTTATTGTTTTATTTATTTTGCCATAAGCTGAAAAGCGATAAAGTTTTCTCAACTCTATCCTTTGCAGCATTAACAATTCTCAAAATATTAAAACGTACTTCGACTGGATGAGGCCATCCGCGTCTATCCACTGAGGGTGCGGGTGGTTGAACCCAACAGTGCTATCCACGAGCACTTTAAAGGCCAACGCGTGCGCATCTGTAAGTTCAAAGCACAAGTTACCTTTCGAGCAGAGAAGTTTTGAGTTTCCCGATCACTGCTGCTTCGGAATTATCGAAAGAAGAATGCTGCCAATGATTTTATGCTGGACCTACACTGCCCACAAGATCAATGATGGGTAAACCGTGCTGTCATTTACTTGGCCCAAACGCTGTTTGCGAAAGGTCAGGAGTGAATACCGGAAGAAGTGCACATCGTGGATTTGGATTGCGGCTAGTTCGAAAAGACGAATCTTTGCAACGAAGAATTTGTTCTAACTCTACTAATTTTGTTCAATTAAGGATTAAAATTTTATAATGAAAACCCTAAATTCGATTCCTTTACATAACGAGCAAATCCGAGATATGACTGGTTATGTCCACCATGGAAACTTAGTAAATTTTTGTATTTCTTTTCACAAGGATAAGCTGAATTAAGAATTTCATTACATTCCGATGAGTTTAGAAAATGGTGAAGTTAATCCCTATCATGTCCATGGATAAATTAAAAAAAAACTATTTGTTTTGACATTTCAATGTGGTATTGTGCTATTAGAGTTCTTTTGCTGTTATATTCATTCCAAAAGACTCGTGACGCCGTTTTGATTTAGAATATTATAATTTTTTTTTTATTGACAGATATAATCTCTTCTATCCGTACTATTTTCGGTCAATTGAGGAGGGTTAATAAATTTAACAAAAAGTCTAAACATAATTCGCCCATATCGCCGACAACAACATCGCAGAAAGGAAGGCGACTTCGCCGACACAACTAGATCGCCGACATCCACATTGCCGACACTCACATCGCCGACAATCAAATCGCTGACAACCACATCGCCGACAAGCCACATCGCCGACACCCACATCGCCGACAACCCCATAGCTCACAGGAATCCTGGACACGCACATCGCCAATATCCACATCGCCGACAACCACTTAGCTCACAGGAATTTTGGCCGGTAATTATAAATATTTCGCTACACCGCATCGCAACATGAGTTTTTGCCGACAAAACCCACTAAGTCTACACAACCAGATCGCAGACATGCCCAGCAATATCAGGAGATTGCTGTCCCAGACTATAGAAGCACTTATAGTGAATGTAAGTTTTATGTGTAAATATTGGCATGATTCAAGAGTTTGGAAGATCTGCAAGGCTTAAAAGGACAATATTCATTTTCAGTGGTATTCTGTATAATTTTCGCCCTGTTTGTGATGCAGCGAATGTTATGGTAATTCGCTTTTTTTGTGACAAGTTCATTCATTTTGACAGTTTTTGTTAGTGAAGGTTATTAACCTGTCGCTCAATCGCCCCACAGCCAGATTTCATATGTGGTTTTCGGCAATGTGGTATGGGTGTTGTTGATGTGCTTATGTCGGCGATGAGGGGTGTATGCACTGTGCGATGATCGGTCAAAATGTTTATGGCAATACGTACGTGGTTGTTGCAGATGTGGGTATCAGTGACAGGTTTTGTGTGATTTATGAATCACTGATTAAAATCAAAATGCATAAATTTAAAAAATTAACCCAAACAGGTGACAGTTATTTAGGAGGCTCTCTTTGCTGTCTGTCATCGAACTTGTTTAACGAAACTTTGAAGCCATACACAAAAGATTGGCTCGTGATAATGAGAATATGCGACGAACACAGAGCAAATACTGATAAAGAAAGTCGATTGTAAAAAACATTTCAATAAAAAGCGAACTAGTACTAATGCCATATTGATTTAGTTAAAATACAGAATGACACAAAAGATGTACTTTCTGATTAGTACAGCGCAAAATATGTTATCTGAATCGTCAATTGGTTCTTGGGTTTAAAACCCAAGGGGAAATCGATTCATTCTGCAAAACAATTTTAATCAAAAACCCTGCCTATTTATTTATAAATAAAAAATCGATTTAAATCAAATACATCGATTTTTTAGATTTATTTGAATAGAAACAAAAAATTGCAAACCCTTCGGCGATATGAGTGTCGGAAAAGTGCGTGTTGGCGAATGTGGATGCCCCCAGCGGTACAACTATTCCTGATAAACATATTACACTTATCAAAATCTAAGTCACTCTTAAGATAAAGTTATATTGCTCACGTTTACATTACTTGCAACGCTAAAACAAACATATAAAGCTTTCGGTGATGTTTATTTTTGGCGGTTATGGGTGTCGCCGAGGTGGGTGTATCGGTAAAGTGGCATGTCGGCGAATTAGTGGTGTGTTATAATTATACTTGTCCTCTAAAATGTATGTGAGCGATGTGGTTATGGGAGATATGAGTATTGGCAATGTGGGTGATATGGTTGTGTTGGCGATGTGGCTTGTCGGCGATGAGGCTTATCGGCGATCTGGTTGTTTCTGCTACGGGCTAAGTGGGCTTGTCGGCCAAAATTCCTGTCGGCTAAGTGGTTGTCGGCCATCTGGCAGGCCGGCGATAACATCGTCGGTGATGTGAAGCATACACATTAAATTCAATGAAACTATGATTACTTCTTTTGTAATTGAATATTTAATTAATTTGCTTATAACCATTCACGTTTTAAATTTTTATGTTTACAGTTATAATTTTTATCACAAATTTGCTCTATACAGTTCTAAGCTTTTCTTTTTATTTTATATCTTAACATTTTCCCAAATATTTAAATTTATTCTAATAAAGTTTAATTTTATATTTTTGATGAAATATTTTACATTTCGTCCTAATTCAAAAACTGTATACGGAGTATATATATATATATATATATATATATATATATATATATATATATATATATATATATATATATATATATATATATATATATATATATATATATATATATATATATATATATATATATATATATATATATATATATATATATATATGTATATATATATATATATATATATATATATATATATGTATATATATATATATATATATATATATATATATATATATATATATATATATATATATATATATATATATATATATATATATATATATATATATATATTAGTCTTCGAAAATTAGTAACTTGGCAATTAAGATTGACAACAATACCAAACCGCAGTTATAAATCTGTTCGTCTAATTTTAACGTAAGATACAGTATGTGATTTCTACGTTCTAATATACACAAATGGTTTATTTTCATTAAAACTTGAATACATTTTCGAAAAACACTTTTATCAATTTAATTCATGTTCGGCGTGTCAGTTACAATAGCAAAATATAGACAAATAAAACTCCCCCGCGTGTATTCATGTCATGATCCTATAAATAAAATTCGATTACGCTTATGAAAGCGTACACACAAACTAGACAACACTTTCCAGGAATTATATATTATTTTCCCAACGTAATTTAAAATTTCCTTGAGTTACTTTTTTGTGTGAAAATTTTAGATAGTCTCTAGTAAAATATAATTTTGATGAATTTCCTCATTTTCCACAAAATTAACAAATCACGTTAACGTATTTACACAGTGTATTTTGTACACACTCAAAAATAGTAATTCAATAATTATAAATACAAACTATAAACATGCAAATTAAATTACTTTGTTAATTGTGAATTTTAATGTGTGTGAAAATGTATAATTTTCCGATATTATATTTTTATACTCGAATGTGTTCGACTCATTTTAAATTCATTATTCGCACATTATACACGGCACCGTACAGCATTATAGTGTAGCTGTGTATAGTAAAATACAATTTATTTACATTTTTTTTTATTAAATTTAATTTTCATTTTTTCCGAGAATTTATTCAACTTTTTGTGGCTGTTGTATTTTGCACTGTTGACACCATGATAATTTATTATTTACAAACAAACAATTTTCCAACAAGATTTACATAGAACATTTTCGCGTTTATTATAGCACTGCACGTCAAGCAGTCTCATCCAGTTTATTTTACGTTCAAAAGTAATATTTTATTTTTCATTTCGATAAATTCAAGGAAATGGCAAACCAAATACATTTTTTATATAAAAAAGAAAACCTCAAGATTTATTTTCTATTTTCAATGATATGACATTTTTTTGTAGTATATGATTTTATTATCAGTTTAATGAAAATGCGTAATTTTTATATGTGGCAAAGATCAAACGTTCTGCTGACATATGACAACTTGATAAATGGCGATAAAGAAGTTTATTATAAACACGTTTTTTGTTCATTACAAATATGGAGTACACTATCGAGCAAAAGATTAAGCTCACTTGCACAAACACCCATTGTTGATATTATTCAGTTGGTTATTTATCATTTACATATGAGCCGAAATATGACTAAGAGTTAGCGAATCCTTCAGTTGCAAGCTGTTATAGCATCAAGTTATACTATTTTTTCAGACTACCTTCAAAATTGACATTTATATTCAGTATTCGTTGGCAAGTCATAATGGAAAGATACACAGTGGCACAGCGTTTAGAAATTATTAAAATTTATTACAAAAATAATGAATCCAATCGACCTACAGAGCTTACTATTCTTAACTTAATCAAAAAATTGGAGACAAATGGTGTTTGTGATGTTAAGAATGCAACCTGTTAGAAACGTAAACGAACTGCTGAACAAATCGATGCTGTGAACGAAAGTGTGGATGAAAATTGAGAACAATCAATTAGAGGTCGTTCTCCAGAACTTTCTTATGGCAGTACATGGAATATTCTTCATAAAGATTTGCATTTCAAGGCGTATACAATTCAGTTGACCCAAGAACTTAAACCAAATTACCATTTATTAAGTAGAAATTTAACTAATTGGGCTTTAGAGCAACTTGACACAGATCCATTATCTCATGGCAAAATCATATTCTGCGAAAAAGCTCATTTCTGGTTAAATGGCTTCGTAAACAAGCACAATTATTGCATTTGGGGTGAATGAAATTCATATATTATTCATGAAACACGTTTACATCCACACAAATATAGTTTAGTGTGGTTTATGGTCCGGAGGTGTTTGGATCATATTTTTTGAAAATAAAAATGTCGTTGCAGTTACCGTAGTTGGAGATTACTGCAGACAAATGATTACGGTTTTTTTGTTGCATGAATTAGATAATATCGACTTGAACACAAGATGGTGCAAAATGCCGTACATCTCATGAGTGAAAAGATTAATGATCGTGTGATCTCCAAAAATTCCGATATGAACTGGCCACCAAGATCATGTAATATAACTCCATTGGACAAGTGTAATGATCAAGTAAAGTATTACGAGTGCACAACAAGTTGAAAGCTTTGCTTGATATGTGTAGAGCTGATTTATTAGATGTTGTCAAATTAGATGCTTGAAACACTTGACTTTTATATTTGTACATTGAGTAACTAAAATGGGTTTTGCAGTAATCCACAGACCATCTGTTTTAGGATATTATACTCTTTAAGTCTCCTTAAGACGATCAAGTAAAATTTTCGAATGTTTGACTTTACCGAAAGAATATTTTAATTCCACCGATAACAATCCATTTTTATAAGTTCATAAGTTTACATTCTAAATCGAAATATCGATAGTTAGAGCTTGAGCTTATTTAATTCTAAAATAAAACTATAAGCTAAAATATCAAAAATTCCAATTAATTATTAATAATATCCAAACGACAGCCTTTTATACATTCATTTGCTTGATTATTCCACGATAAATTATTTGTGATCCTTTTCGACGTAAATTTATCTTGCCACTCTACATTTTATCTTGAAAAAAATTTCGTGAAGAAGTTATCACTTTTACACATTGCAATTTATCTTGGTTTTTAGAGAATTAGGGTATAGAGCTGAATATCGAAAGTCCACACAGGTTTTAGAACTAAGCCTAGATATTTCACTTAATAGTAAAGTGTTTTTGGTGAGTTTACTTGAATAAATTTTGCTTTATTAAGTTTCATTCACCATCTCCTGTTCAATTACTAACTGATATTAGTAGTTTTTGCAATTTGCTTGTGGCTTCTTCTATACTATCAGCGCTATGTTTGTCTCTTCTATCGTTTGCAGTACGCTACCTTGTCTCTGATATTTTCCTTATTTTCGTTGGTTGAATATGTCGGTTTGAGTTTTCATAAAACTGCTTTGGTAAATCTTTTTGTAATTTATATTCCAAGCCTTTATACCATACTCTGTCAACGGCCTTATTCAATACATCTTCATTCCAAAAACATCTTCAACTATATTTGTAATTCCATGTATTTGTTCATTGTTGAAAGGTTTTCTCTGAAGCCAAATTGATGTATCTATTATTGGTTAGAAACTATTCCTCAAGAGTCTCATTAAGGAGTAGTTTCTCGAATAGTTTTGAAATTGATGGAAGTAAGGAATTCGGCCTATACGGATTTTTGCCGTTTAGTGGTTTGTTGGGTTTAAGTATCATGACTTTCCATTGATTTGGAACATGGTTGAGTTGGAATACTGCGTTAATTATTTGGAGAAGCTTACGTAGTCTTTTTCAGGAAGGGCTTTTATTTGTCCTGTAATTAAATTATATCCTGGAGATTTCTTTGCATTTAGGTTAAGTTTGAATTACTCTTGAATTCTTGTACTGTGACAGAGATATATTGTAGTTATCCACTTTATTTCCTAGTGGTATATTTTCATCTGCTGTTTGTCTTCGTATAGAGGCTGGTGGAATTTAGGGCGCTTAAAACATTTTGTTGCTTTCGTTTGGAATACACGCTATCTTTTTCCCTAGTAATGTCATTTAGGAATTTATTAATAGATTTGTTCTTGATTTCTTTAATTAGAAACTTTAGTTTATTTGTTACAAAGAATTTTTTTGCAAATTCCTCATCATTTGTATGAAACTCAACGTTAATACAAGCACTTTTGCTGTTTTCATTATAACTAGTAAAAGGATCTTCCAAATCTGCAACCAAGTCTTCGTCAGCCCCTTATTTTAGTTCTTTAACTTAAAAATTTCGTTGTGATGCCATTTTTTACTATTTCACTAAGTCTTTTGCGTAGTTCAGCTAATTAAGGTTTCTGCTGAGTCGCGATGTGTATTTATCTAGGTGGTTGACTCACCCTAGATTAATTGAGCCTCCCTCGGTAGAGAGTGCTACTTCAGAAATCGGAACATGACACCAGAATATACGTCAAGCCGAAGAAGAGTCTGCACTATTATTCCGCAACACGTTGATGGCCCAACGTACCATACGTAGTATCATTGAGTAAAATAAATTGGACCAGGCGAATTAAACATTCCAAATAGTTCATTAAACTAAAAAAGTAATAATCAAAATAACTTGCGTCTTTTCTTGACACACATCCCAACTTTCAATATGATCTTTTTTCATTCGGAGTTGAAAGTGGCTTGAGTTGGAACTAGCGTTCATGGGTGTAAAATGGAGCTAAATTTTGTTAAATTATTTTGAGCTCGACGAAACTAATAGGATTGAAATACCTAGAGTTGAAATTCATAATGGCCTCAATGAAAAGTGTTCACCCTTCATGTACCTTCAAAGGCGGCTTTCAAAATTAAAACCCAATTTAATTATACTCCACGGAAACGATCAACGCCGCTTAAGATTAACTGAAGCCTAATTTCAACTTAACCTAAATAAATTGAAAACTAATATTGAAGCATCTCGCGAGGGAACTATTCGCCGCCTGGAAGTAGGCCAGAAAACTATAATTCAGATAAAAATATTACGAAAATATTTTTGATTCCAAGAGAAAGTGTGTATAATGCCGCTTGTCGATGCTAAGGAAAATTTTCATAATTTCGCACGACTTATAGCGGGAGACCAAACACCCTATTGAATAAATATGCACACCTCGTAAACCCTAGTCAATCGACCAAATAGCTTACGCTTGGTGATGTTATTGACATAACTACGAATCCAGATGAAAAGGGTCTACAAGAAATACAATTATCGTCTAATTCTCGCTAATTTTAACAACTACAACAACTAGCAGGTTCCGAGACCTCTCTATTGTTGAATTGTCGATCAAGTTTACAAAGTAAACCTCTGTAGTGAAAATAAAAACAATGAACAAATTATTGCAATTTTTCAGTTTCTTTGCCATCTAAATTTAAAAAGCTGTAACTCGGGTAGTTTTGGTCGAAATTCTTTTTTTGAACACAATCTCTCTGAGATATTTTACCTTTCCGGAAGTTATTGAGCTTTCTAAAGGGTGATTTTTTTGTGGTTAGGATTTTCATGCATTAGTATTTGACAGATCACGCGGGATTTCAGACAAGGTGTCAAAGAGAAAGATGCTCAGTATGCTTTGACATTTCATAATGAATAGACTTACTAACGAGCAACGCTTGCAAATAATTGAATTATATTACAAAAATCAGTGTTCGGTTCGAAAAGTGTTTCGCGATTTACGTCCGATTTATGGTCTACATAATCGACCAAGTGAGCAAACAATTAATGCGATTGTGACCAAGTTTCGCACTCAGTTTACTTTATTGGACATTAAACCAACCACACGAATGCGTACAGTGCGTACAGAAGAGAATATTGCGTCTGTTTCTGAGAGTGTTGCTGAAGACCGTGAAATGTCGATTCGTCGCCGTTCGCAGCAATTGGGTTTGTGTTATTCGACGACATGGAAGATTTTACGCAAAGATCTTGGTGTAAAACCGTATAAAATACAGCTCCTGCAAGAACTGAAGCCGAACGATCTGCCACAACGTCGAATTTTCAGTGAATGGGCCCTAGAAAAGTTGGCAGAAAATCCGCTTTTTTATCGACAAATTTTGTTCAGCGATGAGGCTCATTTCTGGTTGAATGGCTACGTAAATAAGCAAAATTGCCGCATTTGGAGTGAAGAGCAACCAGAAGCCGTTCAAGAACTGCCCATGCATCCCGAAAAATGCACTGTTTGGTGTGGTTTGTACGCTGGTGGAATCATTGGACCGTATTTTTTCAAAGATGCTGTTGGACGCAACGTTACGGTGAATGGCGATCGCTATCGTTCGATGCTAACAAACTTTTTGTTGCCAAAAATGGAAGAACTGAACTTAGTTGACATGTGGTTTCAACAAGATGGCGCTACATGCCACACAGCTCGCGATTCTATGGCCATTTTGAGGGAAAACTTCGGAGAACAATTCATCTCAAGAAATGGCCCGGTAAGTTGGGCACCAAGATCATGCGATTTGACGCCTTTAGACTATTTTTTGTGGGGCTACGTCAAGTCTAAAGTCTACAGAAATAAGCCAGCAACTATTCCAGTTTTGGAAGACAACATTTCCGAAGAAATTCGGGCTATTCCGGCCGAAATGCTCGAAAAAGTTGCCCAAAATTGGACTTTCCGAATGGACCACCTAAGACGCAGCCGCGGTCAACATTTAAATGAAATTATCTTCAAAAAGTAAATGTCATGGACCAATCTAACGTTTCAAATAAAGAACCGATGAGATTTTGCAAATTTTATGCGTTTTTTTTTAAAAAAAAGTTCTCAAGCTCTTAAAAAATCACCCGTTATATGCTTGCAAGATGATAAGGTTCTTTTAACTTATAATACGCACTTATAATTCGCAGTCACTTAAATTTACAAATACTAATCCGATTATTTTTGACTCATGAGTCAATTTTCGATCATAATTGGCCCCCTGACACTTTTAAGTTCCGCTTTTACTCAACTTAGCTATACTGCTTTGGATTACATTCGCTGTTTCTACTTTATTCCTTATCAAATACAGCATTGCAAAATGTGTATAAGCATCCAATAATAGCGTTGTATATTGCTTGTTGGACTAATTGGGCCGCAGAGATCAGTATAAACTAATTCTAGCGGCATTAAGGCTCGAGTTTTTTTTCACTAAATGGTAATCTTGTGTATTTCACACACTCCACAAACAACATCTAAATAATTTACATCATAACTTAATTTACTAATCCCAGTTAACATTGACACAAGTTTTTTTAAATTTGAATAACTGAGATAACCAATTTTTTTATGCCACACTTCAGAAATCATTTCGTTAGCAACCTCATATAATCCGGCTTCAGTTTACGTACCCTACAACACGGTTTTACTGTTAACTCAGAATCAGTTCAAATCAGGAACATTAAGCACTTCATTTAATGTGTCGTTCTCCTTTTTAACTCATCCTGCAGCGGCTTGCATAAACTCCGACTGCTTGGCTATGCCTATCTCTATCGCGAAACTTTTTTCACGTGTGAGAATCATTAAGATCTTTCGTTTTAATCTATTTCCAGCCATGACACTTTAAACGGTCAATTTTTAGAAATTTTCAAATTTTGTGTGTGCGATATATATATTCAATCGGGTTTTCCCGAACTCCCAACAAGAAAATTGGCCTAAAAGTTTTGAGGTTTTGCTTCCTCTATTTCTTCGTGTTTTCTCAGTAGTAAAATAGTTTTGTATTATAGTTTTAATACAACGAACTAAACATTTTTGATTTAAAAAGAAATCACTGTTTAACACTGAATGTATTTATCTGATTTAACGACATTTTTAGGCTGACTATGTATACGAATCTGTCTTACCGACTTTTAACAGCAAGTAATCCGTATTGTTTCCTAATCTGCATTATCGACATTCTCTATCGATAAGTTTTAGTTGTTATAGCTGAATCTGCATTATCGACATTTTTCGGCTAAAGCGAGTCGGCTAACTTTAACAGTATGAAACGTATTCAGAATAAGCCTACTTGTTCCGATTTGCCATAAAAAACTAAAAGTGTTTGTTGATCCATTATTCTCAATTTATTAAAAGAAAATGTAATAAATAGAACCCTTTGTCTAATTTCACCTAAGTTGAATTTGAGCTTTTCCCAAACTCTTTTGGAGTAATGGAAAAAAAATTCAGGGGTGAAACTGATCGTGAACTTATACTTGTGACCGGTAGTGTTATACATGTACTTATAGTGTCTCGAATATGCGATATTTTCGAATGTGAATTTGTGTCAAAATATTAAATGTCACACAGTGTGAAAATTTTTGTTCTACAAAGAAATCCATCGTTCAGCCACATAATAATTAAAAATATGGCAATCAGACTATGTGCTGTCCTTAAAGAGCGAACAAGGATAAAATACATAGAAATACAAGAAAATAACAATTCTCCTACAATACTGTTTTGTGCTGTGTTGATAATATGCTGTTCTGCCAAGGGTATTACGTTGATTGTTTTCTAAACAGCGTGCTATCGAAACTGTCAATGTAGTTGCTATGATTGTTAAAGCGTCATAACTATAGGTTACCTGTCAGAAATGCTGCCAACATGATAACCTTTGCACCGCAGAGCTGCAATTTTTGCTTATCAAAATTTAATGAATACAAAAGAAAATAATGATTTTAGTTTAAAAATAAACTAAATAATGAACAAAAAATAAATAAATAAACGGATACAAAGCATAAGGAAAATCAATATGTAAATGAAAGGATTAAATATTTAAATTTTCCATTTTTCGTTGTTGTTGTTGGTGTGCCATCTCTTTCACTCTGTTCTGACGTCACTAAAATAATATCTTCATGTACATTTAAAAAAGCTCATCACATGAAAATAGAATAACACATAAAACCACGAGGTAATATTTACATTTTATATTGTGATATAATGAGCAGCAGGATTTTATTACGTATGCGCTTCAAAAATAGAAGTTCATGCATACGATAGTCGAAGCACGTAAGCCGATTAATTAAAAAAAATATATGATTTAAGATCGTAAACAAATTTTGATTTTCACAAAACGAAAAATTTAAAATATTTTCATCTTGTTAGATTATGTCAACAATCCAGAATCGTACACATCTCCCTCTCTAGTGTTACAAAAAGACATTGTAAAATATGCCGTGCGGCGCACATTAATCCTGATCGATCAGAAAAACGTGAAAATGAACAATTGTCCAAGCTTAATGTCGTGTATCGTAAATAAACGCAAAGTACTTTTTAAACTTTCAGTTCTTAAAAAAATTTTTTTTGGTGCTTCGTACTATGAGTATACAGTTGGGTGAATACATAAAAGAAAGAAAAACAGAAAATGAGTTTTTCCAAGTAATAAGATGAAGAGGTAGACAGTATGACGTCAACACTAAATACTACTACTACTATACGTATAACGGGAAAATGTTTATTTTCAGTCTCATTTTTTGCCATACAACATGTAACATATTTTTCCACTGGTTTTTCGTTGTCGTTCTTGGGTACATACAGAGAATGTCTGATTTTCAAAGTGGAAAAATACAAACTACAAAACATTTATTTATTTTAGTTTTGTTGTAACAGAAAATTATGAAATACATAAAAAATTTCACAATTATTGTGATTTTAGGGCATCACGTGCGTCAGCAAAATGTTAAAAAAAACTAAATTTGATTTATTCATTTGATCTTTATTATTTTGTTGAAAGTTATAAAATTTGAAAAGGTTTGTCAATTTTTTATTTTTCATGAAGGGGAATTTGGTTAGTTCGTTGTAGGGCATGGCCGTTTATTTTAGTTGCCTCAAATACTATAAAGAAAGAATTTTATTTTGACCGGTATATAAATAACTGTTCGATTGGGTTAGATACTATAATAAATAGAGATATCGACATTGAACATATTTTGAAATTACAATATTTTCTAATTATAAAAAAATATTTTTTATTATAAAGCAAGTTCTACCGATTTCGCATATTGTTAATTAGATAGGATTGATAAAAAATGCCTTTTAAGCGGAGAGAATATTTTGGATAGGTGTACCATCATCCGATCATCTTTTGTTTTTAACCATTGCGATCTTTTCGGGGCTGAAGCATTCCCGACTCTTTTAAGGTTTTTGTTTCATGTCTTATCTTATACGAGTACACTAGCCAAATCGGGGGCATATTATTTAGTTCTGCACTTCGGCAGGGGCTCATAGTTGTATTGATTTTCAATACCATAGCATTAATTACCCCACCTGAGCAAGCTTGATAGTGAAAATAAACTGATTCTGAGGAAAACTGAGGAAAAGCGAAACCTTCTGTGAATAGTTACACTTTTCTAAGATTCGATAATATATACGATTATGTGACCAAGCGTTAGGTCATTTAATTTAAAACTAGCAGCTAATTTTAGGCAGATTTTGGACTCCAGAACAATTTTGGACTCCAATTGTTCTTCTGTTCTTCACCAAGTTTTAGGTCATTTTAAATTAAATTTAAGGCCCTCAGAACCAAAATCAAAAATTGAGTCAAAACCTTCTAGGCATTTTTAGGCACATTTTAGGCTCATAATAGTCTAATAAATGCTCCATTAAACAATTTTTGGCTCTACTCGTTCTTGACCAAGCTTTAGGTCATTTAATTTAAAACTATCAGAACCCAAATCGAAAATTGGACCAAAACCGAAATTAACAATGGAAATTATGGACTAATCAAATGCCCCATTAAACATTTTAATCGATTTTTTCTAGAAAAGGGTCAGTACTACGTGATGGCATACTCCGATTTACTTAGATATCTCTATGATTCCTTGTCAATGGCCTTCGAATGGTTGAGTTGGTTCGAATGGCTTCTACAAAAGATGCGATATCATCAATACTACACACGATAGCCCACTCCGATTTATTTAGACATCTATAATTATGGGCAAGAAAATTTGGGCAAATTTAAACTGTATAAATTCCATATTTCAAATTTAGGAAATTGTATTTCAATTCATTTTAAAAAGTTGGTTACATTTTTACATTAATGTAAAAATTGATTTACGTTGGTTCGTTGACCCTTTTGTACATTTAAAGGGACTCCCTCCATTGCCGATTTAAATATAAATATTTCGAGTTCCCTGAGAGTTGCTTTAATTTTAATGATAAGGTAATTTATGTTTTTTGGTTGATATCCTTTGCTATACACTTTCCGCTTAATATTTGCCCAAAAATCCTCTATTGGACGCAAAAGAGGTACATTTGGTGGATTTTCCTCTTTTGCTTGCTTTGGAGTAATGGGCCGATGCTAAATCCGGCCAAAACAGCGACTGTTGGTTTGCATGGTGGTTTCTTATAAATTGTTTAACTTTTGGTAAACATTCGACTTTGTACCTTTCACTGTTAATGGCTAATCAAGCTTTTAAAAATGCAGGTTCCAACATTCCGTTTTGACTTATTGCCAACCACAGTAAAACTTTGTCTGGAAACTTCTCTTTGGGTATGAACTTCACCTTCTCGTTGATATTAGGCTTTGGGTTGCCATTCGCCATTTAAAGTAAAATAGGTCTCGTCATCTTGAGTCACAATCACATTATCTTTTACTCGCAAAGAATTTTGCACAAGTTTTTTAAACGTTGTTTCTGGACCTTTATTTGTTTTTCGGACACTTTAGGAACAATTTTTCTTTTTCTTAGCGTGATGTTCATTTCGTTAAAGCATTTTTAACAGTATTTTTGTGGCACTGGTATTTAATTCCTAAAGAACTATTTGATTTTGCCACTTGACCAACTGTAATTCGCTTTAATACCCTTCGTGCTTTGTTTAATGATAATGATGACTTTGGACCGCTTCCCGCTTTTCTTTGAACTGCATTTTGATTTTTAAACCTTCTAATAAAATTATAAATTGTGGACCTTTTACAACATCAGAAGTTACTCCCTCTGGATTTTTTTCTGAAAAATTACACACGACTTTTCGCCGCTCAAATTCGTTTTGAGACATATTTTCGTGGCTAATGTTTCGAATCGACTAATTTTTTCACAGCTTGTTATATACACAATATAAAATAAAATAAAATTATTGGGAATCCCCTAAATAAATAAAATGCGTTTTGTTTTTACTATCGCATTTTGTCCCAATTTTCTTGCCCATACGTTACGATGCCTTGTTATTGTTAACATAGAAAATTTTTGTTTCAACTAGTCGCATAATTATGTCGGATTCTACCAAAGCAGCTATTCGGTCAGTACTACACGATGGCATACTTTGAGCCTCGAGAGATGTTAAGTATGAACCGGTCAGAAGTTTTGATCATTTATCAAAAATGTAATCAATAAAAATCTCTCAAGCGTCGCGTTAATATCATATGTATGTATTTGTACGGCGATGGCTTTCACAAATCTGAATAGACGTTTCTAGAATTACTTGGGTATGGCCTTTAGACAACCTCTATACTCAACATCTACTCGCGATAGTGTTAATATGGTGACTAACACAATTTATCGGTAAGAACAAACATAATTCTACGGCATGCACAGATATGTTCAGATCCCTTCAAACAAGAATAAATAAAAAGAAATATTAAAGCAGTACTAATCCGGGCAGCAAAAAACCAGAAAATCCAAACTTCGAAAAAATAGAATTAAAAGTGCTTTCCCTTTGACAACATTTGCAAAATGGAATATGTTGTGTCCAACATCCGACTTTCTTTCCACGGATGTACACACACATCTCGAATACACTACACTTAATTTCGAAAACGAAACATTAAACTTACCGGACTTTTGGTAAAACAGTCTTGTATAATCAAAAATCATTAATCCTGCTTAAATTACAGAAAACCAATAAGTTAACCCTTTGTTAAAAATTTAATCTTCTTTGCAAAAAGTGAAAAGCTCCTACGGAAGCCGCCCCTTCTGACGCACAAATTTTCACCAAAATTTCCTAAGAATCTCCCAGTTTATGCAAATTGTCGTTGGCGATATAAAATTATTTTTATCAAAACTCGTAGTTTCCGTTACGATTTAAACAAACGATTTGAATAAATATTTTATTAAATTTAATTTGCGACCTTTTTGTTTTTAATTGATTTATTGCAAATGCTATATGGCTTAATTACGACGTTTCATCCCGATCCCGAATTTTGGCTGAAAATCAGTTTTTATTGCGAAATTAATTTAGAATGTTTTAGTTCATGGTCCTTTTGTGGCAAAACAAAACTGTAAACGAGTTATTAGCAACTTTCTAATCTCACTCTCAATAAAGCATTAAAGATGCAATTCTATAAAGTTAATCATGTATTTTTCGCAAATCTCATCGTAAAAACTAATATTCATCTGACTAATTTTAGGAATTCTCTATTCCGCATCGTGTTTATAGAAAAAATTGGCCAATTCCACCACAAATCAAAGCCTATTTACTCTGATCTCAGATTTCAGGCGAATCGATGTCTTGGTTCTCTGAAATGATTTTGGGAATAAACTTTGCAAATTTAGATGGTGAAGAACTATCAGATGATTTTATCAAACTTGATCTTTAACGATGTACTTTTTCCTACAACACAAGACGTGGTATTGTCTGATTCCTGAGTGGAACGACACGTGATTCAGTGCACAGTATATGTACCTCAAAATACTTGCTTAGAGTGGGAACATTTTTGAAGAGGCACATCTCCAAATTCATGAAACTCACTATGACTTTTATTTTATTTGTGCTCATTAACTATGCCTAAGTTCTTCAATTGGTTTTAAAATTCAAGCCATTCCGATTTGAAAGGTTCCTATAAACCGTCAACCTAGTGAAGATTTCGAGTACAACATAACTTCAGAATGAAATTCTTTACAACGAATATAATTGGCCCACAAAATATTAGTGGTTCGAATATTTGTATGAAATCAATGATGATATTGGTCGTGGTAGCCACTTTAGTCGTAATAAAAATTAGCGACGCAAAAATCGCCAAAAAATCTTTGCATGCGTCTGCAAATTGGTTATGGTAATCTATGGTCAGCTTTTTTAGGGAATGTATGGCAAAAAATGGGTCACAAGCGCTTGCCTTATGATACCGTGATAAGCTGATAAATTGATAAGTTCCAAACCAGTTTCAAAGCAAATTTGACGGTCATAGAAAATAATTCGTGAAAACTTTGTAACCCGAGTAAGGGGTTGGTTTTTGGGCTCGTCGGTTTAGAAATTTAATTAGCTAGTAGCTGTACTATCGGAACCTGGTCAAATATCTGATAAAAAGTGTTAATGGCCATTTTCAGTTTCAAAGCAATTCTGAGCATTTTAGCAAAAATCGGGCTCGCCAGACGAGATGAAGAATTTAATATTAGTTGCAGTATCGAAACTTGAGTCAAAATATCCGGTTAGGTTAGTTCCAAGGTAATTTTCGATTTCTTACAAAATTAAAATTTGTAACACTTTGTAACGCGGGTTAAGAGCTGGTATTTGAGCTCGCCAAATGATGGTAATATCACTTTTAGCTGTTGATATGATGGTAATATCTGTTTTAGCATGTCCTTGAATCTCAAGTCTCGACAGATCTGGTACTTTGTTAAACCATGCTTGTAGAGGCGGTTTTATTCATTGTTCTATAGTAGGACTTCTATTTAAAAGCTACGATTTAAAAGCTTCTAAAGTAGACTCGTTTAATAGAGCTCTTGACTTTCCAAAAGTGATCTGAGAAGTATCTCTGCCTTTCCTTTAAGTTGAGGCGTATGAGGTGTTGTGTAATCCAGATTCCTTTTAGATTAAACCAATTCTTCTTAAGGTTACTATCGTACACTCCTCTTGTGTCACATCTTAATGTAGACACTTTTAAGTTCCGCTTTGTCTCAACTTAGCTAGATAGCTTTAAATTACATTCTCTGTTTCTGCCTTATTCTTTATCAAACGCTTGTTGTTTGAAGTAGTTTGACTAATTTGCCCGCCAGAGATCAGTATGAACTAATTCTAGCGTTGTTGAGGCTCGAGTTTTTTGTTCACAAAATGGTAATCGTGTCTGTTTAGATTTTACACACACTCCACTAAACAGCATCTAAATAATTCACATCATAATTTAATTTACTAATATCAGTTAACATTGACACAAAATTTTTAAAATGTGAGTAACTGAAACGACCAAGTTTCTTATGCCACACTTCAGCAATCTTTTCATTAGCAACCTTATAAAACTCGGCTTCAAGGTTTAAATCTCTAGGAAGGAGTGTGGGCAATAGCCAGTTAACATTCCAATGCAAAGGTGAGGTTCATAGAAAAAAATTCGTGAGCACTTTGTAGACCGCGGGTTAGGGGAGGAATTTAATTATCTATTTGATGCACTATTGGAACAATATTTTAACTCAGTTTCTTATGCATCTTATGCTAATTAAAATCTTCACTCGACGAGCCCAATTTAAATCATCCAACCCGAGTCACAAAATGTTGACGAAATTTTTTTTATGAACTTCAAAATCCTCTTGAAACTGAAAATGGCCGTTCACACTCCTAACCAAAGATTTCGAATCAGGTTAGCGTCTATTAGCTAATCAAATCCCCCTAACCCGGGGCACGAAATGTTGACAATTTTTTTCTATGAACTTCAATTTTGCCTTGAGATATAAAATGACCGTTAACACTCCTTAGCAGACATATTTACACAGGTTATGATAGTTCGTCTCATAGTTAATTAAATTTCTCATCCCATTGAGCCCAGTTACATTACATGTTCGTAAACATGTCTTGAAACTGAAAATGCCAATTAACACTCCTGCCAATATAACTTCTGGTCCAACAATACCAGTTCAAATACTAGCCCTTGACAAGGAGTAGAAAGTTAAACCATTTGTTTCCATTATGTTTTAGGCTTTAGTATTAATTTTGGTATAGGGACCGTCATGTTTCCTAATTGGATTATAATGTAACAGTGTTAAACTGAATGAAACCGTGAAATAGTGAAGAGATTCCAGTTAGAAAATTAGGTATAAAATAAGAATTGTTTATTGTTAATTAGCCTTCGGTTGTGTATTTTCGTGCGACAAATGTAACAACTTAGAATTTAGTTATATCGGGCCAAACTTCAATCAACGTCAAATATAACAAAACTATGAATAATTTTTATAATTCAAGCGCATTAAGTCTTTAGAAATTGTACAATTATAGTCGCCTAATTGGACGTTGATCGTATTTCAAACCGGATATAAATAAAACTTCTAGTTGATATGCGCAGACGCTAACACCTACAGAAGAAATACGCAAAAATATGCCCCCGAGGCGAAAAGATACAAAACAAATATTTTAAATTTTTCTTACTGCAGAAACAATCAAATATCCATTCTGCTTTCATGAAAACTCGTTTAATATAAAATTAAACCGCACACAATAATTACTCAAAATTTACAATAAAATTTGATTCCTTCATCACGGCCTGGCTACCACCTACACGCAGCCAACCCACAATTGACAACACGTTTACACAAATTTTCTCCGAAATTTGTCCTGTTCTATGTGCACTCCCGATTCTTTATAAAGGGTGTTTTTTTAAGAGGTTGCCGATTTTTTTTTTGAATAAAACACATATAAAATTATGAAATGACCAAAATTTTTTTTTATTTGGTAGATAATTTTTTGGCATTTAACATTTAAACACAATTTCTGGCATATGGCTACCACGACTATTTTTCACAAATGTCATTCTGGAGGTCCAATTTTCCAGCACTTTTTCAAGCATTTGAGGGCGTATGTCAGCAATGACACGTTGAATATTGGTTTCCAAAGCGTCAATCGATTGAGGTTTATCCACATAAACCAATGACTTCACGTATCCCCACAAAAAGTAATCGAGTGGCGTCAAATCGCACGAACGCGGAGGCCAATTCACCGGACCATTTCTCGAAATAATGTTGTCGTTGAAAGTTTCCTTCAATAAGTCGATTGTTTCACGTGCTGTATGGCAAGTGGCACCATCTTGTTGAAACCACATTTCATTCATATCCATATCTTCAAGATTTGACAACAAAAACTCATTTAACATGGTTCTGTATCGATTTCCATTCACGGTAACGCGTCGTCCTTCCTCATTTTTAAAGAAATATGGACCGATGATCCCACCAGCCCATAGACCGCACCAAACAGTACATTTATCAGGATGCATTGGTAATTCTAGAACGGCGTGTGGATTATCTTTGCTCCAAATGCGACAATTTTGTTTGTTGACGTATCCATTTAACCAAAAATGCGCCTCATCACTGAAGAGAATTTTACGGTAAAAAAATGGATCTTCGTTCAATTGATTTAACGACCAATCACTGAATTCACGGCGCAAACGATGGTCGTGTGGCTTTAATTCTTGCACCAATTGAATTTTGTATGGCACCAAACCCAAATCTTTACGTAAAATTTTCCATAAAGTCGATGGACAAAGTCCAATTTGCTGAGCACGACGACGAATCGATAAATTGTCATTTTCTTCGACACTGGCCTCAACGACAGCAATATTTTCTTCTGTACGAACTCTTCTCATTCTTGTCGGTGGCTTGGCATCCAAAAGAGTGAATGTAGACCGAAATTTGGTAATTACGTTCTTTATGGTGGTCTCTGACGGACGATTATGTGCACCATAAAATTCACGAAGTGCTCTATAAACATTTTTAATTGAACACTGATTTTGAAAATAAATTTCCACGATTTGAAAACGTTGTTCTGGAGTTAACCTATTCATAATGATTTGCCAAACAATACTGAGTAGAAATGCCACTTTGAGCTGTCAAAACAACTGTCATAAAATAAAACGACATCTATCGGAAAGACAAACCTCCTAAAAAAACACCCGTTACATATATGAAATCCTACACAAACATATACCTAGAAGAACACTTTAAAAATATTATAATCCTTACACAAATACATAAACACATATTTCAGCCTGAACCAGAAAATGTATTTTATGTAACACACAGATTAATATATTTCATATTTTCCGAAAAGAAAATCTCGTATACCGAAATCGAGAGCGAGAGAACCGAGTTATTATGATTTTCATATAAAATTTTGTCAATGTGTTGATTACATGATTTTCTTGCTGTCGTCACTACATTTTGCTCACCACATCACACACGTATGTAAAAAATGTACACAGCACGAAATATGTATATACATCACATCGGAAAATAATAATAAACACATACATACATACATAGAACGAGTTTGCTATACACACACCAAATCACGGAAACATATGAAAAAGTATTTTCATCACAAGGAAAAACAAGTGGAAAATAAAAGACTGTAAAAACAAAAATTTTGTATACGAAAAACATTTAACGTGTAACGTTGAACGGAGAAGCATCGCAGGCGTTTTGGTTAATCAAATTATAATAAATTTAATTAAATAAATATAAATTAATATTTTTTGGTTGAAGTTATAATTTAAAAAAAATATTGGAATATAAAAATTATAAAACAAAAAAGTTATTTTGTGCAAAGTGAATAATTTTGTGTGAAAGTTTTTAACGTAGTGAAAAAAAAATTTAAAAAAAAAATTTGTGTGAAAATTAGAAAAAGAAAAACAAAATATATTAAGTTAAATTATTTGTTATTGTTCCTAAATATAAGGAAACTAGAAAATAAGAAAAATATTTTCAACTGAATTCTTTAAGAAAAAGGATAACAAAAATAGGATTGATAATTCTGTTTGGTAAGTGTTCTAAATATTTATTTTTATTTGTACACTACTCCAAGAATTTTCCAGACATTTTTTATCGTACCGTTATGATAATTGAATAAAACTATTAAAAAATAATTGGGTCATAGTATTTAGGCCAGATATACATAGTTTGCAGATGAAACTATTTATAAAAAAATGTGCTCATAAAAAATATTCCAGGATATGCTTCCCTTTGCAGGCAGAACCTTGAATTAATTCTTTATGATACTCAACAACAAGGCAAAATATAGGAAATATATGAACTAAATTTTTATTTTTAAAATGTTTACTTGTTATCCTTTTATTTTCGGTAGGAGTTTGCGTATCATTTTATTTTTTCTTGGATGGTATTCTATGGATGATCAAATTTTTTTGGGATGACGATTTGAATGACGTCATTCTATTTTATGTTTATATATATTTTTTGTCCCTTTTATGTATTTTTTATGCTATGTACTCGTACTCGTGTTAGAACCACAAAAACTGTATATACGAGTACATATATATGAATAGGGATTTCGGCGTCTTTGCGCGATTGACGTAATCAAGAATATATAAAATTTGCATTGATATACGATTTTTACACACGATTTGGTTTGGATGGTATGTGTGTTATAGTAAGATGTTCGATTGCGGGTATTTTATGATTATGGGCTTGAACATGTCTGGAATTTGGATAGTGGTAATTGATTGGCGATTTTATTGTGATGTGTGAGACGTTTTGGGATTTTTATAGTACGTATTTTGAAATCTTGAGCAGAAAAATTTATTTATTGACTTTTGATCAATCTTCTAAGCTAAGTCAACAAAAGAAACCCAGAAGATCAAACCAGATTGCACAAACTAACTCTATACTTGAATACAACTTTATTAATTTAATATTTATTTTTTATTTACTTATTTCATGGATAACATTCGCGTCGGTCATCAACTGGCTCATTTTGGATAAAATTAAGATTTGGCACTCAATATTCAATATTTATTCGAAAATTCTCAAAGCTGATCGTGAATCCCAATAAAGATTCACGATCTCCAAAATCTACAGAGCCAACACAGCGGGATTAAAATTTAACGGTTAGCCCGTTCCAGCACAATTATAACCACCGATGAAACGTGTGCGGTTAAATCGAATATGTTCGCCATAGATTTCGCTTCCCCAATACAATGCTGCCCGTGTTCCATTATACCTGTATATTGAGACTATCGTTGAGGAAACTTGAAAAGTTAGATCAGTGACATTAGAGAAAAAATACTCTTCGTGTTTCATTATTTATCCGATATTGGAGAAAAAAGCCTTTTCGTTTTAATATTTTATCGGGTATATCGGAGAAATTGGAGTACAAAATTTTACGCTCTACTTTTCAGATTTATCCGAAAAGGTATATTTTATATATAAGCTTATGGGAATTCTGAGCCACTGTAAAAATATTTTGGATTAGTGGCGGTATCAAGAAATACGACCGGTAATTGTTCCGGTCGTATCCGGTCGTTCACGCAATTTTTTAAAATATTTTAGGAACAATGACTAATGAACTAAAAATTTACGAAATTCAATTTCTACCGATAATGCATTTCCCGTGAAAAATTGCTCAATAATGAAAAGTTCTCGAATATAATTTTATCGGTAAACTTTCGTTTATTTTTATCTTCAATCAAAATATCTAGGCCAACTTTTCATTCTAATAATTTTTGTTTTTTCTTCGAAATATTTTAGACTAAATATTTTATTGATTTTTAAGCTAGCATTTCGCATGACCTCGCCTCAGGCAGATAACCAAAAAAGCCTTTTGTGTTTTTATTTTTTCAGAGCGATAAAACATTTTTGTTTCATAATTGTTACTAAATACTCGGATATTATGATTTTACCATCTGTTTGGTTTTTGCAATTTTTACAGGAAAAATTAAGTAGTAGTCATAGTATTTTCGTATAAAGGCTTTTCTGAATCGTAAAACGCAATTGGAGTGTTTTTCCATTACATTTTATTACCTCGGATCGAGTAGAAAGGTCAGAGAAGCGTTTTTCGTAATAGCACGGTTTTTGTGATTTGTTGTGTAAATTCTGAAAAATAGAAATTTCGTAATATCCAAGGACCAATAAAACAAAAAATCTTTTTAATTTAAAAACACGAAAGGCTTTTCTAATTATCTGTGCGTACTACAATGTAATAAAACCATACACCAAATATCTATCACAAATGTATAGTGTGAAGTTTTATACTCGAATAATGACCTGATAAGTAAACGAACGTAAATATTTTACTTAAGAAAAAAATTACATAAGCATTACGACTTTCGAGACAAAATAATTTGGCAAGTTTTCCATGTAAACAAAAAAAAATATATTTCAACTTATTTCTCGAAAATATAAATCTGTACGAATAAAATAACAATAATAAATCGCAATTACAACAAATCAAAAGCTTTAACTAAAAAGGCCTTTTGGAGTCATTTGGCGTAAGCCGAAAGCGTAAAGCTTAAATAATCAACCAAGTACGAAGACTGCGGAAAAGTCTTGTAATTAATAAGGAACTGCCTCTTTTTTCACTGCTAAAAACTGTGTTAACAACTGTGAAGAGAGTTTAGGGTCATTTTCTTCTATAAATATGAAACCTCTTCTAGCTAAAGAAGAACATTTATATCAAAATTTGCTTGTTTCTCTATTTTATGAACGTTTGGCCGATTGTAAACAAAAGTAACTCCAAGGCATTACTGAACCACCTCGACTAGCTGCCAATGAGCCCTGCTTCACAAAATGTATCTATGATTATGGTTCTACTGATGGCATTGGGGCGGGTTTCTGCTTATTGTAGTGGTAATCTCAGGCCTAGTAAACTGTTAGTATCGAACTCTATCAAATGGGATATTGGAAAATCAAACCTGGCTCAATTTTCGACATCAAGGGCGGAATCATGAATAGCGTGTGGAAATTTTACACGGTTACTGAAATTTTATATCGAAAAGTAGCAACAATTCTTCCGATTTTATTCTGTAAGCTGCTTTTTCTATAATAATATAAGAAAACCGGTAAAATTGTTGTTGTTTCCCATATACAATTTCAATACCGTTTAAAATTTCCGAAATTAAACATTCCGCCCCTGCATATATAACAAACTTCAAATATTTTTATTTAAACAAATTTATTTCTACATAGTTCTCGTTTTATTATTTTCAGGACCTGGAGCCTTATTCTTGAAATCGGCGTAAATTTCCGCATTCGGAAATTATTTTGTTTTATAATTCTTTATAACGGGTGATTTTTTAAGAGCTTGAGAACTTTTTTTTAAAAAAAACGCATAAAATTTGCAAAATCTCATCGGTTCTTTATTTGAAACGTTAGATTGGTCCATGACATTTACTTTTTGAAGATAATTTCATTTAAATGTTGACCGCGGCTGCGTCTTAGGTGGTTCATTCGGAAAGTCCAATTTTGGGCAACTTTTTCGAGCATTTCGGCCGGAATAGCCCGAATTTCTTCGGAAATGTTGTCTTCCAAAACTGGAATAGTTGCTGGCTTATTTCTGTAAACTTTAGACTTGACGTAGCCCCACAAAAAATAGTCTAAAGGCGTCAAATCGCATGATCTTGGTGCCCAACTTACCGGGCCATTTCTTGAGATGAATTGTTCTCCGAAGTTTTCCCTCAAAATGGCCATAGAATCGCGAGCTGTGTGGCATGTAGCGCCATCTTGTTGAAACCACATGTCAACTAAGTTCAGTTCTTCCATTTTTGGCAACAAAAAGTTTGTTAGCATCGAACGATAGCGATCGCCATTCACCGTAACGTTGCGTCCAACAGCATCTTTGAAAAAATACGGTCCAATGATTCCACCAGCGTACAAACCACACCAAACAGTGCATTTTTCGGGATGCATGGGCAGTTCTTGAACGGCTTCTGGTTGCTCTTCACTCCAAATGCGGCAATTTTGCTTATTTACGTAGCCATTCAACCAGAAATGAGCCTCATCGCTGAACAAAATTTGTCGATAAAAAAGCGGATTTTCTGCCAACTTTTCTAGGGCCCATTCACTGAAAATTCGACGTTGTGGCAGATCGTTCGGCTTCAGTTCTTGCAGGAGCTGTATTTTATACGGTTTTACACCAAGATCTTTGCGTAAAATCTTCCATGTCGTCGAATAACACAAACCCAATTGCTGCGAACGGCGACGAATCGACATTTCACGGTCTTCAGCAACACTCTCAGAAACAGACGCAATATTCTCTTCTGTACGCACTGTACGCATTCGTGTGGTTGGTTTAATGTCCAATAAAGTAAACTGAGTGCGAAACTTGGTCACAATCGCATTAATTGTTTGCTCACTTGGTCGATTATGTAGACCATAAATCGGACGTAAATCGCGAAACACTTTTCGAACCGAACACTGATTTTTGTAATATAATTCAATTATTTGCAAGCGTTGCTCGTTAGTAAGTCTATTCATTATGAAATGTCAAAGCATACTGAGCATCTTTCTCTTTGACACCTTGTCTGAAATCCCGCGTGATCTGTCAAATACTAATGCATGAAAATCCTAACCACAAAAAAATCACCCTTTATTATTCGATTTTATCGCCGGTTACTTTGATCATTTTTTTTAAATTCTTTGAATATTTCTTAAATTTTGTTTCCTTGCTAAGGGAATAATTTCAAATCGATTAACCCAGTCGGAATTTTCCACTTAGTAGGGAAATAAATAATAAAACTTGCAAACAAATTTGAAAAAACGAGTAAACCGGCGGAAATTATATTCCGAATGCGGAAATTTCCACCGATTTCTAGAATAGGGCCCCTAGAGTAATGAGTATGGGTGTGAACATAATTGCTAAAAATTGATTCCGAATCATTACAAAAGTAAATTTCCAAATTTTAAAAGGAGAGAATATGAGTACAATCTGCACACAGGTTTCTTGCACCTTTGAACCCCCGCTTGACGCATTCTTGTTCATATTTGTGGAGAAGCAATAAATGCTGACTCTAAACAAATAAAATTGTTTTCGTTGTTTTATTTTTTTGTGTGGTATAATGATCGTGTTTGTTTAATTTTAAATACTTTGTGATCTAAATGTGATGTGAATTAAATTTATACTTGTGTCTCGCCAAAGTTTCAGAAAAACAAAGAACTGAGGTTTAGTTTATTAGTTTATGAAACCAGTTAAAAACTGGTTGTATCATGTCATTAATTTCGTATAATTTAAACATTTCTCAATTGTATTAAACCCTTTTGTTACTAGTGATAATTTTTGAAATGGTTTCGAAATATCAAAAAATGGACTTGGGTTTTTAAAAGCTTTTTGTAACTTTTAATATTAATTAAAATTCCGTTTTATTGTTCCTAATAATTCAATTCCGTTTAGGGGTTTTTGCAACTTCAATTTTTAACTGTTTAAAGACATAAAATAATTCGCTAAGCCAATATGTGTATATTTTGTTTATAAGCACAAAAATTCAGCCATACTTTATTGGTCATATTACTTTTGTGGTCGCTGCCAACTAATGAGCACGACAAATCTTTTATATCTTTTTTTACGAATTCTACACAGATATATCGTCACTTGATGGCCGGGTGGTTAAGCCATATGCCACAAAGTATTACCAACCCGTTGCGAGTTCGAATCTAGTCAGAGTCCAGTTGTCGGATTAAGTATTCCTCTAATACTGATTGGGAATTGATTTTTAGAATGAAATTCCAAGTGTAGCGGAATATGCAGATACCGAAAGCAATTGTAAACGGCGGCAATAATCTTCACGGAAAGCACTAGAATTAAGAACGGCGTTAATCAAGATAGACACTACATTAAAGTGATTTACAATTTCAAAACGCACGCATACATGGCCAGATGCAATAAAAAGAAGAATCTCGAACAGCGATAGACAAGGACAGGACAGCTGTAATTTAACCAGCGAACAGTGTGCAAATTAAAAAGTAAAAAGTAAACAGCGCGAAAAGTAAAAGTAAGCAATGAATGAACGAGTGAAGTTAGTGGATTGCTTCAGAAATTGAAGGTGTTGGGAAATAAAGAAATCGCTGACTTTTTATTTGCAAAATCAAGTACGAGTTAATATCGAATGCCCGAAATTCTTATCATTTGGTGTGAGAAGTGAGATATTGCAAATAACAGCAACAACGAACTTTTAGTAGGATAAATGTCTGTAAGTCACAGATGTTAAGGAAATATTGCCGATTCATGGGCTTTCAACCGATGCGAAGGAAATAGAAAAGAGCTATTGGCGAGGCTGCAAAACGGTAGATGAGAAGAGGAAGCTGGAGCACATAGGTGTACGCATTCAGAGAGCAATCACGACCACCGTCATCGGCTTCAGAATCATCAGGAATGACGCTTGTTGAACCATAAGCTCAAAGTTTCCAGCCTATCGAAAAACAATTAAAATATGAGCAAATCGGATAGAAGCGAGAAAACAAAAGGAACAATTTCTCTGCAATCGCTGATTGCCGAGCAACAAAAAACCAGCACTTTTATTTATTTATTTATTATGTACACATTAAAATTTTGGTAGTCATGGTGCATTCTAAATGAATGCAAGGCCCAAGCACATTCAAATTATAAACTGCTTTTCTGTTTTTGCTTCGTATGCAACATGTTGAAAAAATCGCCCATCTAATCACATAGTTTGTTAGATTTAGATTCCAATCGTCCGTTTCTTTTAATGGCATCTACACGGCATCATCCAAGAAGCCCCATTTAACAGAGATGATGATTATCAGCAATACATAAGTTTAGCTTTTATTATTAAAATAAATTTTAAAAATTTATTTAAAAAAAAAATAATAAAAATTCTCCAAAGAAAAAAATCGCTTCTGCTTCAGGTGGAGAGAATAAACGATAAACTAGACAAGCTAGATTCCAAGAATCTAGAACTGAAAGCTGTGATTAAGTCTTTTGCAACAAAAGTACAAGAAGCTGAAAACCGATAGGGCGACCGAGTTGAAGAGTTAGGATTAAAGATTAAACAAGAAGTTGAAAGTAAAATTAAAGGAGTCGATTCCAGCCTTTAGACGCACGTCCCACAAACAAAGAAAATAGGTTCAGAAATTGCACTGAACGTTGTTACCGGGAGCTCGAACGAAGTGTTGAACCCTCAGACATTAAATGATGAGACGCAGTTTGAACATTTCAAGGTCAAAGATGGAGTACAACACTTTGGTTCCAATGAAGGAGTAACTGATATGTTACAAACAACACTCAAGAAGCGACACAGTTGAGGCTGAGGAACATCATAGGAGCGGAAAGTATTTCCGCTGAACCAACATTGGAGCAAAAACACAATTCGGACGTTGTGGTGGAGCGACCAATGAAAAAATTGATCTAAAGCGTTCGGAGCCAAAAATTCAAGTCAGAATTGTATCGATGAGAACTAGCTAGTGAAACATGCACCGGGAACAGAGAAAAACAAAGAGGGTAAAAGAAATAACTAAAACAAGAGGAAAGCGATTGGCTCCAGCTCGGATATTGCAAGTTGGCTTAAAGAGAGTTTAGGAACATATTTTCAATTTTTCTGCTTTTTGTTCGAAATTTAGTTTTATGTGAATGTATATAGTGAAGCACGCTTGCACTGATACAGATGTATAATTTCAACTTATTATTTAATTTGTAGGTTGATCAAACGCAACTAGAATTATTTGAAACAATATTTATGTACATTGTACACGGTTTCGAACTATACAATATCGACCATTGGTTTTTTTTCAATTTTGTTGGATTGAGTCGAGGATAAAATTTGGTCTAGATGTGGCTGTTTGGGATTAAAATAACCGGATGAATGATAGATGATCCCAATCTGGTAAGAAACCGTTGTCTTATGTAGAAATTAGATTTTTGGGTAGTATTGCGGTGTTTAATAATATAAAGGGTTAGGGGAAAAGTTCGTGACCTTTTTTGGGTGACATTGAAATAAAACAGAATTCTTATTTCAAATGAACTTTATTCAACCAAATATATGCCATTTTGATCGATGACCTTTTGCCATTTTTCTGGTAGAGCCATCCCATCACTGTAGAACTTCTGTAGTTTAGAGGCGAAAAATCGAGACAACTCATTTTCACAGTCCTTTTTGAATTTAATGTAAAACCATTAAGATAGGAACAAATAGTAGTCCGATGGTGCCAGGTCAGGACTATATGGTGGGTGCATCAAAACTTCCCAGCCAAGCTCTCTCAGTTTCTGCCGGGTCATCAATGATGTGTGTGGTCTGGCGTTATCATGATGGAACACAACGCCCTTTCTGCTGATCAATTCTGGACGTTTTAACTGAATTGCTTGCCTTAAACACGTTAGTTGCTGACAGTAAAGATTAGAATCAATCGTTTGGCCCAGTGGCAGCACCTCATAATGCACGATTCCTCTCCAATCACATCAAACACACAGCAATACCTTTCTTGACGTCAAGCCTGGCTTTGATACCGTTTGGGAAGCTTCACCTCGTTTCGTCCATGATCTTTTTCGCATAACGTTTTCGTATCCTATCCACTTTTCATCACCAGTAATCATTCATTTTAAAAATGGATCGATTTCGTTCCGTTTCAGCAGCGTTTCGCAGATAGAAATCCGGTCCATTAAATTTTTAGCTGTTAATTCATGTGGTACCCAAACGTCGAGCTTTTTTTTGTATCCAGCCATTTTCAAATGGTTTAAAACTATCAATATTTAATTCTTTACCAATCGCATGGCTGCTTATATTCCGGTCTTCTTCAATTTTCTTCATGATTTCATCGACTTTTCCAGTGGTTGGTCGACCAGAGCGAGGTGCATCTTTGACATCCATGTTTCCAGAACGAAAGCGCTTGAACCATTTCTTTGCTGCTGATTTTGATAAAACACCTTCTCCAAAAATAGCACAAATTTTTTCGCAAGCTTGAGCCGCGTTTTTACCTTTGTTGTAATAAAATTGTAAAATATATCGATTTTTTTCATTATTTATCTTCATGTTTAAAATGTTGTAACTTTTTATTCACTTCACCAATTTTAATGTTTTGTATGACAAAGTACAAGTTGAAACGCCACCTTTCAAACACACATACGAATTGTCCGATACTGTCCGGTTACTGAGATATATGAACGCAAAGCCATCTACCGGGAAAAAGAACACGAACTTTTTCACCTACCTATTATTTTCAGTGAAGTTCTAGAATGAAGTTAATGACTCGCTGAAGAGAAAGCAGTTTAGTTCAAGAAAAATAAAATTCGAATTTGAGAATTACATCAGAATTCTAAACTAAACGTAGACCCAAAATAGTGTCGTTCTTTCTCTTAAAGATAATCAACTGCAAAACATTAAAACTTTAGCCATTTATCTCCTTTCTGAAAATATCACAAATATTGAAAATATTATTCACTTAAAAATCAAATAATCTCCTTTGTAGTAGTACTCATCGTTAACGTTGTACTTAGCCAAATACATTTTCCTTTTACCTGCAAAAACATCGCTATCGCATTTAAGCCGAAATATCCATGCCTGTCGATTATTATGTGGACCACTATTGTAGATCCTACAAAGCATCGTGAAAATAATTAAAGATTCGTTAGTCCGTTTCGGCTGTGTACCTGCGATATTTAAATTAAAAATCAAAATGAAATCCAATTAGCAACGTTAATCTGCTACAGCTATTCAACTACCTGACAAAGTATTATTATTATTTTTGAAGCTGGATAAATATTTCCTAGAATTAAAGTTTTGACATCGACGCAATACCTCCGAACACCTCTATGCAACACCCCAAACTGCCCGAGCACACTTGTCAGCGATCACCTGGACATCTGGCACCAGAACACAACTCCATATTTACTCAATGCACCGCTCCAACACCTCACACCTATTTTAATATTCGTGTCTTGTTTGCAGAAATAGAAGTATTTAGTTGATACTGTTCTGACTAAAAACGAATTACAACTTTATATTTTGATTCTACTTCGATTCAGTGATCTAACCTATATTTTTTCTGGTTTGGTTTGTGTGACTCCCTAACTACGGGCGTATGTGGAGCTGTTATAATTTTCTATAAGCCTTACATAATTTGGATTAACGAATGTGGTTGCTCACGTAAATAGTGGAAATCATAACTGATTGAGATAATATAGATGGTGTCTTTTCAAATTATTTTGTGATCTGGCTAAAATCAAGTCAATTCAGGAACGAAAATTTCAAATTTCTTAACTATAAGTACGCATTCCGTCTAGATTTTATTTGTTCTACGTAGCTTTAATATATAAGTTGTTTGAGTCTGTTGTTAAATTAGGGTGCTGAGCTGGCGAGGATCCTAAACTCCAACGATGACCTCACGCGACCTTTGGCTCTGCGAGTTTAGCTAATTTCAAAAGACTAAGGAGTGAGTATACCGTAATTTAACACTAGCTTGAATTTTCATTTAACACAACCTATTTCTGGCTCTGTCCACAGGCACGAACACGTTTGAACTCTTCTCCAGGATTTCGGGGTACGCTGTGTTTTCGATTGAATGTGTTTTACAAAGCTAATTCACGAAATCCGGATTATCGGTAACTGAACTCGAATTTTAATCGTTGATGAAGAATTCATCCGGAATCTTCATGTTTTGAATAAACACAAGCTCTGCTTCTCTCCTTGGGTGCAGGATTTACGTTCGACAAGATGATTTTCTCTTGGGATGTATGGCGTTGTTCGAAAACGATAAAGTCGAGAAATTTCATGAATTTATACATGCAGATTTAGCATTTGACAAGATTTACTTATAGTTTTTGCGGTTTCAAATATGATAAGTGATTGGACAAGGAGTACAATTGTAGACTATTGTTCAAATATAATGACAGCCATAATATATTGCAATTTAAACTTATACATACAGTTAAACTGGGCAGTTCAATCAAGCCAAAAACAAATGTTCAAAGTATTTGTGCAGCTATGTTAACCCCTGCATTCATTCTACTACCTTATTTTGCCCCAATTATAAAAACTGAATAAAAGTTTTCAAAATGTGGGATTATTTCTGACAGATCGATCATTCATTTCAGATGAATAATAGATAGAAAAAATTTGTTAGAAAAAATTTCAGTTTATAGGAATTTAAAAATCGATTGGGGCGGGAGCATAGCAAAGGGTTATACCAGGCGGGTCGTTGCGCTCCAGACGCTTGGCTCCAGTCGCTTCGCTCTTTAGCTAGAAAAAATTTCATTTTAAAGGAATTTAAAAATCGTCACTTCGCAATGCACATTCTGTATCATATCGCGTTTTGAAATATCGCGTTTCCAGCAGATCCCTTAAAATTCTTATCCTTCATTATAGTTTCTTAATTCAATCGGGACTACTCTCTTTATTTTTCACCAGTAGCAGGTTTTCGAAAAAATTACCGTACCATCATATAAAAAACAAATATTGCCAAAATAAATATACTAAACTCGTTTTAGTTCACCTAGCATGGTATTTTTAAACGAGCGTATTATGGGCGCTATAATTAACGAGGATGTGTTAGCCGGTAGGCGAGTGTTGCAATCACATCCAATAAAATAATATTCAATACTTTATATACGACTGAATATAATTTAAATTCGGTGTTATAAATTATTCAGTTAGTTTAGTTAGAGGTTCGATTAAATTATTCAATATGTTAAGAAGACTGTGAAGCGGTTCTGAGGCCCTCAATTTCAAGCTAATTCCAAAATATTTTTGAAAGACAAATATTTGTTTTGTTCTGACCTTACAGATGATTAAAATCTTACCATTACAGAATTTTAATATTTCGAAATCAATTTAATTTGAATAACCAACGAGCAGTCGATTCAGTAAAAATTACGTTGAAAGCATATCAACACGGGAATTGACCATGAAAGTCTCGTATTTTATTTTAATTTTAGGTTTAGTTTAAACTTTGAAATGACAAATTCTGACTGAACAGATACTTCGCATTACAAAAATATTTTTTTCTTCTGAAATATTTTGTATTTATTTAACTTTTTCAACAACAATTATATTGATAGAGGTAGTAAGAACTATTAAGTATAATTAATTAACCGCTACTGCAGCTACTGCTGTATGGTACTCAAAATGTCAAAAACTATGGTTAGTAAAAATCAGTTTTTGGCCATAAAATAATGCCAATTGACTTAATTCTTAAGGTTAAATTTCCAAGTTTATCTTTTTTTTGAAACGCGCAAATCAATTTTTTCAATATTTTCCCTCTAAACAGGGTAAAATGTGTGCGTCAAGGTGTTAAGAAACATAAAATCGAGGGATTAATACATGATTATCAAGATTAGTCTTGAAATGACGTAGAAAATGTAAAATTTAGTGTAAAAATATTAAACATTTCATCGAAAAATTACGTAAAATGATGTTTATATGTTTTTACGCCGCAATGACGATTATTTTTAGTAAAATTTAAAGTCACTAGATGGCAAATTTCGAAATAAAAGGTGTGTCCAAAATAAGTGGTTATTAATTTATTATACAATAATATGCAATGTTTAGATCAGCAATTTAATGAAAAATAATAAATGTATTAATTAATTTTACACATATAAACAATATAAGTAAAGTTTAGTAAGCAAATTATACGAAATGATGGTACTCAAACTTATTAAGGACCAGTAACACACATTTAGGGGCATCCAAATATCCATACTAAAAAGAAATTTGTTTTCTCAGTACCATCATACAGGTTTAATATGTATACAGAGAAAATCCTATTTTATACTTGGTATATGTTAAACTTGCACGCATTTAGACGAATTAGTCAAATTATTGAATAACTTAGTTAAACATTTTTTCGTATGATGGTACCACTATATACGGTTGCATTATGGTTTTTTATGCCGGTAATTCTTATTTGCCCTTAAAACAATACATTTATTTATTATTTACAAGGGCCTATAATTTATTATTATCCTTTGTCCTAAACTGTCTCTAGAATGTTCTGGTTACGTAAATAATCTGATAATCCTGAAGATAACCTTAGGCCAATAAACACTATATCAATAAATTATTGTGGGTGTCACAACTAAGCATTATAAAACTGTATAACCTTTTTCATGTAGATTATCAAATACTTGTAGAATTTTTATAAGAAACCTTGCCCCAAGGCATACCCAAACTTATTTGGTTTAAATACATTCAAATTAGATTTATGTATACGTTAAAGGATATGTCGAGGCTTTATTAAACACTATACAATTAATTAACTTCGTTTTCGTTTCTGACATGAAATCAATTAGAAAGTCGATATACTCTCGTATATTGCTTGCTATAGATATAGAAAATGGAAAATCAATTTAAAAGCTCGATACAAATCACAACATCCTGTATCTCTTCCTTTTTACTTTTCTTATATTTTATTTTTTAATTACATTACAACATCATCTCTATAAATAGAGCATATTTTTTGTTTTATACACATAAAGGATATTTCTATATATAGCGTTTTTAAATTAGTTTTTGTTGGATAAATATCCTCCTGCTAACCACAAAATCCCTATTGATTAGATTTTGTTTTCTTTTAATACATAACAAATTAGCTTTTATATTTTTTGTAAAGCTATTTTTCCAATTTTCAATTTTGTTATATTGTAAATTAGTATTTGATTTATCCTTTACACAACAAATAAAATAAAATTTATTTAATTAAGTTTTATTATTCTTGGGTAATTAAATTAAGTAAACGTTTTTATAATTGGAAATACCTTTCAATAATTTTGAATGTTTACTGTATGTGTGCCCCCCCTCCCTCCTGTTTCGAAGTCTATTATAATTTAATTATGGGTTAAGAGATGGAAATGGGATTAAAATATACTTCACGGTCGAAAACATGAAAATTCGTTACTAATTAAATCACACAGTAAAATAAATGTATTTTAATTTTTGTTAACCATTAAAATGATTTATAGTTTTTCCAACAGATAATTAAAAAAAACAAAACAGAGAAAATTATGTCTGTTTTTCGATTATTTATTAAATTTATATTATTATATAAATTAGACGTACGTATTTATTTATATTTTGTCGTTGTGTTGTTGTTAATGTAGTAAAATTATTTTTATTACTTTTCGTTTTAATTAAAATTTATTTTGCTTTTCTTTTTGTTATCGAATTTTAATTTTATTTCTTTATACGCCCAAGGTATATACGAGCAATCTAGAGATAACATCTATTGTTTACACATTATACACCGGGTGGGAGTGCGTTCTGACGTAGATATGCAAATTGCGAACCAACTTTTACTTGTGGTTTTCTATATTCAAATATTATACACACGCCTTATTTGCCGTTGCACCAGATGTTTCACATTACGATGTTTTACAATTCTCGTACATTATTTCAATTTAAATTTTTAATTCAAGTTTCAAAATTAATTACATTTGGGGTTTAGCCACTTACCTAATACCAAACAATTTTTAATAATAAAAAGTGAACACACGTAACAAAAAGTTACCAACTTTTTCGTTATAACCCCATGAATTTCCTAACACCACATACTGTACGATATTATAATCAAGAATATCCCGAGAAACGCACCAATAAAGGTTTTTCTTATAAAAATATAAAAGAAATTGGGCTCCCCCTTTAATCAAGATTCACTAGTTTGTAATATAAATAATAAATAATGAAAAATTCAAAAAAAAAATTTCGGGTAGCACCTCATTGCAAGAAAATCATACCGTTTTCGTTAGGTAGTTAGGTCAGGATTGGTCAACACATTTTGGCGTTTGGTCACAAATGGAACATTTTTTGTTGCGAGAAAACAAAATCAAAATTGTATTAATTCAATAAAATCAGGTTCGTCGCTTAGTTGGGAATTTCATTTGACAAAATTAATAACAAATCCAATTGGAATAAACGATTTAGATAAACATATATTTGGTTCTTCATAACTCATTGTGGATTTGACCAATAATCGGTTTCGTTTGGTCATCGCTACGAAACGATTTACTACGAAAAGTCGTTAAAACTCATATTTCCGCACGAGGCTGGAAACTTGACCAATACTAATAATTTTATAAATCCAACGATTGGGATTGTTTGGACGACTGTCATTGAGGATTGGCCACTAGTTGATTTCGTTTGCATGGCGTGTTTCGGCGGACAGTAAACAGCCGATATTACAAATTTCACAAACCATTATTCCAAACAGATAGTTGTAGCTTGGATGTGATCTTTAGCATATTTCTGGAGCTCGTAATGCTTTAATCTTTTTTTTATTAAGACTGCAGGCGGCCGAGTGCTTTTCCATCCGGATGTTTGGTGTCATAAATAGACTAGCCGGTTGACAAAAAATTAGTTTTGTGAAGTATATCGGATATTGATGTCGGATGATGTCTTTATTTTGTTCGATAAGAAAGGTTTGTACCTCAGTTTTGTGTCGCGAAAGCCCGTTCGCATTCCAAATAGCTATTTTTAGAACTGTAATTTTTATTTTTTGACTATAATTTGCATAAGCGTATTCATATTTTGCATCATCATGCTCATTAGTCTTTCCACCACCGTAATGAAACTTTTGATAGTCTCGATTAATTTATTTACCGTGGTATAAATGTTTAGGTCGTCTTCATTAAAATGAACTTTGGGTTTCGGTTTGTTACCTTTTAGGATATTTGCATAAGAAACACCTGGCTGTGTAAAACTGCTGGCACACGTCTCCAAGTTATCGTTTTGTGTGTTTGCACTCGTTGTTTTGGTGGCTATTGTATTTCTTGGTAACAGGAACCTCTAATTAAATTTCATATTGAGTATTCGTTGCTCAGCTCTCATTTTTAGGGTTTATTTTTCGTTTTAAGTCCAGATACACTGCACTCCCCCTGTAATTTGCAGTATGAGTTTCACGTGCGTACATATGAGTTTTAACGACTTTTCGCAATAAATCGTTTCGTATAGGGTTGACCAAACGAAATCAACTAGTGACCAATATCACAACCCGTGGTAGCTTACACATGCATTGGACAGTTTATCCATACAGTCCCACATCCAAAAATATCGCAAAATACTATACACTTGACTACACATTTTTCCATTTCAGAATCAAATTTTGGAAATCATTTCCTTGAGTTTGCTATTTCGCAATTTTAATTAATGCATTCTTGCAATATTAATATTACATACCATGTTCATGTCAAAAGAGTTTTGTAAGTCTATCGAAATTTTAGGTTATTTCGATTCTACGGGTTTTATATCAATGTAAAGCATTAACAACCAACAACATCATTTTAAAACTAATATTTAACGATCCACCATATTTTGTTTGGCAAGCATTGAAATTTTGACTGTTGAATACCCCCGGTGCTAGGAATTATACCCTAATTATACCAGTAATTATTAGTAATTATTGGAACGTACTGTAAAAATTGTCCTTAAGCAAAGTAAGTCCTAAGTAATTATTGAATCATCGCCTTGATCACCCAATTTAATTGTAAGTACGATAATATTTATGTAGCTGGCTCTGTCTGAGCAGATGAGCTAAGAATGATTAATCTAAAATGTTCATAAAATAATTAAATACATGGATTAGAGCCGGTTATTCTCTGTGCTTGGAAATTGTTACTCAACTATCGCAACTAAGGTTGGTATTAACAAATCTTGCGTCTTGTAAAATTTTTCAATATTTTGATTTTTAATTTGATGTTAAATCTAAGAACTGCTTTTAAAATAATGCAAACATATTAAAAATTTCTGTATGTTGAGGGATTACTGAAAAGAGGGGACATTTTGCGATCCTATGTAATCAGACTGCACTAGGGGCCAAACTAACTAACCTCTTAAACATAAAACTTTTTGGCTAGAGCAGACTCTTTTAGAATGCCTCCTTATTCCGACAACAACAATTTTAATGAAAAGTTTCTAAAGTTAGTGTTAGACCAAATTACTAGTCGTTGCGGCCAATTCAATAGTCCAAAATTTGAATGTAAATATCTCCTTATAAAGGATGGAGGGTTTTGGCATTATGTGTGCTGCCCTATTTCCATCCGCAGTTACACATTACGTGTATATCGTTTATGATTAGGCACTTTATTGTGCAAGTTCGACAAATTCTGCCCCGATATTTTAGCGAAATGGCATTAAACTAATCGAGATCAAAACTAATCAAAACTATTTAAACTAATTATGATTTCGAAGCCATTGAGCCCTTCCCAGATCACAGAATCCAATACAAATCATAGTTATGTGATTGATGGCAAAGCTATTCTACTTTTTTGCCGTCGGCAGTTAAAGTACTTGATACCTCCTAAGTGCGAAATCTGCAAACTGAGAATTTTTACGGTGTGAAAAATGAGACAGCTATACTGGCTCTGGCCAATTTATCCGCCTTTTTATTAGAATTATAAATAAGTCGTTAATAACCAAGCAGGGCAATCTACTCTCCATATTTTTTTTCAACTTGTTACCCGTATGATACTATATGATCTCTAATTTGTGTCCCATTGCTGTGCTTTAACATTATTGTGTATATGACGTTATTTAAGCCATGTTATTTATCAACTGGATTATTATGGCTTGATAACATTTATCTCCGATTCTGGTACAGTAATTCAATTACTTCATTAGTTCTTGTAAATTTCTTGATTCTTTCAAGAAACCGTAAACTTATTGCCGTATAAAACCAAAGACTTTTAGATTTTAGCTTTTAGATATGCGACATATTTTGCTTCTTCAACTGCCAATCAAATCGGACTTCACGTACATACAAATTAAATATAATTGACTTCAGTACCCTGATTGTATTAAAACTAAGATAAATTGTAAAGTGTAAAACTGCTTTTTTTCCTTCACAATAATTTTTAACCTTTACAATGCGGCCAGTGACTCTTTATTAGTATATTTCAGTATTTTAGCAATGAAATGAACAATCGTAGAAGTCACCATGGTCTGATGAGAAGCCTGGTTTTCAAAATCTATAATCTTATCGGTTCGAAACTGATTGTTGTAGTTCTTCCAGATTTTTCTTCTATGCAGTAGAGTCAAATTCAAACAAAGTTTTAGTAAATTAGCGTCCCCTAAATTTTACGCAAGATAAAAAGTAAAGTGGGAGGATAAATTTATTCACAAGTTTCACAAATAATTTAGCGCAATAGATAACTAAATACTCGCATAAGGACCCATCCGAATACCGTGATAATTATTTCTACTGTAATAATTTTGATATTGTGCTGAATGCAACCAAATTATTACAGCAGCGATGCGTTATAATTTTTGACCCAACCGAAATAAATGTTGAATGATATTTTGTTCACGTTGGGAATGTGCCATATTTTGAATTGTCAAATTAATTGCTATTGTTTGAATTCAACAAATGATTAATTTTTAAACTGAATTAAAACTTTTACGTAATATTTAAACCAAAACGCTTCAGTTGCCTTATTTTCTATATACAATTACAATTATTCCAATTTTTTAAAATTGTCACAAATATTTTGGTATTCGAACAAGCAAACGAACTCATTGGTTATGCGGAAGAGAAAACTATTCTGCTAATGTCAAAATTATCACCTGCCAATTATTTATTACAGAGATCGAACATGTTTTATGTTTAAAGTAGGAAGTTTTGGTGGAGTAAATTAACTGTTTAGATTAGAGCGAATAGACTTCCAATAGAGCCAATATTCAAAGACGTGATGGTCCGTGGATTACTACAAAAGCCGTAAGATTTGAGTATTTTTCAAGTACATATAAGACTCAAGTGCTATAAATGCCTGATTAGACAACATTTACTGTTTAGTTTTCAAACCACATTTCATAACAAGTAAAACATTCAATTTGTAGTGCATCCGTATTGTTTTACTAGATCATTACACTTACACGATTAAGTAAAACCGAGTACTAGAAAATCTAAATATTTAAATTGTTTAATAAATATCAGAAAGTGAAAACATTTAACATTTGAATCAGAGGCACTACTGCTGGCCCTCAACAAACTTTAAGATTTAAAGATTAAGATTTTATTTTTTCTTTATTAATCCCGTGTTTGATCCAAGTCTCACCACGTACTCGTCATCGATCCTAATGCAGGCTAATCAACCCACACATATTACATAGATAAAAATTAACTAGCAACTCAAGGTAAAAAATAGTGTAAAAATAAGAACGTCCCTCCATAACAAGACAACTAGAAATCGTTTCGATTAAGGACTTAGTCACAGGCACATAAACAGTAATTTAATGGAGCTCGTTGAGTCGAAAAACTCTCATTGACTAACTAAATTTGATGGCTGAATAGGCTTCGTTGCTTAAAACGCATAGGATTTGCACAAATGCACAAATGAATATAAATTCGCGATATGCTGCCACATACTGCATATTACAACATAATTAATTTCTATCCGATACGAATTTCCTGTTTGGCATGCAACATGCTTCCGGACTATTTGTATATATTCCCTTAATATTTTTTCATCTAATTCTTTTCCGAATTCCTCCTTTTTCTTTCTCTTTCTGTCTTTGGGCTTCCTTAATTTTCTTGAAATATAATGCCTAAAATGAGAAAAATAGCAGTGACTAAATCAAAAATATCCTACATAATGGGGTAGATACTCGATCGACTAGCAAGCAAGCATTTGCTAGTCGAAGTTCTGGCTACTCAATCAATTTTACCTAGGAAATTTGAATTTCAAATTACATTTTTCAGAAAAATTTTGTTTATTTTTACAATTGCACAGTAAACAACACAAAAATTAGCTGTTCATTTTTTGCAGCCGCAAATTTTACTGTGCAATCGCAAAAACAAACAAAAATTGTATGAAAAATGTAATTGGGATTTTGATTTCAAATTTCCTAGGTAAAATTGACCGAGTAGCCAGGATTTCGACTAGCAAATAGTTTGCTTGCTAGCCGATCGAGTATCTACTCCAATAATTAGAGAATAATGTGATTTTGTACCTTGAATTAAGAATAGCCTTTAAGACTTATATGGTAATAAGACTTATATGGTATACCTCTTTACCGGGTCCCGGTCGAAATGGCATATTTAAAAACGGCATTTCTCAAAACGGTATATTTTAAAATGGCATAAGGTATAAAACGGCATAAGGTACAAAATATCATTTTTCAAAATAAAGTACAAAACGTCATAGATACCAAACTGCATTTTCTTAAAAGGTATTTTTCAAAACGGCATTTCACAAAATGGCATGTTTTAAAATGGCATTTTTCAAATTTACATATTTCAAAACGACATAGGTACGGCGCCTTTCATAACGACATTTATCGTTTATCTAGATTCTTTTCGGCATTTTTCAAAAGTGCATAAATAAATAAATCAATTTTAACTTAATACTAATTACATGCTAAAAGGATATATTTTCAGCAATTGCTTTCAAAAAGCGATATTTGCTGTATTCTTTGTTTATGTAGTATATACGCGATATGCTAATGTAAACGATATGCTATACACCATAGAATATAGGTGCAATAAACATAAAATTGTTGTGATTTCTTAAAAATGTACTATTTAGCTGATCTTGGCTAGGACCATAAAAGAACCCCTCAAACAAAAATTGTAGTGGCGACGTACGTACGTATATAAAACATGTAGAAGAAATGTGTCATAAGCAATTTTATTTCATTAATTTTATTCCAAATCATTTGTAAGCTGAACCCTACCATAGGAACATGTGAAATTTGATCTTAATCGACTAAGAAATATATAGACAATCCTCTTCATTTGGCTTTATCCTGGAATTAAATCCAAGAATCGGATCATCGTTTCATCGTGTTTCATTAATAAATAACCTGTTGGTCATATTCAAGAAATTAATGAAAATAAAATTCTAGATTCATAATCGATTGAAAGATTCCATTCTATCTTGTGCGGTTTCAAAAAATTTATTTTTGAAAAATGCTGTATTGAAAAATGCCATTTTTGAAAATGCCATTTTTGAAAATGCTATTTTGAAAGATGCCGTTTTATACATATGCCATTTTGGAATATGCAGTTTTGAAAAATGCAATTTTGTACCATATGCCGTTTCGTACCTTATGCAGTTTTGAAAAGTGCAATTTTAAATTATGCCGTTCTGAACGGATCCCCTCTTTGCCATTCAAAGTAAAGACAATTTTGACCATTGTAATGTTCTTTTCAAACAAATGATTTGCTTTTTATCTTTATCCAATCGTATCTTGATTTTGATGACTAATCATTCCCGATTCCGACTACTTTGCATTAAAAGTTTTAAGGCTTTGTGTGATTCTAGAAAACTTTAACGTATGTATATGAAAGGATTTACGTTCCTAGGAATCTTTAATCGTTCCTGATAAAATTTGATTTGTTTGAAATTATAATTTAATCTTTTGGAAAGTTCTGTATGATGCCCGATGATGCCCGGCCTTGTTAAGTGGAACTAGGCAATTTCTTAACAGATTTTGTTAAAATTAAGTTTATTTGGTACAATTTGAATTCGAAATTGAGTTTTTTGTGAAGTTCTAAGCTCTGGCTTATTAGGGATTGTAGGAGTACAAAATGAAATTTCACTAAGTTTTTAATGTTAGCGAAGGTCCTATATTGAACCGTCCCTCAACCTAATCAGCGAAAGGATGGAACATTAATTGCGATCAATTGATTTGGTAATCTACTTAGATTAGATAAAATAGTCTATGATCACTGAGTTATAGAATGACGATAGCCTGAATAAAGCATTCTGTGGTGAAAGCACTTAGAAGGAAAATTAGTCGGTTTAAATCAATGTAGATCAATGTACTAAACATTCTGGAAATAAAACCACTTTTCTCCCAGAACGTTGACGAGACAACGCAAAGCTCGTTTTTATACGTCGTTTACTTGTTGTTTTTTCCTACCACGGTTTTTGTTTTACATACGCCAATGCACACTAGGACTAATGAGTCCGGTCTCATTCTTTGTTTTTGGTCCCTTTTTCCTATAAAACCGGTTTTCAGAACACCTGTTTTATAGGTAAAGGTAAAGGAAAAAACGAAGAATAAAACCGGACTTATGAGTCCTAGTATGGATTGCGTGGACAACAGATATTTTATCATAGGGCATGTGGTTTTCGGCAATTCGTTTGCTTATAACCAAAAAATAGGTGCCTCAACTTTTTGATACGTGTATTCACTTCTTCTTATTAAAAATTCTTTGCAACATAACTTTTTGAGATTAAGTTCAAAACCCATCGCACGTAGCTCACTCATCAAAATAAAATATCACACCAACAACTAATTCACACTTAAATCATCATCAAAGATCAGACAGCCGTCTAAATAAATTATATTATATTTCGTAGACTAAACAAACGAAAAAAAAAAAATTTTAAATAAAAATATTATATAATTCTATTTTAAAACAATAAAATACTATTTTTAAAAACTATATAAATAATTTTTTTTGAAATTAATACAAATAAGTTATTTTTAATTTTAGAATTTTTTTTTGGTTAAAATAATTTAAATTTTTTATGCAAAAATAAATGAAAGGGAAAGGTTTAACCTAAAAAATTAAAATTTATTTATTTTTAATTATTTTATAAATAGTTTATGATTTTTTTTTAAATTTATAGTTTTTTTGTTTAACAAATAAAAGTGAACATGTATGTCAACGAATGTCGTCATACGATGAGGAGGATGATAAATTGTTTGAGGGCATATACACTTTTAACCACATTTTAATGATTTGTTATATAAATAATAAATGGGGTCCATGACTCTAGGTAGGTGTAACTGCCAAATGTTTGGGAGTATATTCAGGTTAAGGTTTTGGAAGTTTGATATGACGTAGTACAAATATATTGTTATTACTCTTAACCTAATTTAGATTTTCTTTATTTATTATGTACTGTATTGATATAAATAGGGGCTCCATGCCTTGGTGCGTCCTATTGCGTTACTGTTTTACAGCTAAACTATAAATTTTGAAATTACTATTGGCGAAAGATAATTACAGATTTCGCTGGGGACTAGAGAGATGTTCAAATATTTTCATATGCATGCTTTCGGTGAAGAGCTTTTGATTTGTTTGCGTAACTTTGGAACATCCAACATTAAACTACGTGATTAAACTATGCACTGGCCAACATTACATTTACTTCAGTCGACTGTGGTAGTACTTTACATACAAAATAGTTTAATTGAAAATATTGATTTAAATAACATAATAAATTTTATTTAGATAATAATTTTAATATAGTTGGCTGGTTATGCTGAAGTGGCGAACCTGCTTCTCCAAAACTCCAAATTAGAATGATTTTTGATTATTTTATTTACTGGTAGACAAAAGTAAACTTTACTTTGGTACATATAATCTGGATTTAATTTCATAAACAAAATCCAGTTTTAACCGGTATTATCCATTATGTTAACCGTGGTCGTACCGCTACTGAATTACGAACAATAACCTACCAAATAAATAGGGAGATTGCTTAGTTCTGCGAATCTTAAAATAAAACTACAACCAAGAATCAAATTCAAAAAGGAAGAAGGCGTTTCTCATCATATTTTCAAATACTAAACAAGAGACGAGTACAAGCACTGAAACAACTTTGAAGAACGCTCACTTTGAAGAACATACACTTTTTACAATTACTATCAGTGAACCCTACCACTTTATACAAACAACTATAAGCATTCCAAAAACCGGTGTGCTTACCTTAATCAAATGACCACCCCAAGTAAGGGTTTTATTGAGAATACACCTTACATTTCTAGAGTCACCGAGACAAATTCCAGGAAGAGAGGAAGTAACTATAAATTTTTTATAAATTCTAATGGACTGTGATTTACTGGCATTATGAGCATTAATTAAAGTCTGAAATAAGCTTATTAAACAAAATTTGATGAGTAATTGAATCGGACGCTTTAGGAAAATCCAACAAATCAATTCTTTTTTACTCATACTACGACGAATATAATCACAAACATTCAGTAAAGCTGTGGTAGAACCGTGGAACGTTCTACAACCCGATTGAAAAAGACTAAGCAAATTAAAGTTATCGATATGAGATTGAATTTAGTTGTTTACTACCAATTCAAATGCCTTGGACAAAGGAATTGAAATACTAATAGGGAGGAAATGGGCAAGCTCAGAAGGATTGCTAATTTTAGGAATCAGAATAATTTTACTCAGCTTCTACTGAACGTGATATGAAGAGGTCGTTAAAATAAAATTGAAAATTTGTAACAAGTAGCTTGATATAATACTCGTAGGCACCTTACTATAGACCCAAATTGCGTACATTTCGATAAAATATCTTAGAGGGAAGTGACGGATCTAACTTATCTTTGAAGACATTTCGCTTAGCAAGCTAGATAAGGGATTCTTTTAAAAAAGCCATCCTGATATAAAACATCGAAACTGTTGAAACATTTGATACAAGAAAAATTTATAAATAACGCAAATGTGTGATGGAAAATGAATCGAGAGGGTAAAAAAGGATATCCCCTGTTATATAAATATACGGAAAGCCTATTATAATTTTCAATACCACGAATTACATTCATTATGAATAATAAATAATGTTATTATTATTATTTATGTTTGGCCATTAAAATGAATTTTCCATGCGCAGGATTTTATTTGTCTACCGAGAATATTTTTTGAATGAAGTGAAAAAAATAGAAAAATGTTCGTTAAAAATAAATTTGTGTCCTTATTATTTTAGCCACACTGTAATATAGCAGTGATCCAAATTTCCAAAAATAGGTACACTTTGTTATTTTTGAACAATCCGCCGGACAATCTATATATAACCGTATTTTATAGGTAGGAGAGAATTATTTTTGGGTACGGAATACCAAACAGCTTCACATATATGGGTAGGGAATTTTCCGATATTTCGTAAACGACAAATTTAAATTAGGTAAATTTATTCGCACGTATCAAATGAGCATGTATGCCGAAGGTAATTTAAAATTCGAACGAAATTCACGCACCTAAATTGTGGGATGCGATAATTTTCATGGAGCGTAACGTAATAACAGAGAAAATGTATTTTTAAAATTTTGTACATTTTCTATTATTGGCGTAATAAATAATTCAACAATTTAAGATGGAAATCGTTATTTAATTATTTAAACTCGCGTGTGTGGTGTAAATGATTAATTGACTTTATAATTTCGGTTCATGTGATTTGATCCGCATTTCGCATTAACATCTTGCACTTTTTGCAGAGTGTTTGGTAATTTTTGTGGATCTTTTTTTAAGTTTCAGAAAATTATTCAGTTTGTATACATACTGATAACAGCAACGATGCAATTGTTAGCTGATAATTATAAATTAATTTAATTGCGAAATATTTTATTTTTATTATTTGCGCATCTTATAACTCAATCTCTCATTAACCCAAACATTTATTTTATTTTACAAATTTTTATATTCTGTCTTGAACAAATCAACTGTCATAATAAATTAATTAAGCCGCTGTATCCTACGAACATTTAATATAAATACAAATACGTACTACATGTGTTTGTGGGTTTACTTTATTATAATTCTAAATTGGTTATTTATTCACTGACGTTATTTTGAATTTTGATAATAAATTTTTAAGAAAACTGACCACTTATGTTGTTACAAAGTTTCATCAAATTATGATTACTTCTACTTATTTTATATTCTTTACTCGCGGATGATGGCGCGTGGGTTACGTTTGCGTCACGTTATAAAATATGTCGCTTCTCTACAGAAATTTCGGATTTAGAAGAAGAAAACTCTTTATTGATGGCATCTGTCAGATAACACTAAATAATAACAAATTGAGAGACAAAATGCGGAAACATCAAGAACATTCTTTGAATCGTGGTTCATGAATTAAGGTGCAACCACCATGAAATCGTTGCTCCATCATACGGGAGTGGTTGGTTTCCAATTTGAAGTACTGAATTAAACTAAATTTTATTCCTGTTCAAGGTTTTAATCTTAAGAGTATAATGTTTGCTCCTTGCTTGCATAGTATTTCAACAATTTGGGCCTCCTAAAGAAAGCGTTTCCAGGTTTTGTCATTTAACTGAGCTATTAAAATAATACGAGGTAATACAATTTTTGTGTTACCATCGTATTACTGTTCAAACCTGGCAACAGATGGCGTTGTTGATATCAAACATTCTTGCCTGAGCAAACCGGGCCGGTTTAGAAGTTCGTTCTTCGCTGGGATTACCGGATATACCTTCTGAAATGGTCTCTGAAATTAATGTTTGATGGGTCAACCATCAGGTGCTCCCTGGTCACTGTTATACTCAATCGTTATCACACGTGCCAAGTCCTCACTGTCTGGACGTGAATTAGTAATATGCCTATTTACTACGTGTCTGTTGCGATGTGTAGTACTCCCATTACCTTGAATTCAGGCATGCTTCAATAAGGATTGGATCCCGATAACCCGCAGTAAATGTTTCTTAGCAGATGGTACTACTATATGCGTTGTCAAGCGCGGGTGTTGTTCCACTCACGGAGTTCGTTTCGGAGAAGTTGATCTGCACCGTTGAGTTGAGCAGCCGATGAGTGCCTGAATGGCTGTTGTCACCGTACGATGTTGTGAAGTAGGCATGTCAGCCAACAAATCTATGAAACTTATTCTAAAATGCTCGGGTTGACAAATCTTCTTCGACCTCAATATGTACATTCTTGCTCATGCAAATCAAAATAACCGTGTACGTTTTCACTGTCATGGTTGTTCGTCAACTACCTAGCCGAACATAGAATGCCCCACAGTAGTCCAAACCAGTATTGGTGAATGATGGTACCACTAGTACTCTCGAGCGTGGCAACGATGTTTTCTATTTTTGTTGCATAGTTCGCTAATGTCGTTTGCAAACAACACAGCGAGAGATAAATGATATTTCCAATGCACGAATATAAATGATCCAGAGTTATTGTCTTCGTAGATAATATAGCGTTTCAAGAATACCACCATGTAGAGTGACTACATGGCAATTGGATGACGCTGGTTGTCATTCAGTAATGGTAGCTCATAAGCAGTTTACTACTTGTGTCTACGAAACGAACAGTTTCAAAGTTGCTTCTGATTTGTGTAGACAACATTATACAATGCTGGAATCGCCCAGTAATGCGTATCCCGCATTACTTTGATGAAGTGCGTTACTTACGTTGTACATCATTGTTACAAGAAAATGAGATGCATAGTTTGCACGCCCATCGCAGAAGCACGAAGCGTTATATTTGCACTTTGGATTACACCAAGGCATTACGAAACGTTAACCAGTAGATCAAAATTAACTATCCATAAAACCTGTATAATTGTCTTGGCTGATACTCTTAATGAAACCAACATTCCAGTAGGATCGTATAGTAAATACCGGAAATAAACTCTGTATAATTTTCATATATTTGTCTAATATTTACCATGCTGTATAAGATAGCGAAAATTTCTAGAGAGAGGTTTCGCTACTCGCCGCAAGTGGCAGCACCATCACAAAAGAAAATTTATTTTGTTATATAATTACCTGTTATATAAACAGTCACTTTTTGGTCATGCAATGGCTTTTCATGGATCTCAGAGAGTGTGAAATGAGCCTCGTCGGTCATCAAAATTTGCTCCCAAAAATCAGGTTCAGTATCAACCATTCGAACGACTGTTTGGCCATTTTCCAAGCGACGTGAATGGTCTGTTGGCAATATTCTTTGTGTTAAATGCACTAACGCCAGAAGGCTGAGCGCATTGACGATATGGCACTTTTACACTTTTGGGTTCTGGAACACACTTTCTCTGATCGCTTCAATCAGTTAATTGGAACGTCTTGTTCGTTGATGTACGGCATGTTAATGATCTCTCATTGTTCCGTGCTGAACAAAATTCGACATCAAACGACGAATAGTGTTGTCAGACGACTCCTGTTGGCCACGATATTTTCGACAATATCCACGTTGTGTTAACACAACTGAACGACTATTTTCAATGTACAGCGTCACTATTTCGACGTGTAGTTTCGGTTGGCAAATGTCATAGTTATTCAATGTTTACATACCAACATAAAAGATGGCGCCTATATATGGGACAAATAAAATGCATTCTTACTGAGTAACGTAAGTAAACGATCAGAACAGCACAGTGGACTACATTATGTGGCCAATACTCAACTTTTATAATAAGGAAAAATAGGTCTCGCATGAATTTATTATCAAATCGAGAACCACTGTAGGTCAAACCCCAAATCTTTCAGAAATTATTGAAAAACTTTTATGGTAATGACGCCATTTTTTAATTATTATTTCTTTAATTCTTAATTTGTTAGTCAAACATTGTGTTTAGTTAATATTTAAAAGTAAAATTGTGAGCTTCATCAAAATAGAAGGTTTTATTTTCTTACCTAACACCTTCTTCAGGGATAGCCAATTATCTCCGATAGGAAGAATGGAAACCACAACGGAGCTCTGAATAATTTCACGTTACTCTTCAAAAAAAGTCACTATTTACGTCCCTTAAGCCAGCAGAACCCATACAGCAGAACATTACAAGACAGTATGAAGAACTATAGCCTAATAATAGGAAAATTAAATGCTCTATTAACAAATTTTGGGCTCAACCCCTCCCCAACTAAAACGATGGGTTCTGCTAGCTTAAGTTAGCAGAACCCATATCAAAAACAATGATTTAAAAACAATTGGAAAATTAAAGGTTAATTTTAGGCTAATTAAATGCCCTTTTAAAATTTTTTTATTCTGCTCATTCCAGAAAAGGCATAAGGCTTTATCACTTCAAAGCTAGCAGAACCCAAATTGAAAATCGGACCAAAACAGAAATTAGAACCCAAAACAAGATTAATTAACAAACAAATAATTTAAGGCTCATTATGGTCTAATCCAATACCCCATTAAACAATTTTGAGCTCCACTCGTTCTTGACCAAACTTCAGGTCATTTAATCTAAAGCAGAACCCAAATCGAAAATCGGACCAAAACCGAAATTAGAACCCAAAACAAGATCAATTGACATACAAATAATTTTAGACTCATTATGGTATATTCAAATGTCCCATTAAAAAATTTTGATTAAAATTTAGATTAGCTTAGAATATATGACCTGAAGTTTGGTCAAAAAGGAGTAAAGGCCAAAAAATTTTAATGGGACATTTGATTAAACCATAATGAGCCTAAAATTATTTGTTTGTAAATTGACCTTATATTCGCTTCTACTTTCGGTTTTGGTCCGATTTTCGATTTCGGTTCTGCTAGCTTTAGATTAAATGACCTGAAGTTTGGTCAAGAACAAGTGGAGCCCAAAATTATTTAATGGGACATTTGATTAGACCATATTGAGCCTAAAATTATTTGTATGTCAATTGATCTTGTTTTGGGTTCTAATTTCGGTTTTGGTCCGATTTCCGATTTGGGTTCAGCTAGCTTCAGATTAAATGACCTGAAGTTTGGTCAAGAACAAGTGGAGCCCAAAATTATTTAATGGGACATTTGATTATACCATATTGAGCCTAAAATTATTTGTATGTCAATTGATCTTGTTTTGGGTTCTAATTTCGTTTCTGGTCCGATTTTCGATTTGGGTTCTGCTAGCTTTAGATTAAATGACCTGAAGTTTGGTCAAGAACGAGTGGAGCTCAAAATTGTTTAATGGGACATTTGATTAGGCCATAATGAGCCTAAAATTATTTGTATGTCAATTGATCTTATTTTGAGTTCTAATTTCAGTGTTGGTCCGATTTTCGATTTGGGTTCTGCTAGCTTTAGATTAAATGACCTGAAGTTTGGTCAAGAACGAGTGGAGCTCAAAATTGTTTAATGAGGTATTTGATTAGGCCAAAATGAGCCTACAATTATTTGTATGCCAATTGATCTTGTTTTGGGTTCTAATTTCGGTTTTGGTCCGATTCCCGATTTGGGTTCTGCTAGCTTTAGATTAAATGACCTGAAGTTTGGTCAAGAACGAGTGGAGCTCAAAATTGTTTAATGAGGTATTTGATTAGGCCAAAATGAGCCTACAATTATTTGTATGTCAATTGATCTTGTTTTGGGTTCTAATTTCGGTTTTGGTCCGATTTCCGATTTGGGTTCTGCTAGCTTTAGATTAAATGACCTGAAGTTTGGTCAAGAACGAGTGGAGCTCAAAATTGTTTAATGGAACATTTGATTAGGCCATAATGAGCCTAAAATTATTTGTATGTCAATTGATCTTATTTTGAGTTCTAATTTCAGTGTTGGTCCGATTTTCGATTTGGGTTCTGCTAGCTTTAGATTAAATGACCTGAAGTTTGGTCAAGAACGAGTGGAGCCCAAAATTGTTTAATGAGGTATTGGATTAGGCCATAATCAGCCTACAATTATTTGTATGCCAATTGATCTTGTTTTGGGTTATAATTTCGGTTTTGATCCGATTTTCAATATGGATTTTGCTAGCTTTGAAGTGATAAAGCCTTATGATTTTTCTAGAATGAGCAGAATAAAAAAATTTAAATAGGGCATTTGATTAGCCAAATTAACCTTTAATGTTCCAATTGTTTTTAAATCATTTTTGATATGGGTTCTGCTAACTTTTTCTAAATCTAGCAGAACCCATCGTTTTAGTTGGGCAGGGGTTGAGCCCAAAATTTGTTAATAGAGCATTTAAATAGCCTATTATTAGCCTATAATTATTCATACTATCTTGTAATATTCTGCTGTATGGATCCTACTAGCTTAAGGGACATCACTATTTGCTGGTATTCTTCGTCCGTGGATAGTGAATAATATCCAATTGTATTTACTCACCAGAACAGAAGTTTAACAACTTTCTTAAAAACCAGAGTCGAGGTTACTAAAATGTTTATTTTAAGTATTTTTATGTTGAAAATATTTATGTGATTCACATTAATTATATTTGTGGTATTCGAAATGAAAAATTCGACATTGAATATTAACATTGGAGCGTATACCTGAAAAATCATCACCGCGCACGCATGTCATGTCAAAGTAGAAACACATATAGTACATACATATCTACGTATTTCTATATTTACGTTTTCATAACGAAGAAATTTACTACTAAAGAAAAGTCGCCCACCTAATTCCAACAATTTCAAATTTCAAGATCATCTGTTTATTTTAAATTGTATAACATTAAAGATAATTTCTAATTACTGATTCTGTGGCGAATGATGATGAATGAAAATGAAACTTAATACAATTTGTGCGCGCTCGTGTATCTGAGTGTAATAACAGGCAAAGTCTAGAATTTTTTATATCGAAAAAGTTACTTTGACGTCAAACCTAAAGATGAACTCATCATCATAATCGAAACCATGTCAGATTTTAATCAAATAACACTTTAGTTTTATTGGTAATACACGCTCGTCAAGAGATAAATCACTCAGTTTATTTTTAAAACACAACCTTTAAGTTTTCTTACCATTTTACCGTTTATATGTTTTTACGGTACAACCTTGTGATCATAAGGTTGATAAAATATAACTCGGTTAAACTCCAAATAAATTTTTTTTTCGTTTAATGATTTGTGGACAGGAAAAGGAAAATTTATAATTTTTCTTTGCCTTATTTCGTAAAATTATTTTTAGATATCGTATTCGTATACGTATGTGATATCGTAACCGAAGAAGTTTTAAGAATGTAGTTTGATTTAGTTTGCGTTCAATAAAAGTTTTTTTGACTCGTATTCTGTATGATAACATTTAAAAAAATTTGTTCACGAATGATTAATTACGGTAATTAACTGCTTGTGATTTAATTGTACAGTGTTTGTGCACGAAATCTACCCCAAATATTGCTTGCTCAATAACCAGTTCATTCGTATTTTATGTTGCCTTTGGTGCCGAGATCCTTATACACATTCTTGAACAAGTATACACCCCAAATATATTTGAAATAAAATCGAAATAAATCTTATGACCGTGATGCCTTCTGTAATTTGATGAAAATTTTTGCACATTGCACTAGGCTAATATAAGTTATCTCACACGTAAAGCTTTTTGGCGTACCTTTGTCACCAGCCGAATTAAGTGGAATATAAATAAGAAGGAAATTCATCATATTGTTGTTGTGATTTCATCGTCATAGTGGGTTGGAGTTTTCCTCGTACTCGTATGTGCTTTGTTTATGGATTTACATTTGGTTCAAGTCTAAAAGCTTGAATTGTTTTCTTTGCAATACCTTTTGTATAGATATTTAAAATCAATTCGTGGAATTCTATATACAGAATTGATGTACGAGTATAATCTCTTGGTATAATATAAATGGAAATTTGATACAACAATTTGGTTGTCTAAAGTGTACACACATTCTATGATATATATTTATACAAATATGAAAACATATATGACAATTTTTTTGACAAAGATTTTATAACCCATATGGTACATAAGGTTTTAGTTGTCCTCATTATCTGTATAATATAGGGAATAGGTGGACACTGAAAAAATATTGCTGTGTATAACTGGCTATTGTGAAACTTTACTAATTTATCATAAAACTTGGGTCCGTAACTTTGTCTTATTGTTTTCTATATTTCGCTTTGTATCGTTATTATATGTGCGTGTGTTTAGATGGGATTAGTTGAATATGCAGTTATTAAAAGTGTAGATTGGGTAATCGTTTCTGTATTTTGTCACGTTCGTCCATTTAGGCTCCCGGGATAAATAGTTAAATTAGATAAAGTTAGACAATAAAAATTCATTTTGTTTAATTGGTTACGATATTAGATAAGCTCATTGTGAGAATTTTTATCTATATAGACATAAAGCATCAACGGTTTGAGTAGTATTTATGTTACGGAATTGGCGAATATTCACATTTACCGAGAAATGTGATGCTGTATAAGATAGCAGAAAATTTCCAGCAGAAAAAATGTGTTTTGCTATTCATCGCTAGTGGCACCACAAAAAGGAAATTTTTTCTGCTGATATTGTTTGAAACCAGCAGATTTTTTTTGAAATTTCATGAAAAATCAAAGCATTTATGAAACAGACGAGGAAATATATGTTTAAACGTTTTGAAACGAACTATATAGATGAGCACCGTGAGAATCACAACTGGCGTCAGTAGCATTCCATAAATTTTTGAAGTCATTTTAATGTGAAACATTTTCAGAATTTTAATAAAAGTGTTAAAAAAAGCCCCTGTGACTGGGTATATGCTTTTATGGTAGCTAAAATCATAATCTATAAACATGAGCAACATAAAATTACAACTGGCGTCAGTAGCATAGAAAATGACTTCAAAAATTTATGGTTCTGAGAATTATTGATTTGCTTAAAATTTCAAAAAATATCAGCAGAAAAAATTTCCTTTTTATGATAGTGATGCCTCTAGCGGTGAATAGCAAAACACATTTTTCTCCTGGAAATTTTCTGCTATCTTATACAGCATGGAAATGTGCGAATTTACCAACATTTGCAACATTTTGTTCTTCAATTTCCTGTAATTTTTCATTCGTAAGACTATTCGCTTCGAATGCTATGTGCTGGTTAATATCATCTGTGTTGGACAATACGATCTGATCGATTCTGATTACAGAACTAGTATTTTGTTCAAATCGTTTTGCAGTTTTTTTATTTCGCCCATACAAGAAAGCGTAACTTCCTGCCATCTAGTTGCTAATTTTTGGTCCCTTGTAAAATATTGTAACTGACAAAAACTTTTTTAATGCTGTCGATTTTTCAAGAGCCTCAATTGCTTGGCTAAATGTAGTTTTTACATTAGACCATGGGCTGTAAAATCCTAGTTAAATGTGGAGGTAAGTACATAATTTGTATGTAGTGTGTAAATCGCTTAGGTGAGGTAGGTGGATGCCCAGGTGCATTATCCAGTAGTAAAAGTATTATCCAAAACTTTTTGCTTGAGCGATAATGCACTGGTATAGTATTGATATTGACTCGTTTAAAAGCTGTTGGGTTTTTCGATCGATGGACAACGACAAACGGTTTCAATTTATAACCGGCAGTATTTCCATCTAATAAACCAGTTTTGACATCGTTTTTAGTTTTTCATAGACTTTAGGGGACGCTCGCAATTGTTTGTTTCATTTATGTATTAATGAATACATATTTCCAAAGAGCAACGAAAAGGTATATATAAAAAACTGGAGAAAAAAATCGATCCGTAAGTCCGAAAGGTCGTAAGTCGAACTGTTGTAAGTCGAGCAATACCTGTACAGTAATCATGAACAATTTTTACTTCGAGATTTTTTGCAGATTTACCATTCGCTAAAAAATCTCTGTGTGTGCGTGTGTATGTGGAGCTGTGCCACCTAATAGACTAATTCACAAACCGTATGTACTGTAACTGTAAAATTTCCGATAAACGGATAATTGTCTCAGCTAGAGATAATGATTCCAGCCTTTCGACTACCGAGATTACCAAGAAAATCAAGGAAATCATACGTCCTAGTGAATCTAACATAAAGATTCACTATGTAACTAACGCTGAACCTAATGGTATTGCAGTTATTGTTGATTCTTCCTCGGATTTGAAGGTTTTCACGGAAAATACCAAGTTGGAAGGCCTGGGTCTAAAAGCCACCGAACCAGAACCTGTTAAGATATTACCTAAAGTGATTATCATTGACGTAAGCTCTGAGCTTGATGGTGACATGGTAAAAAACTGCCTAATAAACCAAAACTGGCTGGGTCAAAAAGATTTTAAAGTTCGGTATAGAACCGGCGCGAGAAATAAAGAGACCGCTCAATTTGTGGTAGAAGTCGAACCAGCAACCAAAAACATGTTGCTAAAGTGTGGAAGACTGCACGTGGACTTGCTACGATGCTGTGTAAGAGAGTTTGTGACTCCAACTAGGTGCTTTAGGTGCCGGCGATATGGTCACATTGCAAAAAGCTGTAGGGCGCACACAGAGACCTGCTTACACTGTGCACATCATGGTCATGGCTATGAGGTCTGCCCTAACAAAGACAAACTAGCCAGTTGCGCAAGCTGCAAGGAATTGCAAAAACCTAATGACTACCAAGTAGGTTGCGTTTAAACTAACGCATACAAACGTGCTGTGCAAAGCCTAAAATCAACAACTAAACATGATTATTAGTCAAAATCAAAGACATTGTAACAGCAACTTACGTATCGCCCACCTCAACATGCAGGGCGCGAAAATAGTCGCTAAGTCAGTTCGGCGATAGCCACTGCGCATGTGTTGAAATATCATCGGAAGCTGGTTCACTCTACCTATTTTCAATATATGCCCAATACAGTGAACCGATCGAGTACCATCTGTACAAAATCGAAACGATCCTAGGCTCTATATAGGCTTGGAGATTTCAATGCAAGAAACAAAATGTGGCATGACCGTTTAACCGACGAAAACGGAAGAAAAGTAGAGGACTTCGTGTCTAGAAGTGACCTTTTCATAATGAACTTGCAGGGGTACCCACCGACGTTCTCGTCTAATGGGAACTCCAACATCGACCTAACCATGGTCAATGGAGCCTTGCTGAGCTCGATAGTTTGGTGGTGCGTAAGAGAAATTGAACACCTAGTGACCATAGAGTCATCACGTTTGATTTATCAAACTCGCCACAGACCCGTCCGCTTGCAAGTAGCAAAACTCCGAGATTTGCCATTAAGATAGCCGACTAGGGTCTATTTGCTAGTCACTTGGTTGGCTCTTGGGACAGTGTGAAGATGAAATTGATGCTCGTGTGGAGCTGATCTCAGCACAGTTAGCCAGTGTCTGCAACAACTCAATTCTTAAGAAGAGAGTTGCAAAGAAACGGGACAGTTGGTGGAACTCTTATCTAAGGAAACTTAGATGTTCTATGCACAAGCTTAGAAGAGCATACCAGGCGTTAAGGAACCAAATAGCAAAAGAGTCAAAATTGTTTCGCTTTAGAGTAGCGAGAAATAAATATTTCCATGAAGTATTTATTGCAAAACAAAATAGTTTCCAACGGTACGTCACGAAAGATGGTAATAAAGACCCATGGGGACTTGTATACAAATTTGCCGCTGGCAAAGCAAGACCTCCAGAAGTTTTGAACACCATCAGGAAGGCAAATGGAGTCGTCACTGATACGTGGCATGACACACGTTTGGAATTACTTAACTTACTTCTACCGGACGAAACGCCAGACAAAACTGGGCCTCAAGCAGAAATGCGCGAGATCGCTACCAACAGTAGTTGGAACGATGCGGAAGATCCCTCATTATGTGGGAGGAGGTCACCAGTGCCTTAACTTGATTCAAGCGTAACAAGTCCCTCGGACTTGACAACTTGAAAGCAGAGATAATCCAGCTGGCATGGCCCATCATAGGGCCTAGCATAGTAAAATTATTAAACAGCTGCCTAAAATTTGGTTACTTACCTAAGGTATGGAAAACGGGTGAAATGATTATAATCAGGAAACCTGGCGATAGAGATCCACTATGTTCGAAATCAGATAGACCCATAATGTTACTACCAGTTATGGGAAAACTCCTAGAGAGGTTGCTTGCCACTCGCATCACACCACGAGTTGAACAGAGCGGACTGTTCTCGGACAAGCAATTCGGATTTCGACGTAGCATGTCTACTGAGGATGCGATAGTCCGCCCAATCAACATTGTCAAAACGCAAAGTTCTAAATATGTTATGGGTATATTCTTGGACATTGCCGGAGCATTTGATAATATTACGTGGCCTAGTGTCATTACAAGTTTATCGGTCTATAATCTCCCTAGAAACACGATGAATGTTTTTAGGAGCTACTTCAGCAATCGATACGCAGTAATCAGAGACATGTATGGTTCTGTTTCAAAGCAAATTACAAAACGATGTCCTCAGGGCTCTATTTTGGGTCCTCTAGTCTGGAATATCGTATTTAACACAAGCATGATCAATGACTTTGAGGAAATTGTATTCGCGGATGACAAAGTCATTCTGGTGCACGACAACTTGAGACTCGAACTTCAGTGCCAGAGTCAAATCGCAATAAATAATATGATCCAATGGGGTGAATCAAATATATAAGATGTCACTATCAGCAGAGAAAACAGTGATGCTGCAACTAAAGGGCAAATTTGACTCTAGTCGACCACCAACAATATCACTAAACGGTAGAAACATGAAAATGGTCAAGTGCGTTAGATATCTAGGTGTTGGCCTTGATGAACGAATGGGCGTAGCATCCCACGTTCGTAGAGTCTGTGTAAGCACTTAGAAGCTATTCCACTCTTTGGCGAGAGTATCAAGAGAGGGATGGGACTTAATTACAAAATACTGAAGTTAATATACAAAGGTGTGGCGGAGGCGCTTTTCACGTATGCGGCGGCTGGCTGGGATGATACTTTAAACTATCACCATATCAGATCACTAGAAAGTGCTCAGAGGAGTATAACAAAAGCTTACCGAACAGTATCTAAAGATGATGTAGTGGTTCTGGCCGGCGTACTCCCTGTTGATATTCTAATCAAAAACGAGCGAACTTGTATCACCTAAGAAGATGTGATCAAAATGATACAGGTGAATATGTACATGCTGCTGATAGTAGGCAGGTTCAATATAAAAAAATGATAAAAAATAATAAAAATGATATTGAAGCGATGGCAATTGACCTTTGGCAACGAAGGTGGAATGAATCAGCCAATGGAAGGCATACCTTTGGCTTCATTCCAAATATAAAAGAAAGACTAAAAATTAAATTACCACTGACGAGCTCGATGTGCCAAGTTATATCTGGACATGGTAAGTTTAAAGCATACCTGCAGAGATTTAAGATAACAAACCAGTGTCTATGCGGATCGGAAGTGGAAGACGCTAAGCACCTACTTTCTAAGCAACGATTTACTCCCGAAGTTTCAGCCATATTGTGCTGAACTATGATCAACGTCTTAAAAGAACGGAACAGTATACAATAGTAGACCGGTAAAACGGAATGTACATGTCCCCCCATGACTAGGGACGGTAACGTTATAATTTTTGAATTATAACGGCTGAAATGTACAAGCACTGGTATCGGTTAACAACGCTAATTGATTAACATGAAAACTTGGTTAAGTAAACTGATACAAATTTGAATGATTGTTTAAGGTTATACCTAGATGTAAAAATTGACGAAAAATTTTCCGGAAATGTTTTTTTTTAATCCATGCAATCTTTTCTGGGGTCGAAGCACTCCCCGCTCTCTCGCGGAAGATTTTCCAGTGTTACTTTACGCAATTCCTGCCAAATCAAAGTACGGCTATAGGACCGATTTAAGTTACCATCTGCGCATTGCATAGCTCCATGCCAGCCTATAGTACTGGATATGGAAGATGGGTCGGCCCATGAGTTTTGCACGCCAATAGGGGGTCGTAGTTGTGTTCCTTTTAATCACAGATCGTAATCTTCCCCTATCGATATTCGAACCCGTTACCTCCCGATCCAAAAACGCCAAAGCTTTAACCACTGTGCCATTTGGCCGGAAATGTTGACTACGATGAGTGAATGATATTTAGGAAAATAAAATGTTTACAGTGTGATTATCACCACGCAATAAAATTTGAGAGCACAAATTTCAAAAAGGATTAATACGAGCTATCAGTATTAATCCTTCATTAAATTTGTGCTCTGAAATTTTATTACGTGGTGAGGATTTTGTTCATTGAAGTTCCGTCGTTCGAAGAAGTTTAATTTGAAAGCTCTCTATTTGGTTTAAATATTTAACTGTAAAATTTAACTGTGTAAAGTTTTAACTTTTAATATACTTTATTGGCTTTATTCGAATTATTTTTTCGTATTATTCCACTTTCCGAGTATAGACCATATATGAGTCGGTCATTGCCATTTGAAAATTTAGGTTCGAATTTTTTAATGTGAGAAATGAAGCCAAATGGCTCCATTAGCAAACGAATTCAGCAAAATTAGTTTATTGAAACAATAATTTTCGACATTGTCTACATTCTCTACATTTTCTACGTGACTTTTTTAATTGTCTACTTACATTCTCTACACGTATAGAATATTAATTAACTACGCAGTGTAGGCACACAGTACGGTGTGGGCTGCGATACAATCTGTCTGGAGTCAACAGTCTAGCTAAATTTAAAAAAAAAATACTTTGCTATTAAATGAAAATGTAAGCTTGTTTCACAACAAAAACAAATTTGTCTCGTTTAATCACATTAAAGACAAACAACTTTTTAATGAGATTTTAATTGGAAGACTACCCACATTATCTTATTGCCTAACTACTAATCTAAGAAAACGTTTTATTTAAATCACTTTCAAGCATTTCAAAATGAAGAATAGTCTTTATCCTGTCCAATCAAATGCGAACAATAAACAAGTCAACATTTTATATTATTGGTGGTCGGTACCACTCATCGCTATAAGAGGCAAGATCTAAGAAAGAATATAAATCATATTTGTGTACTTCAATTAAAAATAGTCAAGCAAAAAATAAAGATTTAGGTTAAGATTAAATAGGAATGAGAAGAAGTTTTTACATCAAAAGTCGTGAAAAATTAACACTTTGTGTTGATTAAAAATATATAAATTGTATTTGTATTGTGGAAAGAAAAGCCAAGAAAATATTGTTAATCATAATATCGCAATATGTACATTAAGAAGTACACAAAGAAGAAGAAGAAGATGCTCGTCTATTTTTATTTAATTATTTATTTTGATTTTTTTCTGTAAATTCTTATTACTATTTTGAACTACAGAACATTGACGACACTACGTCTGGAAAATATATAGATATTATGTAGAAATAAACTACACATTTAGCCTTTATAGCCGAACGATACGAGGCGAGAAAATGGAAAAAGAAAAACTATTGGAAACCTTACGTAGTTTATGTGGAGAAAGACTATGTACTGTGAAAACTTTTTTGCGCAAAACTGTCTATCGATTAAATCTATGATTTGATTGCTTAATTTTGATTGGAAAATATTTTTGGTCAATATACGATTTCATTTTATTTTTTAATAACAATTTTATTAAACCAAATAGTTTATTTACCAAAAAAAAAATTGTTATTTTATCATCTGGTGAAAAACGAAAATAAATAATTTTTTTTTTTTTTTTTTGAAAACCAAAATGATAATAAAATATTTTTTATTTAATAATCGAATTAATTTTATATATATATATACTACATACAAGTGTAATAATATATTTATTTATTAATACTTCAAATGAAATATAAAATCTGTGTACTAAATACATAAATATGTACATGAGTATGTATATAAAGCAGTAAAGTAGATGTATATGTATCAAATAAAATATAATTTATATTTTTTTTAGTAATATTAATAAATTTATAAATAAATATATTTTTTGGAATGGCCCCAAAGACATAAATAAATTTAATTTATATATTTAAATTAATTTTAATTTTTTTTTTTTTTTATAAATTTGGATAATTTTGTGTTTTAACTTATTCTTCGCGTAAAATCAAAAGAAATTAACGCGCGAACAAAATATGATTTAAATAAATAAGATCGCGAACACACAAAATTATATTGTAATAACAATAATATTGAAAAATAAAATTTATTATCGCCTGGCCGTAATGTATTTTCGACATTTTTTGTCGATGAATCAATATTTACAATGTTTGTGTATGTTATGTTATGTTTACATCAAAAAGTCAAGGATTAATAAAATCTAAATGTAAAGAAAGCGTATTAGACACCGTTCGTATAATTGAGGTCATTTATACGACAGAAAGCATCATCGACCGGAAATAGTAGATTGTGAATGATTAATTGGGTAGACTGCTGGATAATAGGAAGAATATTTATAGAAATTTTATCGTTTTGAGTTCAAAGACCTTGCAGACGACCGGAACGCGATTGCAATAATCAGAATATAGTGTGCGGTGGGCGTTCAGAGAGCTCATTATCATTATTTATTATTCGCAATATCGATGCATGTGAAGTTACTGCTAAAGTTTTACTAGTAAAAAAATTAGCAAAAACTTCACATGTTTATACAGCAGTGTGAAGTTTTTACTAAGTCTATGCTAAACGTTTATATGTGTTGGTGCATATCAAAATGATACCTGTACAAAGCGGAAAATGACGTAACATACATTATATTACGTAACGAAATTAAAATATCATTACCATTTCATTAATCAATATTCACTAACACGAATATTGCGGTTAATGAAAGTTTTACAAAAATAACTATAAAATCAGTATCCGAGGCAGATTAGTAACAAACACTACACACTGAACTACATAAGGAAGAATTATTGAAATCAAATGAGATAACCGGAGAAATTTTAATTCATACTCGGGTAAACTGGGTGGGGTGCAAAACACTTGGGTGCAAAAAATTGATCAATTTTCAGCAAAAGTTCAAAAATATCAAAAATCCAATGTTTGTTTAATTATCTAGAATGCAGATTCAAAGTCTGTTTCAGCACCTATCCAGTGGTACTTGTTTTGTGCTTATACCGTGCGAACAAAGTGAATGTTGAGGTCAACATCTGAAGTACACGTTTTTTGTGAATTTATCAGCATGAAAATTATTAGTAAAAATCAAATTAAAACAAGGAAATCAGCAAAAACAATATTTTTATTAATAAGATGCATTCTCTTCCCCAGCCCGAATAACAGCTTACATTCAATGTCTCTATGATTTCACCAAAGTTTTGACCAAATCTTGAAGTATCGCCTCCCGTTCGTCTGTGATCGCCTGTTGCAGGTCCTGGAGACTCGTTGGAGCAATAACTTTGGCTCGAACTCAATTTGTCAGTTCGTCTCATAAATGTTCAATTGGGATTGAGGTCCAGGCTTCGAGCTGACCCCTCCATCATAGGAACATCCACTTATTGAAGGTACTGGTACACTAGACCAGCTATATGCAGTCTCGGATTATCCTGCATGAACAGGAAGTTTTCACCAATAAACCCGGCAAAAGATACGACGTAGTCCTCGAGTATTTCCTCAATGTACCGTTGAGAAGTCACTTTACTTGATCGGCGGCCATTCCTACTCAAAACGTGCACGATCCACCACCATACGAGATACGTTCTTCAATACAACATTGTGAAAATTGCTCTCCTGATCTTCTGTACACTCTTCTTCGTCCATCGTTGCCATGTAAACACATCATACACTCATCAGAGAACAGGACTTTTCCCCATTGTTCTTCTGTAAAATCCAAATGCTCTCGAGCGAACTGAAGGCAGCCTAGCCGATGGTCTGCAGTGATTTACACATTATGATTTTGCACATTAAATTCGACTTGAAAAGCCGAATATTCATTTAACCGTTTCGGACTATGCGAAAAATGATTAAACATATTTGAGATAGTCTTCTCAATTATAGTCGTCTCAATTTTGACGTCTCGGAATTTAGCTTTTAACGCTTTCGAAATTTTCAGCCATGACCGACGCGTTATCGGTAGTTAGTCCTGTTATATTCTGTAAATCTATATTGTATTTATAGAAATGATCTTTAATGGCTTGGAAAATATGCGACGCTGTGGAACCTTGCAATTTGATTAATCCAAAAAAAAATGTCAGTGACTCTTCCAATATTTAGGTCAAAATACCTACAAATTATAACAAGACATTTTTCAGATGTTAAGTCGATGGTTTCGTCATAATAGAAAATTTTTGCGTTCGAAGAGTTTTGGATATTTTTTCGGCTCCATACGGACCAATTATCACGTTTATGTATTCCGTTGATTTCGTGCGCCCACATTTAATTTGTTGCGCTTGAATGGATTGAGGTGAAATTATTTGTACCAACTTGGGCAAAGAATCCATAATTCTAAATGGTAAACCGTGTTAAATGCAATTTAAAACACACATAATTTCTACCATTCGTGTTTATATTTTTGTATATAAGATTTTATTTTGTTTGGCGGTAATACCAAAGCGGTGTCCGTTGTTTCTGACGAATCGGAAATTTGTATTTGTTCCTTTGTAGACTTTTCGGGAGTTTCTGTAGCATTTTGGTTTGGTTTAAGAGCCGTATTCCTGATTGGTGGTATAGGTATATTTCTATAACAGACAATTATTCACAAAATTATTAGTATTATGTATTTACAAAAAGAAAATTAAATCGAAATCGTAAAATATTTGACTCACCCATTTTTCTCAATTCACTTGAAAAATCTTTTCATTTAGAGTACCACCGTAATCGAATATTAAACAATCAGTATATGTATTTCAAAATTAAAATTTGTTTAATGTACGATTTACGTATAAAATCAACGTAGATTTAATTACAATTTCACGATTTCAACATTAAAAGCAAAACAGCGCGTATTTTTGACGATTAACAAAAATTGTACCCATTAAGCAAGAAATGGTCGGTGTGGTTGGTTTTGTAATCTGCCAATGCACATAGAAAGGCCCATAGAACAATGCGGTTAATTATCTCGTCACGAAACTTGCGTGTTAATTGACTTCGAAACATTTGTATAACACTAATAATTTAGGTATGTCATATAACAAACACCCAAAATGTCATAAATTAAAAGAAAAATTGAGCTTCATACTAAAGAATAGTACTAGAAATCAAAAAGTACGTACTGAAATTTGTGAGCAATGAAATTGTACTAGATCTAGTGCAATTGTACTAAAGTGGCAACCCTGAATATCACAGCACAATCAAATGCCCACTATCAAAAGCTGAAGAAGGGATACAAAACGGAGCTGAAATCCAGAAATTCCTTTTATTTCATATAAAAGGTTAGAAAAATACAACAAAAATAGGGAAGATTACGAGGAGCACAGACGATACTGTTATTTACATACAAAATTTCAAAGTGTTACGTCATAAAGACGGTGTATAAATTAACTAATATACACCCAGTAAATATTAAACGACCCTTAAAATTAACAGATTCCAATATTGACGGTGACGATAATATTGCTAGCACTGACAACACGGACACTTGCTCAACTTCAAGTAGAAAAAACTGAAAGCACGCGTGGGATATACTATTTTTAGAGAAACAGATATCTTAACACTAGAGACATACAATCAGGTAGACATAAAACTAATAGATACAATTTGAGACCTTCAGGGACTTAACTTAGATTTAAAAACATCTTAAAACGCTTACAAAACGAAAAATTATTGTTTTAAAAAATTTTTAATTTCTTACTAAATTTCAGGTCTAAATAATTTAAAATACTTTATTTGTTTCACACACTTTTGGACAATGAATTGAATTTTATAAGCTTTCAAATTGTAATCACTGGTTTAAGATCCAAGTGATACAAGTACAATCACCCTCGCTTTCATCACGGAATCCACCCTGTATTGTGGTAGATCTGCAAAAAATCTCAAGGTAACTTTTGGCATAATGAGTGATAGTGATGGTATTGTTTGTATTATTCACGACAGTGTAATGAAATAAAATTTAACAAAAAGTTAAAAAATAATGAAGTTCGACCGAACTCAATAATAATACAACTATCATCTTGTTGCCATAATTTTGCCATAAGCAAATAATAATGAAATATTAAATTTTCCATGTAATTAAAATTGTAAACCCTAAAGTATCAAGGTAATGAAATGTCGACCACAAAAGTGTTTATTTACTCGGTTTACTTTTACGTAACAATACGTCTAGACCGGTAATTCATATGTATTGCCTTCCGCCAAATATTCAAATCAATATGTAAATTTGTTTTAAATTGCTTGAAGCCAAATTATAGGTATTTTGCTAAATTGTGACTGGCAAACTAGTTATGATATTTGATTGACAATTATACTATTGATGATGCATACAATTTATTAATAATTACAAATTAATTTCGGCCACAAGATGACGCATCAGCCAGTTATTTCTGTAGTGAACGTCGCGTGGCAAACGGCTTTATGGGACGTGCTTCTGTGACGAGGGGGAATAGTTGTGACGAGTCGCAAGCGCATTGGAATAAAGTTTCGTAGAATAAAATCCAGAAATTTTCTAAAGTTTCAAGTCTGCTTGATGAAACGTTGGAAGTAATCACTGTGATTGTTTCGTCCATGAACGAACGCAAAGAGCAAATGTCAACGGGAACCATGGGAGTTTAATTTCTACGTTATGCGTGCCGTTGAATTTGCGCAGAAGTTTAGTATCGCCAAGAAGGAAAATACATTTATTTTACAAAAATAAGAATGAAAACAAATTGAGATCAACTTTGATGTACTGTGCAGGTGCCTGTTTCCTCGCCGTACTTTTTGTAGTCCCGCCGATTATTACTGATTTAATAATTCTGCATTTTTAATTGTGGAACTGTGCTTACACCATGAGTCAACTATAGCATGTTGTCTTTTTGTATTTTAGTTGTATCGTTTCCGATCTTTGCGTAATTGCGTGTGTGTGCGTGTGGCAGTACTGTTTGATCCGTCATCGAATTTATATTGACAGTTTCGCTTCTGAACTGTAGATGGGAGTAATATTCGTAAAAACTTCTTGGCATTTAGAGGTTTAACGAAATATTTAATGCGTATTTTATACTAAATTTATCTTTACCAATAGCCCGTTATATAATTTTTAATTGATATTATTGTATAATTGACTGGGTTTTCAACCGCGATTAACTTTGAACGAAAATAAAATTTTACAAAAAAAAATCATATCAACCGTCGACATAAAATGCCGCCACAAAGTAAAATTGTTATCGCAATGAGGGCACTAGATTCTAGGTGTACTGGAAATGTAAACGACATGTGCGGTTGGAATACTTTAGCCGAAATATTCTAACCTCTACAAATTCAAATTAAAAACATTTTTCTTAGTAAAGTTAAGGATTTAATAGGAATAGTAGCGGAGTATACACATGTTTCCCCGACCTATTATGTGTTGTAATGTTTATTCCTCGAGTTTACGGATGGTAAATAAATGTTGGTTAAGGTCTGTATAGATCCTTCCGGTAATAAAACCAACCTGTTTTTATGCTGGTTGATCATTGATGAAACTCGCTTCCAAATGATCAATGCTAAAATCTATATTAGTACTCTTTTGTTGAGTGGTGGAAGCATTGAATAGATTTGTTGATAAATTCAACCTATATTATTCATATTACCTGTCCTTCAGCATCTTTATATTACTTTTAATATTGAAAGGTGGATACTGATAGTTGATTATGATTATCATTCCATTTCCATATCCTCATTCAAAGATTTATTGACGGTACTTAATATACTGAAAGTACCAAGTGTTCCTAGGAGTCGGGTTATTTGTATGTCCGACCCTTAGGATCGATCACTTGGCACTTTTAGCGTACTATACACACCCAGACCTTTCGAGAAACAATATATTTCGATAAAGTTTTGTACAATAATCGTTCCAAATAATGCTTGCTAGGATCGATCGCACTAAGCACTTTCGACAAAAAGAACATATCAGAACCTTCCCAGAGACCACTGTTATATACAACATTGATTTTGTTAAAACAAAATTTTTCGTTGAATCTTTGTGGACCAATTGATCCAAACAAAGTCTGTTATTTAAGTGGCCGACCCCTAGGATCGATCACTTTATCCTTTCAGCAAAAAATACTCAACAAGGAGTTTTCAAAAACCATTGTCCAAATAAGGGTCTTTTGATTTTTTTAGAACAAAAATATTCTAGGAGCCGACCCCTAGAATTGATCACTTGGCACTTTCAGCATAAAGTACAAATCTAGATCTTTCTAGAAAATAGTGTTTATTTAAGGTTGTTTTGATTTTTTTAAAACAACAATTTTTAATTTCTACCAAACCATAGACTAAATTAATATTACTGAGACGTTTCAAAAAGCAAATAAAAAAAGTATCCACAGGAGGTACGGTACACACGCAATTTCTAAAAAACGAGGTATTTATTTGGTGCAACAAATTTTCGTCCTCCTTTCTCTACGTGTTGGGACGTCTCTAGAATTTTATTTTAGTTTATGCCCAAATCGTAAACGATTGATAAAAATTTGAACTTTCTAAAAAGCATGTTTTAACATTGGGAAGACCAATTGGGACTTTGAATTGGGTATACTTTAAAAATTTTATCTATCACAAATGTTTTGACAGATCAAACTGCAAACAAGATAAAATTTATACCTATAGGTATCCTGTTCAATATCAACTGCATGAATTACCATTTAAATGCTTTGGGTAAGATTTAAAGGAGTTTTGTACGTACTTCAAAGTTTGAACAATTGAAAAAACGTATTTTAGAAGGTTTAGATTTTTTTTTTTGACTATTATCAGAGCCACCTATATATATAAGAGCCATAAGGTTTAGCCATTTTTTATCGTACAGATGGGAAGCATTTTATTATATCTCACAAGAATCAAAACTTAAATGATCAGTTTGATTTTCAATTTCAATAAATCATCCAATATTCAATCACAGCATATGTTTTAAATTCTATTTCAATGTTAATAAACCCCGACAATTTGATTTTGTACATACAAAATTTTATTTTTATTCAGGAAGATCGCAGCATATATGGCGAAATTTTTATGCGCTTTTCTAAATTACTAAAACCAATCAATAGATGTCTCTACGTATAAATTTATAAAACCAAGAGAAAAAAATGTTGTTCGTGTTTGTTCGTGTATTGTTGAACAACGAAATTGTGGTTGAAATACGCCCAGATCACGTCTCTAAAGTTGTGTGGCTTAGTGTTATTGAAAACCAATATGTTGGATTTGCTCCCCGTTTGTTCATAAAACATACATGAAATTGAAAAAATAAAATTTTAGAACATTCGAAAACAAACATCTGAAAAATGACATAGTCTTTGGTATTGTTCTATTTTTATTTAATTTCGTTAAATTTTAAGGTAAATAATAAAATATAATTTTCAACTAGTTAGTGGTTTATTTTCGTACTAGTATATTTTGCACTAGAGCTACTCACATTCCGGTATTTTATTATTTTCTGCAGTTTTAAGAATATAATTCTTTAGAAGAGACATCTTTTGTAATAATATTTTAGTTTGTTCTATTCAAAGTAGAATCGCCATACGAAAATTGTTCGTACTGTGAATCGTTCACTATGAAACCAGACGGCTGCGTTGCCAAAATATGTAATACGCTAATTATCGTGGTCTCTTCAAGCGGCGAATTTAATGTTTTTTTCTAGTCAACTAAAAATTTCACAAAATCAAAATGATAGTTCTTAATAGTTTCTTTCGTCTCGAGCCGTTTATTGACATAGCAACTGGCTAATTATGCATACTACTAGCAGATTTTTATAGTCACTCGGAACGACAACCGTCTCGACTTGCCGAATAGGAGTGTTAATTATGAAATAATTTTTGAGATCCATAAAAACACTTGTTTTAGCTCGTGTTTTATGTCTAATTTTTTTGATATATACTGGTTGTTATTTAGATTGCTACTGTTCCTTATAATGGATTTATGCACAATCTGCGGGAAATTAATTTACGTACTTTTTTTACTACTCTACACAACTGACCACTAAATACATTTCTATAGAAAAACACTTTTCATATTTTCAATAATTGCATACTACATAATATTGGCTGATTTTCAAATAAATGTTTTTGAATATGTTCTTATTTTCATTCATAAAAATTGGTTAATTTACGTTGTTTCTTATAAAAAAAACAGTAAAAGTTTCCCCCCTAAATAAAGCTCTCCTTTTAATATTACGGCTCTTTAAATTAAAGATGGCGCTGCTTTTATCTTTGCATTAAAGAAGTTTTTTTTTATTTTTCAGATTTTTGCTTCCAGAGTTTTATAGAAGGTAGGCTTTGAAATTGTGTGAGCTTTATTAACAATTCCCGCAATTTGTAGCCGAAAGTTAAATTAAAACAAACCCACTATCATAATCATAAACGAGAATAACTTATTTTAGATGTACTAAATTTAGGGTGTGTCCAGTTGTTGTGTAATTTGTGTTTATTCAACATGTGAGGTCAAATGATTCCTAAAGATTGTAATAATCTTAAAAGGAATTATCAATTACGTATAAAATTAACAATTTTCATATTTTGGAAAACACTCATTTTTTTGATAAAGAAAAAATTTGTATAACGAATAACTTACCAGTATGCTGGCCAGTACTACAATTCTCTAGAGGGCTTCGTCTACGTTCGTACAAAATTAAAGATCCCACGAAGAATTTATATTAACTATTATCAACATCTTCTTCCTACTTGGCCGAAGTCTACCGAATGGTGATTTGAAGAGCCCGAGAATGTGAAACGAGTAATTATTTGTTAGTTAAAAATTATTTTAAGTGGTTTTTAAATTGGGTCTGGCACGGTTTAGAAATACGTTTACCACGCATATGCTTATTCGAGCAGTTAGTTACGTGTACTGTCTTATATGCCCGTCAGCAATCAAGCCCAGAACGATTTATGAATTTCTGTTTTTGCATACATAAATGTTTTGTGAATTTAGCGTGAACTCCCTGGTAGATTTATATATAAACGAGAAGATAAAATTAGAACATCTCCTAGAATTCATTCAAGTGTAGACAGACTTAAATTTATTAGAATTATTGTATGTTACTAAGAAATAAATTTTGTAATAAAATCAAGCTTTTTATGTGTTTATAGATAGGTACTTACTTTTTGGAGTTAAGTGATTTCTACTTAAAAACGTATCTACAAATTGTTCAAAGAACATGATATTCCAATTTAAGCTTCAAGTAAAATAATGCTTTGATTATGGAAAACCATAAAGAACCATTAAAATAACTTTATAGACAGGGTGTTAAATGGAACCACGTTACAACGTTTTACGATAGATAGAGGAATATTGTAGGAGCTTATTATCATTATACTTAAATTCTAAAATACACCCACAATGAAAACTAATACTGAAGCTTTTATTAATAAAACTACATCGGTTTATAGACATTTTATAAATAATTCAACAAAACAATTATAAGTACAGGTTCTTCAAAAGCACATATTTTCTGGAAACAAACCGTGTGATTGTAGAAGATTTTAATCCAAAAGGTGCTGGATGTAGACACTAGGCCACAGGTCCAGTGATAAAACATTTTATATTACTTTCCACAATGTTGTAATACGGATGTGTAATCTGAACAAAACTGAGCATATTTTTAAAATTACGTTCGGCTGAATCAGAAATTACTCCATTAAATTATTAATTTTAACACCTAAATCATTGTCCTGGCTTTTAATTGGCTAAATGTTCTGGATTAAAACATGTTTATGCCTTTGTCATCATCGTTTTGATATTTGTCACCTGGTTTCTCACCGGGTATTAAATTAAATTAATTTATTAGTATAGCCTTTAACTGAACTTAATTAGTTATCCATAGGAAAATTTTTCTCTGGAGGACATAAATTTACTGAGTATCTAATGAAATTTCTTGGGTCCATTGGTTTTTTATCAAAATCATGCGGTTTTACTTTATGCATATATTTTGAGATCATCAACGTAACTCAGATAATAATCTCAAAAATTCAGACGAGCCTAGTAATCTGTTACCTTTTGGGATACCTTGTTTGCTTAAAAAGACTAAAGGTTGATGAATGAATGAAATGATTCTACATTTATTAATTTGAAAACGCTGTAACATCAATACTAGAGTTTGTAAATGAAGCTTCAGTTAAATTGTAATCACGAATTTTTTGTAAATAAGTGGTAAATACAAGAATCAGGTAACCCTGAATCATGAGCTGTATCATCATAAACATAGGTAATGGAAATTCACTTCTTTTCTTCTAGAGGTTCATAAACTTTCATAATTTGTTGGGATTAGAAAAAGTATTCATTCTAGGCTTTTTGAAACATCTATATGTCTATGGTCTTTCAGTTTTTTTAGTTTTAATAACCTAAGATTAAACTGCATTTCCCTATGAGCCAAAACTATGCTTTTTATAGGAATAGGGTCATGTAAATCAGTCGTTTTATGACACATCTCAAAGGTTTTATACAAGTAACATTTGCAATAATCTTTAAGTTTTTCAGCTGAATTAGGATTACAGCATCGCCCATCAGATACAAATTATAGGTTAGTATTATTTTGAGTGTAACCAGCAACAAGAAAATTATCCAGGAACATGGCAGATTGAACAGTTTTGTTAAATGATTTGAATACTTAATAGATTTACCACGTTAAGTTGATTATCAACTCTCGAAGAGGACAGCGAAATTTTTGAAGTAAAAGTCTTGGAAATTCTTTCCCCAGTTCGCAGTTCCCAGGAAATTATAGAACAGGATCACTTGAGATAAATTTAAAGGTGTTATACATTTATGTAACGATTTAAGTTCTACTCCTACTTTATCTGCAATTTCTTTCGTTTTTTGAAATTAATAATGAAATTCTTGTTCAGAATTTTGATGTGTAAAACTGTTCGATAAATTGGTTATAATTTCTGTCTCTGTTGATAAATTTATTTGGCTATCTTGTAAACATTTTGTAACGCGCTCCAGAGTAGCTGAATAAATATTAAAAAGCAATGATTAGTAATTGCACAGTGTATGTGATTTCGATTTACCGTTTGCTTTGTATTATAATTCGAGGCATCGCTGGATCGATCCGATAGTGTATTTACCAATAGACTTGGCACAATAGACTAGTGTCGACATAATAGTAATTTTTAAACAATCCAACTTATCCACTGTACCTCGGTTTAACCTTTCTTCATTATTCAAAACCTGGTGTGATTTTAGTCTGGTCAGTAAAATGTTGATATCGGATAAACGATGACAATACGAAAGCTTTTTGAACGCCGCGGTGCACTTGTGCCCCTTTCACTAATTTTGAATAAACGAGCCACGATTTGTGTACATTTAATAATCCACCCTAATCGACGTTTTTTTTAAAATTGCAATTTTATTCGGGAGCCCAAGGCCCTTTTATTAATATTAATTTAAGGTCAGCCGATATATTAGTCTTTTTGATAAAATAGCTAATATCAAAATAGTGTATAATACTAGTTAAATCGGTACTTGGTGATGGTTGAGATCGATAACGTTGAGGTTTCGGTAATTTTTGATAACCTTCCGAAAGTTCATTTACTATTTATGCGGCAAATGCTGACAGTTCTGTTCTATTTTTATCGGTTAAACATGATGAGGTTTTATTTAATTTTGAAGACAATAGCAGCTTCACCAACCTCCTTTAATTTTTATTTTTGCCCAAGAAATTTGTAATATCTTTCTTACTTTGGAAATTGAATTTCCAAAGTAAGAAAGCATAAATATGTCGATTACGTATTTTAGCAAATTCTTTCCAAATAAAATTTTGATTTGATGACCAAACCTAAAGAAGCCAAAATAAAAGTTGAACCATTTTACTAAAACGATTCTTGTATCGGTCTCTTTCTTCAAAAAATATTTTCGTTCTGCAAAGTAAAAAATGTTTACATAAAAACGGCTGATCTTCACTTTAGTCTCTTTACCCAAACTATTTTAAGGCAATATGCCACCAACAATGTTTTTTAACTAAGTTTTAGCCATTTTACCAGAAACCAAACATATCTTTTTTAGTTTAGCCATTTTGTTTAACCCAAGGTTATTTATAAACAAAAAAACATGGGACACGCAAATATCGCGGATATTTGCGTGTCCTTAAACAAGTACATTGGGGATATCGTTACGTCGTTTATTTGTTCGCATATTCATTATAACTTGTTTATTTGTTGACATAACAAACTTTTAGTTTCTTATTATCTTGTGTGAAATATGACGGAACAAGCACGTTCTAGGCAACGTTACGTTATATTTTCGACAAGACCATGTAGCTCGACCATGTAGGGAAATGCCCTCCTTTATGTCCAGTAACACTCTTCAGAACCCTTCCACTCTGATTTGTGGTATTGATTATACAGATTTTGATTATACTTTGAGATAATGTTGTACGATGCTTCTGGTGAAGCCTGGCAGATCGTTCTGGCCCTTCTGTAAAACATGGTGATTCGAGCAGGTGTGTCCATAGAGACCATCACCATTTTTTATCTTGTATGCTGACCCAATGATTATTCATACCAAAAGAGTAGCAGCTCAAAAATTAAACCGAAATATTTCGTGAGTTCATAAATCGGCACAACATACCTAACATTGAAATATTTACTTTGTGTATTTTTAAAAAAAATTGTCGTTTTCACACGTATATGATACGCCATTGAAGGAAACCAATTAAGGGGTTGTTCACGGCTTTAAGGGCGAGCTCAACAATCGATGTAATCCTTAATTGAAAATTCGATTGACTAGTGGGGGGAAGGGGGCTGAGTGTTTTTCGAGAGCTCATAAATAACTCATAATTCTGTACTGATTGTGTTTCCAATTTTACGAGGTGGGAGACTACCTCAATAGGGTTGTTTAAATATCGGTTATCACCTACATTCCATATACTGTCTCTAATCGTCATAATTCTTTACACAACCGTCTATTAAAATCTAACAGCACGTAAAGTTAGCACGTAAAGTTAGCACGATTTTTGTAAAATTGTACTTATGGCAATATTTTTTATCACAGGTCTTAACCAATTATTTTATATCAAATCGTACTAAACACAAAAAAATTACAAATTATCATAATTTAAATATTTTGAAAATTAGTTATAGTTATTATTTAAGTAAATTATAAAATACAATTAAAGAAAGTCTACATCCAATTTTATCAGACATTCATCTTATTAATTAAAAAAATTTAATTGATGTGTATTCTAAAAGTGGTTTGAGTATTAGATAGAGTTAGCACGAAATTTTAAACATACTCAAAGAAAATGAAAATGACAAAAAATTTAATAAATATATCAACAATAATTTAGAAGAAGAAATAAACATTAATTGAAAACTATTTTCAATTTTATCGTATTAGATTATTAACTAAAAATTGCGAACAATCGGAAATTTCAAAGCAATCAGTAACCAGCAAATATGGGTCAGACGGTAGTGGTAATGGTTCGAGCTGGCCCCTTCCAAGGATTTGTCGGACACGAATTTAATTTTGTATTGTAGAAGAATCCTTAACGAATTTCTAAGAATCAAATCCTTGAAAGAGGCCAGCTCGAACCACTAGTACTACCGTCTGACCCATACGATTGCGTTGAAATTTGTCTATGAACTTCATCAATGATTCAATTTCAATTAAAATTCAATTTCATGTCCGACAAATGTTTGGAATCGCTTTCATATCAAGGTTGATCAAATGTTTTATTTTATTATCAGCCGTTGCGTTGATAAATTTTAAGTTGATAAATTTTCATCATAATTTTTTTTTTTGAGCAATTAATTATTTTACAACTTTTCGTGCTATCTTGTACTAAAAATGCAATATTCAAGATTCAAACCACGAGTGTTACCATCGCAAATATCGTGCTAACTTTACGTGCTAGCTTCACAGACATCAGTCTCTAGTGGCCTTAGGGTGTGGTCTTTCACCAATTATCTATAATAAACAAAATACTAAAGAACATAATTTTATAACCACGACAGATTTCCAGTGTTCAATAATTCAGGAATATCCGTTCCAGTTTACAAAACAAGTATATACGATTTAAATTGTTTGTGCTCCGCTTTACTAATTACAAGAAGCAATAAATTAATAATGTCGAATTGCTATTTGAAATATTTTGATGAAATATAGCAAAATATTATTACGAATAATTTTCATTTTTAATATTTACATTCAGTAAAATGATGAAAAATTTACATTCTTCAAAAAAAAAAATTATTTATTGAATTTCCATATTGAATAGATTCACATGACGGGAATAATATATATTATTACCCGTAAAATATAAATCACATCAAATTCGAATATTTTGCGTGGGTCAACATCCATTTTTTTTTAAAAACGGATTTTTATTTTATTATTTTGGAATATACGTATATAAAAAAAGGGGCCATAAATAATTCATATATTCGTACAATGCGAATTTCAACAATAGGATTTGATTTTATGTTATTCAATCCTCTTTGTAATTTTGAATAAATTATTGATTGGATATTGACGTTCTACTCGAATGTGGAAAATTGCGTTTCGGTTTCATTTCATTACGCGAGTACACAATACTTTTCGCGTCATCAAGCCAAAATTTATGTCGTAAAATCGAAAACAAAACTTAATTATTACACGATTTTTACGATTATAATCGAATTTAGTTTGTTTGTGGCAGTAATTCGTAATAACAAATGATTTTATTACCCTTAAAATTTTTATAAATAATCGTGTACATTGTAGCGTAGTAAAGTTTTGTTTTTAATCAAATTAACGGAACGCGAATAACCTAAATAACATGCTGCCCGCTTCAAAGTTTGTAAAAATGCCAAAATGACTAATTTATATTGTTTATGTAATCATGATTTTAATTTGCTAGGTTTTGGACTGAAGTTTGTTAGATACAAGTATTACTAATTACTGACGTAATTCTATGAACTAGACTTGTGCTAATTGCATAACATAATCAAAGAGAATTTCACGAGGTTGTGCTATCAAATCGCATCTCTTATCCCTCACCAGGGATGATATTGTCGATACTATAGCACTTTTTTCGATACTTTGGCTGTACTTCGATACTTTCGATTATGATACAACTTTTGTAGAAGAAGCGAATAACAACAATGCAACCAATTGGGTTTTATACCCGAAGTGTAAAAATTATATAGCTGCAACTTTTTAGACATTGCTTACAGAGAAAAAGATCCAGTGTTCTAAGAATTGATATTCACAAACTGAAGACTTTCCGCCGCTGTAAATAAGTACGAAATAAGTTCGCCACTGTAACAAAATTAGAACCTATTCTAAAATATTCTATCAAATTCTATAGCGGCACTCGAATATTGACATAAACTCGCTTTATAAATAAAATTTGCTTTGTTTGTATATCATAAAATATTGAATTTTACGTAAATTAATTAAGAACTATTTAAATAAGAATGTATTGTACAGTTGTCAAATAACATATTAGTACAGTTGGCGTCATTCGTTTGTATACCTTAACAAAAATATTTTTTCTGTGTATATCGCAGCAAACTATTTGTTTCGACTGTACGTGTATGTATTTCATTATCAACATTTAGGAGTATATAAGAGAAGTAATAAATTTTAAACAAATAAATTTTATCTAACAACTGAAAACTACAATTTTCGTTAGCTTCAACTTTTCGTTAGCTTAGAACCTTTACAAAAAAATGACGATTTTTTCGACTTACTCGCTACCAAAATCTTGATATGTAATTTTACAATTAGAGAGCTTACTTACAGTTTGTGAATTAGACCATTAATTTTTTTGGGCCAAGTGTAATATTTTGTAACGGCCTTATGCGTAATGCAACTCTTTCATATAACGTAATAAATTTAAAATTTATTAATTCTCGGTAAATTTGTGTCTCGAGTAGTTTGTTAGTTAAATATTTGTGAAGCTTACATAAAACCACGTTAGGGGTAAAGTGGTTTCGATTAGTGTAATCCCATTCCTGTAAAACGTTGGGGCGACGTTTGCCAAGATAGTACAACAAAAATGCCGAATTGCTTAACTTCGAAAATGGAGCAGCATAATTGGCCTTAACAATTACTAAATTTAGTAAATTTCCATAAAAATTATTGTTGTCGTGACATGGAGGCTTGCATTTTAATAGGTCTGCTCTGGTATAGTTTTATGTTTAAGCGGTTAATTATTTAAGTAGTGGTAGGTTCTAACAGGATTACATAGAAAGATTACAAGGTGTCTAGTTTTCAGTAATCCGCAAATAAACAGAAAACTATACTTAATTGACGTCGTTCTTTGCAGTACAAAGTTGAAAGATCAAATAATAATTGCTGAGGTCATGATAGGATCTATAAACGAGCAACACAGATCTGCAACAGCAAACGTAGCTATGTAGCGAAAACATTAGTTAAATTTCTCAAGTAAAATCGAGCGCTATTATGATAGAAGCACTAAACAGATAAAATGCCCACTGCTTGGCAAACAAAAAATTGTGGATCGTTAACTAGTAATTTTAAAATGAGGTTTTTGGTTATTTATGGATTACATTCAAATAAACCCATAGAATCTAAACTACGATAGATTTGCAAGAACTTTTTGATACGAGCATGGCCGAGATTAATTGATTTAACTAGCTGTTGCCTCTGCTGTGCAAAAATGCATTAATTAAAATTGTGACTTAGTCCTATAAAATACTATTTTTATGTGATAAGAATTTGATGAGAAATTTAACTCTAATTACCTTGAAATTTGCTCCAATAGTTGCAAAATTTTTGGCATTGTCAATAAAGGTTCAGAAAGTACTTTCAAGCTTGATTCAGTACTCTGTTCCTCGTAAACTCAGTACTTTTGATTTCGTGCCAATATCATCACTGGTACATACGTTGTTAGCCCAGAAAAGCAGGCAACACTAATAAATTAAAACCTCGTTCTTCAGCCCAGGAATATAGCAAAACAAATCTTCCATTAAAATAACAAAAAAGAATCTGTCATTTAATTATCAGTTGGAATAAAAAACAAAACCTATACACAAGTATACCTATATACATATGTATATACAGTGAAATCTCGTTATAACGAAATTTCCTTTATAACGAATCATTTCACTTATTTGAATTCCTTAATAAACAAATGACCGTTGTGTGTTTTATAAATAATGAGAAGCGAGAAAATTCGCAGATGAATAATTTAAAAAGAAAATAATTTTCTTTAGTGAAAAATTAAAAATGTTGGGAAAATAGTTTCTGGACTCGACATTATAATCGCGGTAAAATAGAAAGCAAACTAGAAGTGGTTCGGGTTCACAAAAGAAAATTAGAGGAGCAAAGTTTGAAGCTGTGGACAAGCATGTTTTTAAGTGGTTTCAAGGGGTTCGTTCGAGAAACATACTTATAAATGGCCCACTTATTCGTGAGAAAGCTCTAGAATTATATAAACTGTACGGCCTTAACGAGTTTCAGGCAAATGTCGGCTGGTTCAATCAATTTTGTGATAGATTTGGTATCTCATTTAAGATAATTTGCGGTGAAGAAAAAGTGTACCACTAGAAAAAGTGAACGAATGTTAAATAAATGTTTTAACTTTTTCTTTAAGACACATAAAAAACATTTTAAAAGCATATGACATGAAGAACATTTTAACGCAGATGAAACGGGAGTATTTTATCAGCTTCTGCTGAATAAAACTCTAACACTGAAAGGCGAATCTTGTAAAGGTGGAATAAAACCAAAACAACGACTTACCGTATTGTTCTGTTGTAACGCCACAGGAACAGAAAAATTGAAACCACTTTTGATTGGGAAATCTCTGAAACTGCAGTGTTTCAAAAACGTTCAGTCATTACCTCGCGAATGACCCAAATTCCTTTCAACGAGTGGCTTGTCGAACTTGATATAAAAATGAAAAAACATAAACGTAAATGTTTTATTGTTGATCGGCAATTGTACAGCTCATAATTTAACAAATGTTAATGTTCAATATTTGCCACGTCATTGTACATCAGTCTTACAACCTCTGGATTTGGGAATAGTCCAGGCGGTTAAGATTAATTTTCGTAAGAAGTTGGTGCAGGGTTGGTTTTAAATTTATTGAACGATACCAAAATTAATGTAAAATGAGTGTAAAATGGTGGGATGTTCGGGGATCCACAATTCAGAAATGTTTTCGGAAAACGCAACTTTTCGAATCAAAATACGATCAAGATGATATTCAACTGATTGAGCATGAAATCGACCAAAACAACAACAATACCGAGTTGGAAACGCTTTGGAGTTCAATTAATGTACCTCAAGTCACATTTCATGATTATGTGAACGTCGATAATCAATTTTTATTGATCTCAATTTGTTGAAAACCTCGGGCAAACAAATGGTCGTATACCAAGCTGAATTGACTATCTTTTGATTTTCAAGAGCCACAGTAGCCACATGACCGGTTTTCGTGAAGAAACACGCTACCGTTTGCTTCCCAACGCTCCGAGCTCGCACAACTTTTGTTGGTTTTTCTTCGAATTGGAAGATCCAAACAGTCGATTGCCCTTTTCCTTCCGGCTCATACGCATATATTCATGACTCATCATCTGTCACGATCTTGTATATGTTTTTGGAAGTACCTCTAACGAATTGTTCAAGCATTTGGCGGCACCAATCGACACGAACCCGAATCCAACGTGCACATAGCTTCCACACCTTTAAATTTTCATGTAAGATCGTATCTACGCTGGTGTTACTAATGTTAGAGAGAGCTGTTTTTGGACGACCTCCACGAGGCTCGTCTTTGAGTGAACGTCGAAAAAATCGAAAATCGTAAAAAATTATCAAACGAAAATGTTCACGCGATAATTCCATTTTTTCACTGAATTCAATTTTTCAAGTAAATAAAAAATCATGTTGCAATGCGAACTGACAGATGTCTTTTGAGAAACATAACCTCCAAAAATGATACACTTTTTGACAGACATAGAGATTTGCATCGGAAAACATTAGTATTACCATTTTCTAAAAACTTTTACGGCAGCTCTCGTAATAAAAAATCAACCGATTTACTATCGCCCATTGTTTCTGTACCCTGTGACGCGGGAAACGTATCTCTACTCCCTAAAGTATAATACATGCAATATTTTTGTATATGTATATTATACTTATCATTTATATGGGCTCCTTATATTTTAGATGAAAGTGGAGTAACCAACAATCAATGTGACTACTAAAAAAAGGTTTTAAAAAATCGACATTTTGGAAAAAATTATGCAAGCACCTAGACCCAAGGGGGCAGCCCGTTTCATAAATATTACGAAAATCTGCTCATTTTGGAAAATATGAAGGGTCTCTTGATTCAGGGAATAGACTCAGATTCAAGCATATCGCTAATTTTATATAATCTCTTTTCTAAACTCAATCCCTTGACAACATATTTATAAAAAAATTATACCGGAGCCCCTAGACTCCGAAGTCCAACTTCTTCAAATAATCGTAAGGTTAATTCTGGATGTGCAACTTATACATGATAAAAATTTCATGACAATCAGACATTTTTGGGAAAATTGTATGAGATCGCCCAGGCTTAGGGAGACCATCTCTTCAAAAATATTACGAAAATCTGCTCATTTGATATAAAATAGGAAACTTTTCCAGAGGACGGACCCCATAGATTCGAACATGTCACTAACTTCGTATAATCTCTTTCCTAACATTCCTGTGTGAAAATCTAAAAAAATTTAATTTTAGAAAATTTTTAAAATTAGAGCCCATAGACTCCGGGGGCCAGCCTTCTCAAAGAAACCTTCGCGGGCTCATTAAAACCTATATGTGTGATATATTTATAATCGCTCACATTACTACATGAAAAATAATCAACTTTTAGTTGATTACTGAAAGATTTTCGAATCAATACACGTAGCGACATCTTAAATTTCATGTGGAAATCCAGCATTGCATTACTACAAAAAAATTGTTTGTCTACGATCATTTATATTGACGTTCCATTTGTAGGTGCTACAGAATTAAGAACCATAATTCCGTTAATTTTTGTCCAATTCTGACGAGATCTATCTCATTTGAAAGATAATATAATTTCACAAAAGACACAAATAAATTATACACAAATTAAATATAAGAGTTGAACAAAAAATTAGAGGGATGGACATACTGCAAAAAAATGTAAAAATAGCAAATTGTTCTCATTTTCAGAGGCACGGTGGCACGCTTTAAAATTAAAAATTTGGGGAAATAAATTATTAATTTTTTTAGACAAAGCCTGTATTTTTTAGGGGGTGAGAACATAAAATTTTGCAATTTCGAACATAATATATATTTTGAATAAGTTATTCGCCACGATCATATCGCACGTGACAAAGTACAGTGACACAACTCAAAAAACTAAATTTTTCAGGAGAGCAAAAACAAAAATAATAATTACGTAATTCATTTTTTTCATAATATTCCGGCTTAATCAAAAACTCTTTGAGCTAAATAATGGTTACTGACACTTAAGAGAGCCCTACTGAATCTTATTTTAAGAATTTTGATTAGCGTTTAAGCGACATTTATAGCGTTTAAGCTACAATTATCGGAATAAAACACAACTTGTGGTTTTTTGTGTGACGTCGTTAGCTGCTCTAAATATTTGTATATACATGTATCAATTTCAATAGCACCTCTATTGCTCTAGTTACCATTTTGTATACCAGAAACTGTGAATATGTAACTGTTGATTTTACATTTATAATAAAATACTGAAACGTCTCCTCTTGGGGCAGGTAAGACCGCCTGCAGATCATAGCAGGCAACGACGTAATTCTCTCCAGCCTTTCTCTTGTCAGTTTCTTTCTCTGCCCGAGACAACTGTTTCTCCAATTGATGAGTATCGTATTTTTTCATAGCCTCTTCACATTGATCATTTTTCGGAATGAAAAACGAGATATTATACTCGGTGTTAAAAATAAAAATGAACGTGGATAACGAGGCATTTGAAACACCGTCTCGATTACAGTTAGCTGTGTAGTCTCTATATAAATCGGCAATGGTTTTGCCGCTATCTATGAATTCCCTAGTGGTTTGTTGACGGAGATAGTGACTCTCAATACGTGGAATAGGGTTTATGTGTTGACGTATTCGGTCCTTAATTGCTGGATCAACTTTCGATTGGCGGCCTCTTAAGTCTTCAGTCAAAAACCCAATTTCATTTTTTGCTGTTATTAGTTCGTATTGGTCGATCGTTTATATCGAGCGTTGCCGAAAAGTAAAGAACTGTTTGCAGACCTTCACCCTTTCTCCTTTAATTTCGAAAATAAATGAGCTGTTCAAACGTCGATTACTACCGGGTCTCTGATAACGATATGAGGGTTGCATCTGTTGAATACTTTTTAAAATAAAATGTCGCTGGTTTGCCAAGTTCTGCAGGTCCCAATATTTTTTAAAGATAATTGTCCATTGTTCTGCTGTTATTTTGTTCGAACATTTAATTCGGCATTTTTGGCCACACGGTGATCGTATCTGCTGTTCTCGTACATTTTGATTTGTGTGTGATGACTTATACGACTTTCCGCTATTTCTAGCATTTCACTAGCGGCGTAATTGGGTGTATCAAAATCTGCGGATTCTAATTCACAGTGATCAGTATCCGTATATTCTGATTCACTGGATGTCAACACCCATAAAATGCGGATCCTCTAATGAATCATCGTGATCTTCGTCTAAGGAACTTTCACTTTTGATTTCATCATTGTAGCTCTGTACTGATTTAACTCGGTGCAATCGAATTTTTATGTCCGTTTCAGTTTTTGGTTCATCGGTTTGCCATTGGTCAACATTTTGAAGTATTCTTGGCTATGCTTCGCCAAATATTGACAAACTTCCTCCATTGTTTGTTTTATTTCAGCGTGGTATTTTCTTCAGTAACCACCTCTTTTGGCCTTCGCGTTGATGGTATTGTTGCAGTGCTTCTTCGGCCGCGTTTAAATTCAGCAATCCAATATTTTACCATGTAATCTGACGGAGCAGACTCACCGTAATGTTTATCGAGCTTTTCTTTTGTCTCTTTCGCCGTTTTCCCTTTCAAATAATAGTGTTTAATCACTGCACGAAATTCGTTTTTTTCCATTTTTCAAGAAACACAAAAGTTGCTTACTTCAAACGACTACAACAAATAAACTAATCAATGAATTTGGGTGAAATTTTAACAGCTGACGTTTGACAGATCGCAATTTCTAAAAAACAAAAAATGTTTGTGTTTGTGCTGCCATCTAGCGCTAGGTAGTTTCATTTTCAATCCGCCTCGTATGAAATCTAACATTGTGCATCTTTCTAGCGGGTTAACTCAAAAAGTTAATTTTTTGAGTTGTGTCACTGTACTTTGTTATGTGCGTTATGAGGTTGTTGACTTTTCAAAATCAGTAATCTTTAAAGGACTTTTCTCCAAAAGAAAATTAGAAGTACTTCATGTATGAAGTAGTCCTCTAATACTTAAAGGCTAATTAGGTTAATAAATTGTAACACGATGATCTATATGAAAAGTAGGTACACTACTTACGTTATACAGAATTCTAAGAATAATTAAAAACAAAAGATGCTTAATTTTGAATTGTTATATCGAAAACAAAATATTTTTACTACGTTGTTTTTAAGCCTTGGCTACAAATGTTACTTACGCAAATTAACAAAAAAAAAAAAATTACAAAATTACAACAATTTGATTTACATATCAAATTACAACTCAAGAAAATTCGAAAAAGGACCATTTGGAAATTCATACGAGTAGATACACACCATTACCAAACCACTTAACACTCATATTCGCATATTATGTTTTTCTAATTATAATCTAATTACACCATAATTCATATCGTATTACCAAGCATAAAATATTTTTTTTATATCAGCATCTTAACAATACATAAAAAAATTATTATTATTAATAATAAAGGCCCAAAACATTATTATTATTATTTTGTTGAAGTAAAAATGTTTTGCGATAGAAAATCAATAAGAACAAAAACTTGGTTAGACGTCAATCCCTATTGTTCATTTTCTTATTTTCCTTTCTTAAACTGTAAATAAGATCGGTGATGAGAACATGAAGGGAAACAGCTTTATTTATTTATTTATGGCTTTTTATGAAACGAATCTACACAACAACATAACGACAGTATTCTGATAAGATAAAAGCAACCCCGATCGGCAAAAAAGGGTTCTCACTGCGTCTTTTTTGGATATGGGTGGATATTACGGATAGAACAAACCGATTTGGTATTAAAAAATAAAACTTGTTGTTTTCCATTTATATAGTTTTTCAAGAACAAAGGTTAGATGAATACGTAAATATTACGAGTATATCCCACTCAGCAAACTGATTGGAAAATCTGTTTACGTCACATACTCTGAAAAATGTAGTTTCTGTATACTTTTAGCATACCGCACATTTTATTATCAGTTATGGGTGGTTAGGTAACTAGAAAGGCATACACGTGGTATTAAGTGTACAGTCGAACGTCATTAAGGAGTAAATTTAACTTTGTAATTTTAAATCTTTTACTTTAATTTAGATTTGTATATTTTTAGGTTTCGGTATCTAGGGATTAGTGAAGTCACGCAAATATAAAAGGATTCCGTTTTGTATGTGTATTTCGGTGTTTATATATAAAGAGAGGTTGCGTGACTGGAATCTTGATATAAACGAACATATTTCAATTTGTTATAACCGCCTACATTCAAATGAAATTAATTTTTTATTAGAGATTGGTTGATATGTGTACCAGGGCCCTTAAAATTAACTATAGGGCATCAAGGTTTGTGAATGGCTCTGAAATAATTTATTTTTTTCAACGCAAAATTGTAAGGTAGTTTTTATAGTGGTGGGTGAAAACGATTTGCCTTATAGAAGAATTTGACTCATCCACGCACAAAGCGATAGAAACTTCACTGCGATGATACCACTTATAAAAGGGGTTACGTCCATTCATTCATCCTCCGGTTAAACACCATTTCGTATCTTAACTTCGTATCTTTCGCATTTAACAAGCAACATTTAAATCAAAAAGTTATTACTGGCATATTTAGAACTTCTGAACTCCTTTTACGTGGAAATATATCTAAGACCAGAAATCGGAAACATCTTTCGCCGGTGCAATAAAGTAAAGTCCTCTTTGGTTTAGAAGTCTGTAAACATTTTAAATTCAATTTCGGATTATTTCTGTAAATTAGGATTGATTGATTGGCCAGGATGTTCGACCAAGTCATATTCAACGCTCACGGATATCTCTTTTGTAACATATAACATAAAGAGGAGCTGGAATGATGTTGTTACTAACCAGTGCTGTGCCGCATTGTCTACGGTGCGTAGGTTATTAATAGTATACATGTGTAGACAATATAAGTAGATAATTTAAAAAATATTGTCGAAAATTTAGATAATGCCGAGAATTGTGGTTTCTAGAAACCATTTTAAGATGGATGCCGTCATTGGCACTTCGTATTTTTTTTGTTATTTTTTCATTTTCTTTAATGGCTTTTTTTCTAATTCTTTCAGTTTTGAGTTTTTGAACTTTTGAATCCATTCTTAATGGTGTCTGACCCCAGTATTTTAAAATTTAATTTAGTGTCGGAAGGGGTGACAAATTCAAAGTTTTTTGAAATTTTTCCTTGGATAACCATATTATCGTCAACGATTAAAATGTTTTCTGGAGACCAATCAATTTTATTGCCATTTCATTGCCATTCAGTATTTGTATGCTTTCTATATCATTTGAGTGGTCAATTACTTGGTCGCAATAAAGAACTTCATTAATATTGACAATATCTATGCCAGTGATGCCGTCTCATGAAAGTGACGAGAAATCCGTCTGCGAACCTTCGCAGGCCATATTCCTTCCACCGTTGTTTTATATTTATTTAACTTAAGATAGGTGTTATTCTTTATAAAGCTCTAAAATCATCCGAATTATCTTCAATATCTGCAGCACTATCATATATTTCGAACATTGCCAATTTTTTTATTCACAAAAAGTGTTTTTGTGTGTTTTCCGAATTTTCAATATTTTCAAAGTGCCGCTATTGAGGATTTACCTCGGCACTTGGACGTATTGATGGCATACGTATCCCTTACTTATATATTATTAAAATATTTTCTTGGTCATCCATCCGTTTTCGCTCATCCCATAGCCCCAAGTTTCTGATACAGCACTTCTGGTTTCTTCTCGCACTCGCTTGTATAGCTAAATAATCATTGATGGAGTCATGTTACCCGAAGCTGAGAACGAAAACATGACAGTTTAATTTAATTTTGCGTAACCCATGTCTACTTCGTAAATATGTTTACCTTTCGCTACTAAAACACTTTTTGTTTTTTGGCGCAACATGAAATCTGTTTCGTCTCCATTAAAAATGTGGCCTGGATCGCTCAAAATTGAAAAAGAGCCATTCTCCATTAAACAGTTTTCTTTGGAGTCGAACCATTTAAATATATCGGTAGCTAAAAAGGAGTGGAATCAGCCTTTTCTTGGTAATTTTTCTTCACCAAAATGATAATCCCGATTATTTTTCTCTAGGAAATCCTTCACAGCGTGAAAAATATCTACTTTCCGTTTAGGAACCCTTTTCGTTGAGATACTTTAATCCTGTCCACGATTGCTAGTTCTTCCGCTTCAGTTAACACTGTTGATGGGCCTGGCCGGACTTTTGTCAATTTTGGATCACATTTAAATTTAATCGTTGATCTGGGAATATTATAAGTTTTGGCTGCAATTATTGACAGTGCCAATTATTGTAGTGTATGAAATTCATTCAAATTTACTTACCAAACCAATGCTCTCTATCGTTATTAAAAATTTGCCCATTTCGGATTTTGTCACCGTTATCCGCCGTGATTCTTGAAATTTGAAGTGCCACTTGACCGGAGGCTGCAAATAATCTTCAACTGCTTTTCTGAATTTGTGAATTGAACATTGGTCTCCCAGGCTCACTGTCGTTCCAAATGTTGAATACATTTGTAGCCCTTAACATCCGCGAAATGGTAGCGAAAAGCGAAAGTTACTTTCTTCTCAATATGTGAAAAGACTGTTTTAGGTAAAATCTAGGAATATCCTGCTACGGGAAATATTACTGCACAATCTTAGAAAAACCGCTGACACAATTTCATTGAATCCTTTTCGTTACACGTTTTCCGTCCAGTGATACCGAAATACATTATATGTCGCTAAATTTCAGTTAACGGCCATGCGCTCGAGTATGCAACATTAGCTCATTTTTTGGTCAATTCCTTCTCTATTTTTATTTGTTCCTTGAAACATAAACATGTGGAATACATATCTGTGCTTTGGGTTTTGAATCCCAGATTCAATTTGGTAAAAAATCATACGAAAATAACTCGCTTTTATTTGCAGTTCTGGCCATTTGATATTATCTCCACATTACCGCAAATGATAACTGGGAATGTAAGTACTGGCTTTTTGAATTAATTCCTCGACAATAGTGCAACTCAACTGTTCTAAACGACTTGATGAAATTCTCGACTGACTTTCGCTTTCCTTCAAATCTTTCACGTCATTTGTCACCTGATCAGTTCTGTGTGATTTTGCTTCTATTTACGTAAAAAGAGTTAGCAAAATTGAGTGCATTGCTACCTTTCATATTATTACAATCGAACACTTCGCCATTGTGGCTCATTTAACTATTTTCGGAAGTTTAATAGCAGAATATTTAAATAATAAAAAATATGAATATTTTTTACTTTTGCACTTTCCAAGACGGTTTTATAACGTATTTTTTCTGACCTTATTAAAGTTAGCCGAAAGTTTTCAACCGGAGAAATAGTTTTGATAATGCAGATTGTGTCTGCTATAAAATCCAAATAACCAAATCCTAATCGAATTGATCAATGTAATTGAGCCGAAAGTTTACCAGCCGGCGTTTTTCAACCGAACAATTTTTTTATCGGAAAATGATTGAGACAACTAATATTCCCAAGTTGTTTAAAAAGCATTAAATTAAAATTCATCAAAGATCACTAGCACTCTAGGTTAACCAAAATACGCATTGATACCACAATGGTCATTTGATAGGCCATAGTGCCTGTTAGTTCTAGCCCAATGATACAGAAATTCTAATGGGGATACGGGAATGCAATTTGGCCCCGCGCTCCACGTTAACCTAAATCCGCATTTATGCCATAAAAGCCGTTTGATATGCTCTAATGCTTGTTGATTCTAGCTCAGTTGGGAAGAAATTCTGATAATGTAGTCCAATTGTGAGGAAATTCTTGTGGGGGTCCTGGAATGTAATTTCGATAGAATAGTTTCTGTGAATGAACAATGAAAAATTTCTTGAATGCTCTGGCGCTCTAGGTGAACCTAATTCCGCATTGATGCTACTATGGTCATTAAATGGACCATAATGCCTGTTAGATGGAGCTTAATTGTAATGAAATTCGAATGGAAATACGGCGGTGTAATTTGGCCATTTTTCGATAGTTCAATTTCTTTGATACCCATTCAAGGAATGATTCATTGACTGGTCTGGCGCTCTACGTTAACCTCAATCCGCATTTGTCTCACTATGGCCATTTGATGGGCCTTATTACCTATTAACTGTAGACCAATTGTGAAGTAATAGTGATGGGGATATGGGGTGTAATTTGGCTTTCTTTCGGTTGTTCAAATTCTTTGAGTGACCTATGAAAAATTCATTGAATGGACTGGCGCTTTGTGTTAACCTTAATCTGAATTGATGCCGCTATGGTCATTTGATAGGCCATAATGTATGTTAACTGAAGTCCAATTGTGAAGGAATTCTGATGGGAATACAAGAGTCGATTTTGGCTATATTTCGATAGTTCAATTACATTGAATGGCCAAAGAGAAACTAATTGAATGGTCTTGTTCTTTAGGTTAACCTAAATCCATACTATTCCCATTCGACAAGGTTTATATAGTTCAATTTCTTGCAAAATTCATTGAATTGTCCGGCGGTCTAGGTTAACCTAAAACCGTACTGACATCACTATGACCATTTGTTTAGAAATTCTGATGGGATACGGAGGTGTAATTTGACAAGGTTTCGATAGTTCAATTTCTTGCAAATTCATTGAATGGACGTTGTGAAGAAATTCTGATGAAGAAACCGGTGTGTAATTTGACTGATTTGTTTCTTGCAAATTCATTGAATGGCCTGGTGCTCTAGTGTAACCTAAATCTGCATCCATGTCACTATGGCCTATCAAATGACATTAATGCCAGTTATCAATAACCCAATTGTGAAGTGTGTGTGTTTCCTCATTCAAACCTTTTCAAAATTGGGCTATTGTTAGTAGGCATTAGGGCCAATTAAATCGCCTTAGTGGCATCAATGCTGATTTAGTTTAAACTAGAGCGCCGGGTCATACAGTGAATTTGCAAGAAACAAATCAGTTAAATTACATCCTGGTTTCTCCATCAGAATTTCTTCACAATTAAACTACAGTAAACATAGCATATCATAAACTAAAACTTTTATTTTTAAAATGATCAATAATTTGCATTACCGGTGAAAAATAATTCTATTTAAATATCAGCTGGTAACTTTCGGCTGAAAAATATTGATCAATTCATCATTGTTGGGGCCGTGATAAAATTGCTGTTCCTTGCGAATCCATCATTATCTAAATTACTAATATTTATTTTTGTCCAATTAATTGAATCAACAACTTAGAATGTACAATTTCTTACCAATGACGTCCCGGAAACTCGGTATACGAATACCCGGGTAGTTGCTTCGCGTATTCGAGTACTAAATGTGCTATATACAGCTCTGCTACGCAAGGAAGAGACGTTGACGTAGTAAATGCCAATTTATCTAACGGAAATTTGCGAAGAAATATCGGAACATGAAGCCTTTTCTTTAACTTCAAACATCAAGCCAGCTTTTAGATAAAATGCGGAAAAAAATTAGATTTTTTAAGAAATCAGCAGTTCGAAGCGATATTTTATCAAAGTATGTGCAACAAGTGCAACAAGATGGAAACAACCTTACGCTAATTTTGAACTGCAAAACCCGCTGGAATACACTCAGTTTTGCAGTTAATCGATTTTTAAAACTAACTAACTGTATTAACTCAGCATTAAATGAATTGAGTTCGAAAAATTTGCTGTCGAGGACACTCACGTTTTTTCCTTTAAAGTATTGGAACCTTTAATGGTTGCAGCTGAAGAACTTGCTAAAGAAAATGCCAACTTATAACTGCTGAGGGAACCCTTAAATATATATTCAAAAAACTAAAAGAATTGAATACGCCTCTTTCACAGGATGTAATTGAACATTTACAAATTGAAGTTGAGGAACGACGACCAAAAGTCTTAATAACGTTATTATTATTCTTCTGCCATGATAGGCATCCAAAAAATACCGGGTTTTTAAGTTACTCATTAAAAACAACAATAAAACTAGAAGAACTAAGACAGACTGCGATTGTGAAAAAACAGGCTGCGATGAGTTACAGAAGTCCCTTAATTCATTAACATGAACTAAATTCACCAAATTGACAGCTTCGAGTGCAAATATTGAAAAGGATTTCAAATTTGTCGAATTGAATAGAGGAAGTGAAGTATTGGAAAATTTATACCAAGCGCTCCTAACAATAAACCCTATCTGAAAGGCATGCGAACCGGTCTATTCAGTTGCCAGGAATATAATAACAAAACTCCATAGTCGTTTATCTGAAGACACTCTTAATGGACTGGTATTCTTAAAATATTATTTTATAAACAAGAAATAAGTAATTAATTAAAAATTGATTATATTTAACATATTTTAAAATTTTGTTCATATATAAACTTAAAGTTTCAAATAACTTATTTGAATATTTTAAAATTTGCAATGCACCATCTTGGTTTTATTTAATTTTGTATTTAATTTTGTATTTATTTGTCTGATTTTTCGGGTTTAAAGAATAAGTACCAGGGATGATATTGTCAACACTATAATAATTTTTTCGATACTTTGGCTTTATGACTTCGATACTTTCGAAAGATTTTTAGTACTTTTGAGAAAATTCTAGAAACGTCACTTGTAATTCGATTCGATATAACTTTTATAGAAGAAAAGTATAACCGTAACGCAAATTCAATAAGTTTCATCTGGAAATTAGGGTGTTCAATAACTCTAACTCCATGACTGCTATTTAATCTGTTTCGTGATAAAGCTACTAACATAGTTTAATATTTTGAGCCAAGTGTACAATTTTGCAAAGGCGAAATACAACTTTCTTATGGAACTCTCGACCATAACAAAGCTTTAGTCTTTTATTGGTCTAAATTATAGGTTTAAAATCCCGATAATAAATTTAAAATCTTATACATGGTAGTTAATTAAATATTTGTAACGCCTATATACGAGTAAAACCACGTTAGTAGTAATGAAATGTAACTAAAGAAGTCCTTAAGTGGTCTCGATTAGCTTAATCCCATTTCGCCCGAAAATATTAAACGTTTAATTTTGGAAATAGGACAGCGCGCTCTTCACGATATATTCATATTAAAGTTTAGGTCTCCTGACATTGGTCTGACCGATCATTAAGTTTGTAACTTTCGATCAGCTCTACCCAAAGTTTTATGTATGAGCTGTTAAATATTTTTGCTCATAGTACAGCAAAGTTGCTGACACAAAAAAATCACAAACTGCCCACTCTTTGCAGTAATCCCTAAATAAAATGAAATTCGTAATAATTTTGTATCGTTATTTTTCGGAAAATTCAAAACTATAAACAACTTTACTAGACGAGATTTCTCGATCTAGACAGACAAAGAATTACCAATCCTAGGCCATATAGCTAATTAATTATGAATGCAGAAAATTAATATTTGTGCAGCGCTTTTACCAATGGTAGTTTGTGGATTAATGTCTTAGAAGAGATTTTCATTTTATTTCATTGCGAAAGCTGATTTATGGTATGTCGTGAAAATAAGAAGACCAAGGTAAACTGCCCAGGTAAAGCCAATGGGAGTATGAACTATGTACTTAGTATTCTACGAGATCCAATAATTACTTCCGACTTATTTAACGTCGCCATTTCTAGTCCTAAGTTCAAGTCATTCAAGTTCTTACCGTCATTTCATCTACTACTATTGCTATTATAGTATTTGCTGAAATGACGGTAAGATCGTTAACATAAAGCAATAAATAGGTTTAATGAGCAATGCTCATTGTCTATAATACGAACGCATTTAATTAAATTATTGTAGTGGTAGGTGAAGACCAGGAATCTAAAAAATGCAGTTTAATTCCTCAAGGAAAACCGAGCGTAACGCTCATCGATTGATTGGCGTAGTTTTAATCTTTTTCCTGAATTTTTTTCAAAAGCAGCCCCAGAAGCACTCAAAAGTTAAAATTCCACTACTTACCAAACAAAAAATGGTGAAACGTTAAATACAACTAAGCCCCGCTTAACACGGTAGTTTGGTTCCATATAAATGCCGTGTAAAGTGAAATCGTGTTAAGCGATACTCAGAATCCATACAATTAATGTGGTTTGGTTCTCAAATATAGCTAAATTCTTCATAAAATTAAATTATTAAAACATTGTCTTTATACTGTAAGTATAGTGTGGTTAAAAATTAGCACATTTCACCCCAATTGCTCACACTGCTACTTTCGTCATTTTCATTTTCGATCCTATCTCTGCGAAGGAACTGTGTGATTGTAACCTGAGTATGCTTCCTTTTAAAATTAAGGTTTTCTTCATTGGAGCAACTTTCGAGGTCGTCATTTTGTTTTCTTTTACCGATTTTTAATGTTTCAGCAAGCTCGAATATTGTTTTAATTGCTGTCAATGTAAAATTTCGAGTTGGCGGTTCGCTTTCGGAATCAGTTGATTCATCAAGTGGTTTTTCATCAACTATACCCAATAGATCTTGTTCAGTCAAATCATTTTCTTGAGTGCTCGTGAATATCGTGAACTGTTAAGTCCTCAAATCCTTCTGCTCCTACAGTATGTGACAGGTCAACGATTTGTTGATATTCTTCGTTCACTGCTGGAATTTCAACGTCCTTAGAAGCAATTTCCGGCCAAAGAAATGACTTCCACACAATTCAAAATGTTAAATTGCTTCTATACTTGAGAAACTGTAAGGTCAGTATCACTATCCATTAAATCCAAAATATGCTGAAAAGTTCTTCTGATATAGTAGGCCTTGAAGGTTGAAATTGCCCCCTGATCCAACTGAATGAGCGCCGTAGTGTTTGGTGGTAGATAAACTACCTGAATATTTGGGTGCTTTAAATCCTGAGGGTGTCCATGGGCGTTGTCTAAAAGAAATAACACCTTAAAAGTAAGTTTTTTTTTGATAAATATCGTTCTACCTTTGGAGCGAAGCAATCAAAAAACCAATTTTTAAACAGATTAGCTGTCATCCAAGCTTTTCTGTTGGCTCGCCAATATACAAGTAGTTTGGTTTTGTCAATTTGTTTCAAGGCTCTAGGGCTCAATGATCTATAAATAAGCAATGGCTTTGTCATTAAATCACCTGACGCATTACTACCCAAATAGCAGAGTGAGCCTGTCTTTAGCTGCTTTGAATCCATGAGCCACTTTTTCGTTTTTCGCAATATACGTACGGCTTGGCATTTTTTCCAGCAAAGACCTGTCTCGTCCATATTAAAAACTTGGTCTGCAGTATAGCCATTTTCTTGGATAATTTGCGCTAGCTCTGCGGGAAATTTGTCAGCAGCAATCTTATGTGCCGAAGCAACTTCTCCTTGAAATTTAACATTATGCAAAGAGAAACGCTTTTTAATTCGCCCAAACCTCCCCTTACTGCCTAAAAATTCTGGAACGGTTGACTTGAAGCTTGATTTTTTAATTCATTGTATATTTATACCGCTTTCCGTCGTATAACATTACCATCTAATGGCATCCTCTTTTGTGTGTTGTCCTCGATCCAAATCATTAACGCTATTTACATGATTTCCATGTTTACGTCTCGGAGAGGTTTTTATCGCCCAAAGAAATTGTATTTCTCTTAAACGCGTTGCACTCCGTTTTTGTATCCATTGATTCGAGTTTGTATGGTTTCTGTCTTTTGCCACAATTATAAAAAAATCGACAATTTAAATGTCTAAACAACAAAATGTTCATTAAAAATTATTAAATTTTATTTACGGACAAATTACATATTAAATTCTCACCAGTTAAATTTTAAACATATTCCAACTAAATTTCAAATGCAGTTTGTGTATGTTATTGTGAAACTATATACCGGGCGACTGACACGAAGTGTTACCAACTTCAGACTGTCATCGCTGTCAAACCAATGATGACATAGCGCTCAAATTTACACTAATGACAGTTCATTTCATTGTTTACACGCATACAAAAGCGTTTTGGTGGGAAATATCAATAAATAAAAAAGTTATCCGCAATGGAATTCAAGCGTAATAGTGTGATTGCTCTATATTTGGCTGGAAAACCACAGCCGCCGATTGTTAACCAGTTAAAACATCTGCATGTGAATAAAATGTTTGTGTATCGCACCATAAATAGTTATAACGATACTGGCAGCATTGCAAAACACCATGGTGGTGGACCGAAACGTACTGCAACATCGCCGGATATCAATCGGAAGGTGAAGGCCAAATCGGCTCGGAATCCGCGCCGTAGCGGCAGAAAAATGGCTCGTGAGGCGAATATTTCGCTCAAACGGCGAGCGGAACGAAAGTGGCGATTTGCCGAATTTGGTTTTCTCCGATGAGTCACCGTTCGTTATTGAGCAATATGTGAACAAGCAAAACGACCGGATTTAGTTGCCCGGCCGTTCTTCTGGTTTAGGCCGCCGTAACGGTCGAAAGCCGTTCACCGCTCGTTTTTTTGGACCGTGGCATCAAGATAAATGCTCAAATTTATCGAGATCATGTGTTGGAGGGAGCGTTGAAGCCTTGAACCTGGACATTTCAACAGGACTCGGCGCCGAGTCATAAAGCGCCAATCAAGATTGGCTGAGAAACAACGTTCCGCGGTTCATTTCCACTACCCAATGGCCACCAAATTCACCGAATGCTAATCCGCTAGATTTCTCGGTTTGGGAAATTTTGAAGAGCAAGGTTGGGACAAAAAAATTACCAAAGTGTCGATCATTTCAAGATCACTTAAAATGAGATTAATGGTTGTTTATGGTTTACATTGAAATAAACCCGTGGAATCCAAATTACCCAACATTACAATAAGACAAGATTAGCTGCGTTTCTTGCTGCTTGATCTGAATCCGTTCAGTTCATCTTTCATGAAACAACGCAAAGGTGCTTACTAGACTTAAATCAAAATTTGTGATCTAAAATAAAGTTTGGATCAGTTTTTCCCTATAAAATTTGAACTGATCAGGATCAATGGATGTCATGAAACGCGCCAATTATTAAAAATCATGTAACTCGCTGTATGCATATATCTCCTATGAAGGGTCCTTTCAAAATGTTATTTTGATGTAAGGCGAGTGTACTTTTAAGCTGGATTCAGTACTTTGTTTCTCAGAAATTCGGTACTTTTGATTTATTGTCTATATCATTCCTGATTTGTAAGTATCCGATACCCGGGTATTAATTTTTCGGTACAAATAAGTTTTGAGTTTTTTTTAGAACTTCGAAGCTTTATTCAGAGAAATTTTAGCTACGACTCTCTAAAAAATCCCTTGTCTTTTGAGGCGATCCAATTTATGGCTTGCCAGGCCGGCAACCATGCTGCTCGGCCAGGCCATGAGTCATCGATCGGAACAAGTGGTAGTCGGAAAGAGCAATGTCATTGAAGCGCTACCAAAGTATCCTTTCCGACACTTGCAATATGTGGTGCGTTGTCGTGCTAAAAGATCACTTTGTCATGCGTTTTGGAATGCTCGGCTTAATTGCATCAATTGTTGTTGATAACGTTTTCCAGTAATGGTTTCGTTAGGTTGGAGTAGCTTATAGTAGATCACTCCAAACTTATCTCACCAGATACACAGCATTAACTTTCTGCTTTGAATATTCGGTTTGACGGTTGAAGTTGATGATTTTCTGCGCTCTCCACTCTTCCGATTTTGTCTTTGAAGGAGTTGTTCGGACGTGAAAAAACGACTTTCGACATCTCTTGACTTGAACTCATACGGAACACAATTTCCTTCCCAAAGTTTTAGCGAGCTCCTCTTGAGTTTTGCATGAATCTTGGTCCAATAACGCCTCCAACTCAGCGTCTTCAAACTTTACTCGTCTCCCTTACCCGCGCGTTCTTTGTCACTGTGTTTTGTTTGTTTGTATGTTTTTATTGATGGAGCATGTTCCGCATATGCTTCACACAACAATCGATATCCATCAGCTATATTTTGCTTCAAATTAAAACAAAAAAGAAGCGCGAAATGACACATACTGATTTTTAGAGGGAAATGATTTCGCTTTAACACCCGATGCGATTTAATACTAGTTACGCCATATTTTGTAAATCCCTCAATACTTAATTGTACCCCCAATAACAAAATGAAAAACATTAACCACAATGCGTCTGTCGCATAAGCCACCATAATCACTAATTATTTAGGGAGTTTATAGGAAATTAAAAACCGATATTAGCGGAAGTATAGGATCGGGTTATATCAGGTAAGGGCTTCGCTCCCTAGTTAGAAAAAAACACTTCAGTTTATAAGAATTTCAAAATCGATAGGAGCGGATGTTTAGGATCGGGTTATATCAGGCGGATGAAGGGGAAATTTAATTTCAGTTTATAGGAATTTAAAAATCGATAGGAGCGGGATAGGATCGGGTTATATCAAGCGAGTCGCTGCGCTCCCGTCGCTTTGCAATGCAAATTCTGTACCATATCGCGTTTTGTTCCATGTCGCGTTTTGCCATATCTCGTTTCGAGCGGATCCCGTTTTATAATGAATAAATTTTTTGACTTTTAACAAGTTTAGTGTAAAAAAGGAAAACAACCGTTTTGTTTCAAATCTTAAGCGAATAGAATGTTTTGGAATCCCACACAGAGACGAAATAGAGTTGTTTGGAACCACTCAAATTTTTTTATTATCATTTGAAAGGGACAACAATTTGTTGGGAACAATGGAATTGAATAAGATGATTTTATTAAACTTGTATACTTGGAAAACGAAGTATTAGCTCGAAAGAGCGCTAGTAAATGCTTTTACTTATTTTAGGCACCCCAGCCATTATTCAAACAAATAAATTAAATTGTTTGTATTGTCAAAACACCGATTAAGTGTGTACACTTACACCTTTTTCTCACCGTAATATCTTTGGGATCTCGATTATAAACAGTGTGAGAATTACTGATTCATATTTTTTTATGATTTGATTTCGTCTTGTGTGTGAAATTCACTTAACTGATTTTCAATCTATGTATAAACAGCATACAAAACATGAAAAGCAAATATTTGATCATCAATCGATTGATTAGAATAATTTTTGTGATTGATTACAGCGAATCGGATTTTCATGTTGTTTTTATGCAAGGTCGTTCTATCAAAATGTATTTATAAATTCGAAGAAAATTTCCATCCATATCACAAAATAATTTCCTCCACTCGTTTTTGTTTGGTTAAATAAATCTAATTGGAAAATTACAAGCAAAAACAAAATGCGAACGGCAATTAATTAGTGTTGATATTTTTGTTATACGAGTATTCTTTATTAACATGACGACTCGTTAGCTTTTTTTAATAAACTCGTAATTATATTCCAAGGCGATCAATTTTTTCTTGTCGAATTGTTTCGAATTCTAAATATAGTACAGCGCGTATTATTATTATTATTATTATTATTATTATTATTGATTGTGAACTACTCATTATGTAAATTTGATTATGTGTATGATTTGACAAAAATATCGGTGAGGTTGGTCACTTCCGGTAAAAATTCAAGGGCGAAATAAATTAAAATAAAGATCGATAATCGTGGCAAATTGTGCCTACCCCTCCTCACATAAATAAAAATAATTTTTACGCGAGTTTCTCGTATCGCGTGTACATACGAAAATAACAACAGATTATTAAAAATAACACAATTTTGTTAAAAATAATACAATTAGTTTGTTTTAAGATAATAACAATAATTTTGCGTGTGCGAAAATCCCGCGAGGCGCGACGCGACGACGAGACACTCTCGCATTAAACGTATTTACCGAGTAACGTAAATTTATTTTTGTTTACGTTCGAAGAGTGTTGGAACGGTTTTTATATATACGTTCTTCTCTCGGGTTCCGTATGTCTTTTTAAAAATGTTGATAGATTACATTCCACTTTGGCAACAAATTTGTAAACATTTATGAAAAATTAACATAAATACCAACAACTATTTATACGATACGCAAAATGATTCATTGTTTTATTGTGTGCGCTTCTCTGCGCGCTAGTTCAATTTACAAATATCAATGATTTATACAATTTTGTGATATTTGAGAATCCTTTATATCTTTGTTATTGTATGTACCTATTCTCATGTACACATATACAGTGACATTTTAGGATGTTCATGAATTATGGGTGTTTAGTTGCGGGTTGAACGCTTTCAGGTTATTCTTGTGTATACTGTTTTCGTTTAATCCGATTTACACACAAAAAAAACTTATTTCGCCTTAGAAAAATAATTAAAGCAGAAAACTGACGTAGTTATGGTATTGGTACAATTCGTGTGGGTAACTGCAGCAGGGAAACTTTCGAATTTCAAAATGAAACTTTGCATACCAATTAAGCCCAATTTGTGCTAATTAGTGCTCACGGGAAAAAATTAGTGCTAGTCCAGGAGCCGAAAAACGGGAAAAGACAATTTCAAATTTCGCCTGAAAGACGGAATAAATAAAACCCGATTTCTAGAAAAAACCCAGAAATAATTTAAGCCTAGTTTTAAAACTTTCTAAAGGCTGCTAAACTGATGAAATTTGTGCCAATCATAGAAATATGATTTTCATAAATTTTCATTCATAAATCGAGGAAAACCAACCAGCCCCTGAAAGATACTATATTTAAAAAAAGAGATATATCGTTCAATAATATTTGTGTTGAACAACAAATTAAACAATAGAAATAAAATGTTCTAAAATCCAAGTCATAAGCAATTCAGATAGTATATTCCTGTCAGGTATGTTCATTTCCATCCGAAAAATTTAGTGGGTGAGTTTGTGCTAATCCAAAATTGGCCCAATTGCATTGAACAATTTTCTGACGAAAAGTGTTCTAGAAACCAATGAAGTTGGCATTTCAAACATACCTAATCGGAATATGCAATCGGAAGTGCCAACTTCATTAGGTTCTAGAACACTTTTTGTTAGAAAATTCTTTATTCAACGGTCGTGGTTGTTCAATGGCACTAGGCCAATTCAAGAATAGCACAAATTCCAACACTATATTTTTCGGATAGCAATCAACATACCTAATCGGAATATGCAAACAGAAGTGCTAACTTCATGGGTTTCTAGAACACTTTTTGTCAGAAAATTGTTCATTCAACGGTCGTTGTTGTTCAATGGAATTGGGCCAATTCTGGATTACCACAAATTCAGCCACTATATTTTTCGGATGGCAATGAACATACCTGACAGGAATATACTATCTGAATTGCTTATGACTTGGATTTTAGAACATTTTATTTCTATTGTTTAATTTGTTGTTCAACACAACGAACGATTTATTGAACGATATATCTCTGTTTTTTTATTATAGTATCTTTCAGGGGCTAGTTTAGTTTTTCTCTATTTATGAATGAAAATTTATTAAAATCATATTTCTATGATAAGCACAAATTTCATCAGTTTAGCGGCCTTTAGAAAGTTTTAAAATTAGGCTTAAATTATTTCTGTTTTTTTCTAGAAATCAGGCTTGATTTAATCCGTCTTTCAGGCGAAATATAAAATTTTCTTTTCCCGGTTTTTCGGCTACTCGCACTAATTTTTTCCCGTGAGCACTAATTAGCACAAATTGGGCTTAATCGGTATGCAAAGTTTTATTTTGAAATTCGAAAGTTTCCCTATTGCAGGTACCAACGTGTATAATTCATATAGGGTCAAAACTCAAATTCTTTGAACACTAAACTAATTCTATCAGTAGGAAAGAAAAATAGAGAATTAATAAAACTACGAATTAATTGAATCTAACAAGTAGACTCTCCCAAAATGAACAAATCAAACAACGCAATCATCAGATGCATCGAATCCAACACATTAACTCCTTTTGTTTCATGATTAAAAATATTTTCACTTTTGTGTACTTTTACCACTTTCGCTTAACCCTTTGAGCCCATGTAGTACTTGAGTGAAACATGTTTCGGTTTTAGTTCAACTGTAAATGCTCATAGAATAGGTTGGTTTAGGTTATGGTCCTTTATCATACGTTTTATTAAATTAGAGATTTTCAAATAATTTTTAACCCGTAAATATGGCCGGATTTGGTTGTAATTTAAACGTTTTTATCAAATACTATGTTCCAAACTACTAATTTGTAAGTGGTTTGTTTCGAAACCACTAGGAACATAACTTTTTATATTAAACTTAAAATAAATAAAATCTCCGTACATAAAATATGCAAGAAAAATAATTTTATTGAACGACCTCAAAAAATGAATTCAATTGAGTTAGAAGCCTTCTGGTCCAGAATCTATTCAAACTGATTGTGGATCCGACGAAGATGATTTTGATATTCAAAATATGGAGATAATCCATAATATTGCAACTTTGCAAACAGCTTCTTAGAGCCCTATGAACCAAATATTCCTGATACTTCCGAGACTCCAACGGATGTATTTCTTCAACTGTTTCCAAATTATTTGATAGATTAGATTAGTTTCCAAACAAATTTATATGCAACGCAAAAATATATTGGACGTGCATTCGAGCCAATTACAAGTGTTGAAATCAAAATATTTATAAAGATTTCTGATCCTCAGACCTGAACTAAGAGATTCCTATATTTCTTCAATGATGTCGCGAGATAGTTTGTTATCCAATATTCATCTCAATGATAACTCAGTAATGCCTAATAAAATTTACAAAAAGTTTGACAAACTTTTTAAAATCCGTACTATATGCTGGACGTTTTGAAGAAGACGTGCCTGGAATCTAAACCTGGGTTGTGTCACTCGGTGGATAAAAGATCGAATTAACCAATATTTGCCAATGAAACTAGTGAAACGGGGGTATACAATTTGGATCAGAGCCGATCATACGGGATATGCATGCCAGTTTCAAGTGTACACTGGGAAAATCGCAGTCGTTGGAAAACATCACCACGTATATTTTGATAATTTTTTAATTCCATGAGTCTTCAAAGAGAATTGTTGTCTATGGTATTTATAGTTGTGGTACTGCTAGAAAGGACAGAAAACATATGCCGGCAGCCCTAGAATCCGATAAGAATACGAAACTAGAATCGTCAGATTGGAGAGTTTCCCAAGACGGAATAGTAGTAGTGAAATGGATTAACAAAAAACCAGTATACTTTTTAAGCAATTTCCATAATCCAGAAGAGCAAACAACGGTAAAAAGAAAACAGAAAGATGAAACGTCCGAGGAAATATTGTGTCCTTCACTTGTGGTAAATTATAGTAAACATATAGGATATGTAGACAAAGCGGATATGAAGAAAAGTTTCTACGAAATAGACCGCAAATCTTCAAAGTGGTATCACGGTCTCATGTGGTATTTTTTAGATATAAATGTTTACAACGCATACATTATCTTTACGCAAAGAACAACGGATAAAACAATGAATCTAAAAAATTGTCCCCTATCAACGGGCTTATTGGAGCGGGTAAGGACAAAGTAAAAAGTAGGAACAAAAACAACCAGAATTTAAAAATGTTTAAAACTACGGTTGCTTTAGAAAAAAGGTATGATAAGGCACAGCACATGCCACAACACTCTACTTCAAAACGCTGCAATTACTGTAGCACTCGAGATAATCCACAGAGAACGCGATCGATGGATGTACAAATTTCATTGTAAATGAAACTTTAAATTTTTCCTTATTTTAATTAAATGTTCCTAATGATATCCCACTGAAACCACGCCCTACCCCCTTTGTTTAAATAAAATGAATTGAATTTTCTGCTATATGTGTTCTTTGATATGTTTTCATGAAACTTTGATAACAATTTCCAAAAATTTTTATAAAAATTGTGTTCGGACTCAAAGGGTTAAATTAAGTGCTTACTTGAAAATGGCATTCATAATCGACAGCGTGACTCTGTTCCGAGAAAGCGACGCTACGAATGATCATACGAATATTTACATGTATTTTAAAAATAGACGATCCCACAAAGCAAAATGGGAAGTATAGATCGTACCAGACCCTCAATAATTTAGTATATTAGTGCACGATTAGTAGAGGATATAGTACCCCTAAAAATTCCATATATCACATGGCAGTACAAAGGCAGTGAGGCTGCAACAGAATGGTTCATCGAAAGTGGAATCCGCGACAATGGAGAAACAATTCCAAGGTGCGTGGTAAAATGTAATAAAAATAGCCATGCGATGATACCGAATATTAATTTGACGGAAATCTACATAAAAACAGAAGGATCAACGGATTACCCGAGCGGATGCAAATAAGCTGATACACGATTTAGTGAGGATATAAACTTAGAACATGATAAAACAGACTAGATCCGATAAGAAATGATTGGAAAAGTAACCGAAGCTTCGCAACTGGCGACAACATAAAGCTGTTACTGGCCAATAAAGAACCATATGAAGAAAATGTATAAGTAAACGATCAGTACTTAATCAAGGATATCGAAGGAGATATATAAATGGGTCGAATTTACAAAGCCATAGATGCCTTCGACAGACTAGAACTCGTAAACAGAAAATCAAAAGATAGTGATTCGGCAACTCCAAATTGATTGATTGTTTGGACTGTATTACCAAGTAATGGACAAATGTGCCGGGTAACGCCGGCCATATTCCGCACCTGTATGGTACTGAGGAAAACAAATTTCTTGTTTAGTATCGATATTTAAATGCCCCTAAATGTATGTACCAGTGTGTTTCTTTAATAAATTTGAGTACCAAAATTTCGTATAATTTGATTACTAAACTTTACTTCTATTTTTTATATGTGTGAAATTATTTAATACATTTATTATTTTTAATACATTTGGTATTATAATAAATTAATAACCACTTTCTAAGGACAGTGAATTTGCTAAAAATAATCATCATTGCGGCGTAAAACAAATAAACTTATCGTTTGACGTTATTTTTCAATCGAGAAAAATCGAAATTTTTAACATTTTAAAACTAAAATTCACATTTCCTACGTTCTTGATAATCATGTATTAATCCCTGAATTTTATGTTTCTTAACACTTCGTTGCAATATTTTATTGAAACGCACAAATCAATGTTTCCAATATTTTACCGCGAAACAGCGAAAAAAATGTTCATCTTGATGTTAAGGAACATAAAATCGAGGTTAATACCTTTGGTGTAATAATTGATAATCGTACATGATTATCAATTATTACATCTAACGATAAGTTTATTTGTTTTTACACCGCAATGACGATTAATTTTTAAAGTCGCTAGATGGCAAATCACGAAATGAAAAGTGTGTCCAAAATAAGTGAAACTTTAGTAAGCAAATTATACAAAATCTTTGTACTCACATTTATCAAAGGCACAGACCGCTTGCATACATATTAGGGGCATTTAGGGGGATTCCCTCGCACCAAAATATGTTTTCATGACAACATTGCAACAATGGCGGTGCATTCCAATCCGTAGGGCACCAAGTAGACCGGTTATCAGACATCTAACTACAAAAATCGATAGAAAATTCATACAAAATTACTTTCTAAAAATGAATTTTCAAGGAAAACTCGACAGGAGCCCGCCTATTCATTACGATTCATTACATATAAGAAAAAATGAAGGTAAAATATGACACTTCCAATAAAAAGAAGTCGCTTAACCTTCCGCCCCGAGTGTCCATTTTCTCAATTGTGCGACGACACAATGAACTGAAGTGAAGCTTTCCGTGTTAATCGATCCATTCAATATCGGCACCAACAACATCAAACTGAACATGGAAATGTATATATGAGTACCTAGTAATTCATATTGACGAATATGCAAAAGTAATCAGCCGACAAAATAATCCGCCTTCGACCCGCTTCTATATTACAAGAAACAATACAAGTTTTGGTGTAAGTTTTTCATTCACGCCCTTCAGCTGCCCAAAAATCATACCACAACATTCCACAGCAATATCATTCAGATTGGGAGGAAAGGACAACCAATTGTCCAACCTTTGATTAATTCTACCCACTCTATAAATAATTTTTCCAAGCCCGCATAAGAATAAAACACGATTTATTGTTAATTTAAATAAGCGAGTTAACTCAGAATTTTCTGCCTGTTGGTGAAATTCGTTCACCCATATATTAGCTTTGCCCGACTCTATAAAACACTATTTCTTATCGATTTAAATAAATGAGTTAAGTTTGAGAACTCTCTTCGTATACTTGTATATGAATTTGTCCACTCAATTTGTTATTTACGGAATTTAAAATTTCCCCTTACACTTTTGAGTCTAATATATGTATTAAAGTTCTAATTAACTAAAATTAGTGAGTTTTACCCACTCAATAATTGTCTGTGCTCATTTCAAAAACCTTTGTACGCACTAATGAAATTTTCACTCAATTTGTTGAGTTGTTTTATGTTTAAGAATCGTATTCGTGTTGATAAATTTTGTTCACCCAATAATTAGGTTTATGGGAGTAAAACTAAGTAATGGGTGGACACAATTCATCAAGAGACGGACACTTGTAATAACTGATCTATTCAAATTGTGAATATGTAGTGATATACGGCCATTCTTATAATTTAACTCAAACGTCCAAGTGGAAATTCAAAAAATATAAAATCCCTATTTAATATCCCCTAAATAGGTTAATGGAAGTAGCCAAAACTAATTATTGGGTTTTCTTCTTTAAATTCTTTTTTGGGTGGGTGTGTCAAATTACACTCGATTTTTTAGCGCTTTTAGAGGTAACTTTTAAGGTGGGAAACTTTTGAACAGGTAGTTAAAATGTAGGAAAAACTATTACATAGCTAACTGTTTCACTTTTGGGGATGCTGGTTAAAATTTCACTCATATTTTAGCATTTTTGGAGCATTGCCAGTGTAGTAATGTGGTCATCATGAACAATTTTGACAGCGGGATTTTTGCAGATTTACCATTCGCTATATCGCCAAAGTAAACAAAAAATAATTTTTAAAAACCTCTGTGTGTGAATGTCTGTACGCGTGTGTGCGTGTAGACCAAATGACTATATCTTCTCAACAGCCCAGACGGTTAGTCTGATCGGGGTGAAACTTCATACATAAGCTTTTTCCATAAATTTGGGATCTCCCAATTTTTGGTCGATATGTTTTTGTAAATAACTTGAAAAGTAAATCATTTTCGTTTAAAACCATTATGATCTAATAGATTTTCAATTAAATTTGCAAAAATACCGGTCCAGATCCGTTTTCCAAAATTTAACCGGAAATAACAATTGTTGCCTAAATACTGCTGTTCAACATAAACTCGGCCCTGTACATCTACACAACTTCATACTTCAAAGCTTTTTCCACAAATTGGCAAATCTCTTATTGGCCGAAATCGATTCACCGGAAGTGACAGCTTCCACATGAGCTTTTTTGTAGTTTGCAAAAATTTTCGAAAGTATGTAAATGATAATGAGAAAAACGATTATGCACTAAAAGATTATAAATAAAATTTGTACCAACATCGTTCTAGATCAGTTTCCAAAATTTAAGCGGAAATGACGATCTTTGACAAAACCCGTTCTTCAACTAAAAATTGGACCTTATACAGTGAACTTTTCCATAATTTGGGAGATCCCAGTAAATTATGGCCGAAATCGGTTCACCAAAAGTGACAGCTTTCTTTGAAGCTTTTCGTTTTTCCAGCGGAACTAATCAACTTGGTTGATCTGGATGAAACTTCATACTTAAGCTTTTCCCATAAATTGGTAGATCCTAGTGAGATTTGGCCAACATCGGAGCTTTTCGTTTTTTGCAAATATTCGAATATTTTAAAAGTACATAGCATTTACGCCTTTTTTCGTAAATTAAATTTCAAATAAAATTTGTTCAGATCATTTTTTAAATTTTATCGGAAATGACTAGCTTTGAAAGGAAAAACGGTGGATTGACTTTTCGGAATAAAACTTCATATGAAAGCTTTTCTTATAAATTGGTAGGTCCATGCGAAATGTGGTGGCTATTTGTGTAACCGAAGTGGCGGCTTCCGTGGGAGCTGTTTCAACTCTTGCAATGAAGATTAAATTTTAACAAGGGTTGACTTTGTTGGTTTTCTGATATTTAAGCATAAATAATGATTTTGATTATGCAAGACAAGTTTTATCACAAGTCCGGTAGGTTCAATTTCGCGCTTTAGAAAGTAAGTGTGATGTATTCGAGATCTATGTACATTTGTGGTAAAATAAAATCGGGTGTTGAGTAATGAGAACTTACTGAACCACATAAGCTCTTCAGTTAGAATAAAATATATGGTCAGCTTAACGATTCAAGATCGAAAAAACCTTTAAATGGGATTTAAGTGAGCAGTTTTAGTGCTGATATTCGACACCAAATAATAAAAACTGGCATACCAAAATTTTAAATTCACTAGTGTGTTGCCGAATTTTTGAACCGCGACTATTACTTTGCGAATAGCCGAACTCTTTATGAAAAAGTGTAAATAGAGATGACGACGACGATATGGTGGCATAATATATATTTTTTTTCTTGTCAAACTCAAATTTATTTAAACAAAAATGACAACAAAAAATGTCAATCACTCAAAAAATAAAATAAAACAATTACAGGATACTTGCGAAGAGAGGGCGCGCATCATGAAATTTTCGCTGTATTGATGAAAAATCACTTAGCTAGATTTTTAGTATATATGCAGTACACACTCTTTTTAAAGTATCCAAATTAAGATTTAAATAGAAATTACAAATTGTATTCTGTTCATCGTCAAATTATGTAAATAAATTAAGTATTCGATAGAAATATTTGAGAAATTTTGCAAAAACACGCGTACAATAAAGCGCACGTCGATCAATAATTTGCGTTTAGCTGGAATTAAATTTCATTGTCAATATCAAAAACCATATAATGTACTCTCTATACATAATAAATCTAATATCTTCTAGCTATGTACTAGAACAAAATAATGTTTGCTATGCAAACAATACTAATCGCAAATAGACGGAAAATTAGAAAAATGTCTACCGCATTGGGAAAATATTTATAATTGATGGATTTTCTTGATTTCGATTTCTTTATTTTTTTGCCATTTTTCAATTTCAAATTATAAATTAAAATTTTATTGGATATGGCTAAAAAGTATTTTTGTATATACTCAAGTGGATTTAGTAATATCGAGAAAGTGAAATTTTATTTATCGTCGTTTGAACTTGGATTTCAGCTACAATATTGTCTGTGTAGACGAGAACGTATATCAAATGAAACGAAATTTATTGTAAGCGATTCGATTTTAAATTTTTAAGGATTTTAATTATTAGTTGTATATTTATTTTGGGGCCATCTGGTGACCTATAAATATCTAAAGATGATTATATGTCATATACAAGGCTGTAGAGTGAAGATAGAAAATGCGATTCCCATTTGCTATTATTCATCGTAATTTTGAAAATTAAAAATATTGAGGTGGTAGGAAAATATAACGATTGAGTTTGGTGGTCGATAGTTTATTGATCTTAAGCTAGGAACAAATTGGGTAATACCATGCTGTTTGAAAGCTACATAAACATGAAAAAAACAAATCAAACCACTTTAGATATTTTCTTCCCACCATAAGTAAATGTCTGTGTGCTTTTATATGTCAGCAGAATTTTACCATTCTCGTGGAATATGCAACCACAAAATGTGTATTTAAATTATAAATGGTATTTTGGAAAATAATAGAAAAGTACAATAAAATTGGGAAATCGTGCAATAAATATAAAAACCCACATGACACGCGAGCGAAAGAATTGTGAAATTTATTTTACGGTCTTGCCATTGACATTTGATGGGTTTCATCATATCGAAATTACATATAGACTAATTTATAAATACGCAGAGCAGTGAAAAACACCCCCTTCCATATAAAATTCGGAAAATAAGTAGGAGGTCATTGCGAGTTAAATTCGCAATATTCCAAGGACAGTATTTATTTCGATTTTAGGTTTAAAGCCACATTTGCCTCGAAATCATATAAAATTTCAATTTTTATTCAATATTTAAGCGAAAATTTACTTTGCCTAAATACCGAAGTAAATTATATATCTCGTTACATAGCTACGGCATGGCATTTAACATGATGATTGCCGGATTATTTATTACTCTACGCATATCTAGTTAAATCTAAACAGAAAAAATTGTTTTTCACCTGTAACGTGACATAACCTTTGATATTAAGAAAATTAATATTTTTTCCTTTTCGTGTAGGCACAGCATAAGGTATATATATTATACTGTTGTGAATATCAAGTGGGTGGAGAATTTTAATTATAATCGCATAATTCAAATTTTGTTTTTAATGTAAACTACCTTAATTAGTGAACCGGTTACCTATATTATATCTCTTGAAACTAATCAGTTTTTTGCCTATATTCCAAACTTATTACATGTTTTTTAACCTTTAGAAAAAATTTTTACAGGTCCCTTTCAACTTTAGAGATTTGATTACGCTCTAAATAACGAGTAGACATACATAGATATTTAACACATCTTGAACATCTTGGTGGCCAACTGACATCCCCTTAGCGAATTTAATCGCTCGTCGAATCTGTCCCTCATTAACCCAATTGTTTCATTGGCTGTATGAAAATTCGTCGTTAATATTCATATCATGAACACTGTTGACAGTAACAGCGTTACCAGCTTCATTTCCGAAATAATTCGGACCTTGCTGGCACGTTTGCTACTGAACCAGTGGACCCAAAATTTTGAGCTAAATTTTTAACAGATCATAATAGATTTTAATTATTTTAATACGACTTCGGAGCGAAATGGAATTTATTTGACTAAATGGTCAATCTTCTACTGTAAATTCGTAAAAAAACTGAATAACGGAACTTTAAAAATAACTACTTTACTCTCTGTTGAAAAAAAAAAATCTTATTGGAAGACCCTGTATCTGAACATAGAAAATGCATCGTCGTAGGTAGATAATCAAATGACCCACGCATTTTTATATTCGAACGCACGTTACATGGTACTCAAACAAGGGAGAAAATAGAAAAATTCATTAAGATTTATTTCAAAAATTCGAACACGGGTAAAAAATGCACTTACGAAGCAAGTGCAGAGGATAAGTTAATGGATCACATTGTGTTGGGCATAAATTCGGATGCAACAGGTCAAAAATTATGGATAGAGGACGATTTCTCAATAGAAAAAACGAAGGAAATTTTTAGAGCAGCGGAAAACGCACCATCAGTCCCTATGTGAACGCAATCGAAACTTTCGACTGTGAACAATGCGGAAACACTCATGGGATCAAAAGTTGTCCAGCATTTGTAAAATATTGCAACTCATGTGGTACAAAAGGACATTTTGACGAATCAAGCGACGATGCCAGCAACGGTGAATTAAGTAATTACGAGGAAAAATATAAATTTGTGGGTTCGATTAAAACAAATCAAGTGAATATCAAACGACAAATGGTGTGTGACTGTTGATATTGGCGGTAGCCAACTGAAGCTAAAACTTTATATAGGTGTTGAATGCAATGAATTATCACCAAAAACAAGTCAATTAAAATAAAATGATTAATTGCTTATATCTGTGCAGAGCACTTTTTCGATATTTCACCGAAGTTTTGTGTCTCGTTTCTATAAAGTAAAATACGGCTCCATTTCTCATTTTATATCATTTATCAGCCTGCTAGATTAAGGCATTGTGATGTTTCTACTGGTAGCACGACAATTCATCGAAAACGACAATACACCGCAAAGCAATTGAAAAAAAAATTCAGCGAAAGCAATAATACACCGAAAACGGCTTTTACTGAAAATGGGAATACACCCAAAACTACATTTTATTGAAGTCGATAATTCGCCAAAAACGAAAGTTCACCGAAAACGACAACTCTTCGAAAATGGCAATTCATCGTGAAAAATAGTTACTCAGGATTTGTATTGAGTATCATATTTTGGAAAAAATTGATTTTTTCTAAAGGAACTAAAATTTATTTTGAGAGTGCACTCGGAATGCACATCCCAGTACTATAGGCAGGGAGCTATGCAATGTGCAGATGGTTCTAAAATATAAAGAAGTATTATATAATTATTAATGTTGGTTACCCTGTATGTACAAAATAAATATTTGGCGGGACACGCATGCCGCCAATGCTTCGCATATAGAAGTAATTAAAACATTTGGAATATAGCACGTGCTATGATTGGGTCAATTTGCATTTTACTGTTGAATGGTTAGATTTCAGTATTCTCTAAAATATTTGGGATTGTAGTTCGACATAGGGTAATTCAATGATAATGTCTTCGACTTCGATCAGTTTTCAGTTGGTCATGTTTTCGTGGGTTTGTCTATAGGCTTTATCAAATTTAGTCATAGAGACTAGAGATTATGGCGCCACTACAATATATTTATCAGTTTCATTTTAAACAACAAGCAGTTGATGCCGATTCAAAAAAATGGATACGCCAACAAGCAAAACTTCTTCTATACTAAATATCCACTTATCATTCAAGGGAAAACCTATGAATCTAAAACGAGGTACTGGTTAGTGTGACAACCGAAAATAGCGTTTCCTTAGTAAAGCTACGAAATTTGAAATACTGATGACGTTGATCGAAATCAGTTTTCTATTGAATTTTTACACATAACATCCAAAGGTCTACGGCAGAAAAAATGGAAATGTCCAATAAATAATTACCGATATATGAAACGGACTGGACCAATATTGAATAACAAAATCCTATAGGCGCGGAAATACATGTTATTAGCTTATTTTTAATAGGTTTTTTAATAGGGTTTCGTCGTAATAGCAGTTTTGACAAATCTTACAAGGTGTTTTGACTTTGAAAAATTCTAATGGCACTGTGGTGAAAGCTTTGGCGTTTGAATCGGGAGGTACCGGGTTCGAATCCCGATAGGGACAGGATGCAAAAAGATTCATCAACACATCACGGTCTGTGATTAAAAGAAAGTCAACTACGACCCCCTATCGGCGTGCAAAACTCATATGCCAACCCAACTTCCATGTCCAGTACTATAGGCTGGTATGAAGCTATGCAATGCGCAGATGGTAACTGAAATCGATCCTAATCCAATCGAGTTGGCATAAATTGCGTAAAGTAAGACGGGAAAAATTAACCGCGAAAGAGCAGGGAGTGCTTCGACCCCAGAAATGATTGCATGGATTAATAAAAATAAAAAAAAATATGACGCCGGTAAATAGGCAGAACCTCAAATTTAAAACCACCTTTAATTTGGCAGTATTCAAGCATTTACCATTGAAAACGCAAAATACATTCAAATCTCATTAACGGCCTTGGCGAAAAATGGGTAAATTTTGAGTGGTGTGTCAAGAGAAGATCCATAGGGTGGAATAATTGATCTTGGGAAAAATTATAAATATTTGTCAAATTTTAATTTTAAAATGTAAATTTGAAGAGGAAAACGAGAACCTCCTCCGGTAAAGATGTGTTCAATATATATTCGGCGCCTATGTGAGGGACGATAATATGATTTTTGTGTAATGGTTTTCTGATTCTAGAAAGGCTTCAAAATATCTCAAGCTGTACACCGGTTGTTGGATTTCTTTTATTGAATTCCAACCCATATTTCAGATCTAAACGAATAAAGGTGAAATTAATTCCTACTCCCTAGGTATTTCAAAACATATTGTGTTTAAGCCCACCACCAAATTGTAGGTCCATCATTAATACTCAAACATCAGAAAGCTCGCCTTTATTGTGTTTACGCGGGTCTCACATTCCTAAAAAGAGTTTATAATTTCTTCAAGACGTTTCAACAAACACCAAATTAGTAGTTAACCACAAATTACCGAAATGTATGGTTGTCAGCGTTTCACACGAGAGAAAACGAACGTTAATCGGTATTGTCCGTAACGAGAGCTTGCTCTAAAGCTCATATTTTAACAAGACTAACTTAGTCCACCTTAGATTAGTAACGTCACTTCTAGACCTAACTGTTAAACATTGTTCAAGGACACACAACTCTATCGCAGTTAGAGATTCGAAATTCTTAGTAAGAAAAAAGTTTACCATGATATTCATTTGAAACACTTCAGTTTCCTTTTCTAATGAAGTTAAAAGAACGATAAGCATAATGTAATCTTCCTTACTCGTATAACCCAATTTTCAAGCCAACAGAACCCCATCACCTCGTATCATTAATTCTTCGTCCGAATAACGGACGAGAAGTGTACGACCTAGAGAACCAAGCGTTCATATTGTGATTAATAGCATGCTCATTTTTCAATTCTGACTAATTGAGGCAATTGGCAATTTATATTGGTACATTCGGAAACCTGAATAAAATTTTTCCAGGTGTTTCAAAGATTGTAACGTGCGTTTGAAATGTGGACATGGAATAGTTAATTTTTTCACCTTATAACAGTCTGCAAGTTCTATAAAAAATTGACGCTATAATTCGAGTTAATTGATCAATGTGCAACCTCACGGCCTCACGATTTTACAAAAGAAAACTGCAGACAATTAGAATATAGACAGGAACCAGCTAAAGGGAATGAAGCTACATGTAAAACAATTTTTCATTATGAAAAATGACCCAATAAAAAAATGGCCTAAAACGAAAATTGAAGTACCACCCATAACTGAAGTATAATTTTTCATTTGGAAATAAGACCAACAAATATTAATGAAATTTGGCCGTGCACAAAATAATGCTACGAAACGTAATATTAATTGGTTTGAAGAAATAGGATATACCCAAATATTAAGCCCCTCCCACCAATTGTCCCCTTATAATAAGTCACACTTCCCATGACCATTGACTGTCAAGATAAATCTATCGGATTTTCGCCCTTTTTAGCCTTACCCGCTCGGACGTATTTAATCATCTGACTGGTAAATATAAAATGAAAGATGGAACGCAATATGTTTTGGGTCATTTTTCATTTTATCAATTTTTGGGCATTTCTTATAATGACAAATGCCTCAAATGCTAAAATGAAAAATAACTGGAGCGATAAAATGAAAATTGAACTAGAAAAATTAAATTTGGCCCAATCTTTGCATGGAACACAAAACAAAACTATGTGTATGGACATTTTTGATTTTTGGTTTTCGGGCCATTTTTCGCTGAGCCAAAATGGGTTACGTACTTCTAAAATTACCAATTCCTCGTCACAGATAACGTCACATCATTTCGATCCATCTACGGCACATCTGATTAACTTATTTCAAAGCCCGGGAAATGGACAGGTAAAATCTGAAAAGTTAGTCGAAAAACTTAATGGTTTAGTAATTTAATATCCACTTGTTTGTAACTCAAAAATAAATGTCATTTTAAAATTTACTTGATGAGTTATCTAAAATTTTAGCTTAGTATGTACGTATGTAGTATGTATTTCCACACTAAGACTGTGGTTCAGCCCTATTCGGAAGGCATTTAATGAGCAAAAATAAAAATCCAGAAAATCAACACAAAATTCCGAAATTAAAACCACTTTGGTACGAACCTGTGCTGATTTTCAAATTAATGAAGGATCAAATTTTCTAATTGATTGATTAATTTAACAAATCAAACCAATTTCGAAATTTTGGGGGATATTTAATGAGATTTTTAGGAATGTTCCTTACGTAAGGTATTTTTAGGGAACATGTTTATATCTTTTCACAGCTAAACGTTCCCGTAAAGTGAAAATTTGGCGACCGAAACCAATTTCAAACCCCTTCAGTATATGACATTTGGTAGGAAAAATTAAAGACTCAAGCCCTCTAGGCAAGCTTGTCAGTTCACCATGATACCAGTAGAGAAAAGGGCGATCACTTACATTTTTATAAAAATAAGATTTTGCTTCCCTACGACTAGATTTTTCTAATAATTTTTTCCGTTTTTTTCTCTTTGCAGATCTAGTAAAAACTGGCATCAGATCAATACAAACCAAAATGAAATTATCCGAGTCGAATACCAAATCGGATACAACACCTCTGCTATCGGTACCGATGTACAATAATAACAGCAATATTAATAATAATGGTGGTAGCAGTTGTGGTATACAAAGTAATCGTAGCAGTTTTCGACGGGACACCAATAACTCGATTACAAACTCAAATGGTAGCAATAACAACAATGGCGGCATATTAAACCGGATACCCGACATTTCAATACCATTCATGAGTATAAACAATGAGTACGACATAGAAAAAGTAATCGCTGAGGGATGTTTTGCAAAAATTTTGCTCACAAATCATCGGCAAACGAATTCCACAATCGTCTTGAAAGCAATTCATATTGAATTAACAACGATCAAAGAGTTTCTAAAGGAATATCACTACAGCTATCAATTAAGCCACCACCCGAATATATTGAGCTGCTATCAGGTTGCGTTCCAAACGAATGAATATTTTATTTTTGCTCAGGAGTATGCTCCATTTGGGGATTTAGCGTGTAATTTAGGACCGGGCGGACTACCCGAAACATTTTGTAAATCAATTGCTCAACAATTATCGGCCGCCCTAGATTTTATGCATTCAAAGAGTTTGGTGCATCGCGATCTAAAACTAGAAAATGTGTTGGTGTTTGCGCCCGATTTTTCGCGTATTAAATTATGTGATTTTGGCGCGACAACAAAAGACGGAACACTAGTGAATAAAATACAGCACACCTGGATATCATTCTTACCACCGGAAATTTTAGAAGTTGTTAAAAATGAACGATTTTTATGTAAATGTTCGAGTGATGTATGGCAATTTGGGATTTTATTATTTTCGTGTTTAACCGGAGCCCAACCATGGGAACAGGCCGATTGGGTACGTGATGTAAATTATGCATCATTTTTAAAATATCAAAAGCGGAAGGTAACTAAAATACCGGATAATTTTAAGAAGTTCTCACCCCGTTTGTTACGTGCATTCCGCAAAATGCTGGAACCCGAGGAAGAAAAACGGTCAAAAATTACCGAAATCGTTAAGTACATGAAAGATAAATGGATCGATACGAAATTATTACAGTCGAAATCTGCTTCCAATATAATCGGGTATAACATGGGTGGAAATTATTCGGATCAAGACTCGATCTGCGTTTATTTAAACCAAAAGGACCACCACCGCCAATCGATTGATGAAAATCGTACAAGATTACGACGATTGATGAGTAGCTACGGTTTAGAAACGTCAAATGTATTGAGTCAGGCTGATGTAAAGAAACGAATATGGGAGTGGGTCCTGTCGTGCGAACAAACCCACGATGAAGAAATTGATCGATACTAGACACGATATATGAACCATGATATATATATATATATATATATTATAGAATAGAGTAGCGTAGATTGAATGTGTGATATTTTTAGGATTTTTATTTATTTAATTTATTTGGGTCTTCCTATATTTAAATAAAACTTTGTTCTATCGAGGATGAAAACGCGGCCCCCAAAAATGAAGAACGAGACACGCACTATTCCTTCAGAATGTATATGACGAGTTTCTTTATAAAATCAGTGCCTTAATATTATCGCATTACCGCATAGTGTTTGAGACTAGGCTATATGGCATCAATTTTTAATTTTAATATACCGATTGGGCGTCCTCGTTCCTGTATTGCAACTTTGTCCTAGATTTGTATTTTTTAATTTGATTTAATTTAGAATATAAGACTGAAATTAGTAGCCAAAAATATGAAGCCCAATTTTTAGTAATTGTTTTCGGGCGATTTATGTTCAATTTAATTAAATATAAATGCGGTGGTACCACCTTAAATATCAAATTCGAGTGATTAAGCCTGGAGGGCTATCCCCAAGCTTAAAATTAAAAAAATTATAAACACAATTAAAATATTTATATGTTGTATTTATTATTGTTATTAATAATATTAATTAGCTTAAATATAATTACTAAATAATATAAATAAGGTGATATTAGATTAAAATAAACAAAAAAAAATTATATCATAAATATAATAAATAAATATTAAATAATAATAATAAAAAGAAACAAAACAAATTGACAAATAATTATTAATTAATAAATTAAAAATATTGATTATAATATAATCACAATAATATAAATAATTTTTAATCAAATAATCAATATTTTTATATTAAATTTAAATATTTGATATAATAAATTATTTATGTAATTTATAATTTAATTAGTTTTTTTTTGTTATTTAAATATTATAAAATATTTATTTTTATCGTAAATGTACAAACAGAAAAAAAAACAGAACAATTACAATTAATTATGTATATTAAATAAATATTAAAACTATATCCTATTTATTTATATATACATATTATATATTATATACTAAACTAATTGTTAGATGAGAATACAAGAATTATTAAATTTATTGATTGATAATAAATTATTTAAATATAATAAATTATATAATGTATGCAAAAAATAATGTTTATACTTAGAATTATATAAAATAAAAATTATAAAGAATAATAAAAAAATATTTATAAATAATTTAATATTTAAATGATTTTTTTGTATGAGAATTCCAGCAATTTCCAACTGAATTTAAAAAATACATGCGGTTTCCATGAAGTAAAACCAAAGTGACTGCAAAAACTTGTGCCAATGTGAGGGTCTAAAATTCTTACTTTATTCGGTTCCAGATATACTCCAAATAGCGAAACGACATAGGGCTTTAAGCAACTTGCTCACCTTAGAGCGATTTTTTCGACTAAATTGCTGAGTAAATTAAACTAATGAGTAGTTATGCTATTAGCCACCAGGTTTTATCATTTAGACTACTGCTGAGGTTGCTTGACTATTTAGTTATCTTTTTTTTTATTATTGTTAGAAAATTTCAAGTTCTGTTCTTCATATTTGTCTTATTTTTTCTATTTCCTTGATTTCAAATAATAACAAACCGGTGTTGTTGAAAAACAATATGACGTATGGAAACTCATAATTTAGTTTAGTTTACAATCGGAAGCACAACATATTTAAGAGATACTAGTGCCGCCTTTGAATGAATGTTATGAATCAGTGATTATTTTAGTTTAGTCGGCAATTTAGTCGAAAAAATCGCTCTCATGCAGGCAGTCAATGTATAATATTTTTCAACTGAAACAACATTTACGTTGTGTTATATTGTTTCGAATTTGCGCTATCAAATCTGATGCGTATCATGGGATTGTGAATATCGTTATAGGATTTGATGGACCAATTCTTGTAATTCATACGCATCCGGAATATTCGCGAAAATACCTGAAATAATCTCTGCATAATTTCCAAATATTTACTAAACCATTACGCCACTACTGGGATATTCTCGAAATATTCCTACAATAATTATCCCACTTTTATTTTTCCAACACTAAAACACAACAATAAATAATTTCCACAATTAGTTATTAATTCACTACTTACAATTCTTAATTACACCACTATTTGCACTTAGTATTTTCCCGCTATTCGCTTTCTCGTTCAATCTTTCACGTACCCAATGTCCCAAATGTCACACCAAGCCTGACTCATTATGTTTATTACACTCGTATTTATACATCAATCGAATATTTTAGATTCGCCTAAATTCATTCTAAATTCTGTTCGAGTCATTTTATAAAATCAGCTACACAACAAAATTTTTATAAAACCACTATTAGTGCCATTACTTAATCCCAAATGTCATTACTCCCACAAAAAAATGAATAAAAATTCTAAACCTTAAATAAGCAATTATTGTTGAATACTTGTTTTGCCAATCGCCAATGCCGAATTAATTGCCGGCGAGACATTTATCATAAAGTAAATTTATTCATTTATTCAACAAAAATTGCCCATTTAAAGTTTAGAACTTTACTAAAAAATTTTAGGCGAATAGTGACATCTGAGGTTGAGTAGTGGCACTAAAGGTGGTTTTATAGCAGTTTTGTTGTGTATTGGATTATGTAGTCTAGCACAGAATCTAGAATGAATCTAGGCGAATCTTCGGCGTGTAAGTACATATTAGCGAAAGTATTAATAATTAGTGTTAAGTGAAAATATTGGTTTAATTAAAAATTGTAAATGGTGCATTAAGTGAATTAATAAATAATTATGGAAATAATTTGTTGTTGTGATTTAGTGTTGATAAAATAAAAGTGGGAAATTATTGCCAGAATATTTCGAGAATATTCCAGTAGTGGCGTAATTGTTTAGTAAATACTTTGAATTTATTCAGTAATTATTTCCGGTATTTTCACGAATATTCCGGAAGTGTGTGAATTACGAGAGTTAGTGTTATAACCGTCAAATCCTATAGCGATATTAATAATCCTCTCATACGAACCGGATATAACAGGCCAAATTCGTAATAACATAATTTAATCAGTAAAGAAAATCAATTTTGTGGATGAAATAATGTGTTGGGGAAGGGTGGGTGATACTTATACTCGTTGGAAAGGGGTATTCATGTACAAAAACATTATTTTGTCCATGTTCTGATTGATCGATTCAGTTGTGAGTTATAGCGTGTCAAGGGTAACCAAAGAGAAAACTCGCTATATTTAACAATTTTACAATTTTTCGATTTTTTCAAAGGCAAGGCCTATCGTCGAAAAGATCAATAAAATCCTGGAAATTATCGAAGTAGGAACTGAAGATCGAACTTGTGTTCACTTTTAAACCAGTTGACGCACAAAAAACTTGATGGACCGTGCTTCCATTGAGAAATAGAGCCATTTCTGAAGCGGATGATGACTGGCGACAAAAAATGGGTCACATACGACAATGTCAAGCGGAAATGATCATGGTCGAAGGATTGACAGGAATGGCAGCCAGGAAGGTTAAGCTGTGTGTTTGATGGAATTGGGAGGAAATCATCTACTTTGAGCTACCTAATGACCAAACGCTCAATTTGGACCTCTACTGCTAGCAATTGGACCTACTGGAGGCAGCAATCGACTAGAAGCGGCCAGAATTACCCAATAAGAGAGACGTAGTGTTCCACCAGAACAACACACGTTTAAGATGACCCGCCAGACGCTCTGAGAGCTTGATTAGGAGGTTCTTATGCAGCCACCTTATAGTCCAGACCTGGTATAAAATGATTTTCAACTCGTTTTGTCCATGACAAATGCTCTTGGTGGTGTAAAAAGGGCCTCAAGAGATGTTTGTGAAAACTAGCTATTTCAGTTTTTTGGTAATAATGAAATTCTAAATGTCAACGAGTTGTCGAAAAAAACGGGCATATTTGAGCCAAAATGATTGATTGTAACTATAAAATAGGATAGTATGGGATATAATGTATATTTTGATAAAAAATGATATTGGGTAAAAACGCCGTTAAGGCCAAAGTACGATGAGATCCTACATTATTTTTCGTATTTTTTACTGAATAACAAATAGATTATTTCAAGAAAAAGAAGCTTACACTAGCGGAAGGGCAAGAAGAGCTTGAAAATCAGAAGATAAATTGGAAATCCCATCATCGATATCTTTAGCTACGGACGAAAATTCTGGTGGTGAAGATTTTATAAATACTAATTGGTTGAATTTGAAAATGAAGAGCAAGTAACTAACGAGGACATACCTCCACAAACAATAGCGCCTCCTGAGAAACGATCGCGAATTGAATCAAAGAGCAAAGTCTTAGGTCAATAGAGAAATTATGATATCGATGATTGTATTAAAATAATGCTGAGTAGTTTTTTAGAACATGTTCCTGAAATGCATTGCATCCTGTGGAAGTTTTTGAGATTTTCTCTAACAAAGAGCTTATGACAAAATTAGTGAACTATACAAACCAGCATTCAACTCAAAATATAAATTCAAACCTTAACGTTATTTGCTTTTTATTTTAGGATACAACAAAGTTACTGTTTATAATACAATGCGGAGGAATCGGTTCGATGCAATATTTAGTTCAATCCATTTCGCTGATAATGTAAACCTATCAGGCAGGGATGATATTAGCAAGAAAACAAAAGTATTGCACTTTAGCGACTCCACCAAGATTTCATTAAATTTCAAATCAAATTGAATTAAGTCTGATGAGTCTCATATCAAAACAGCAGAGGTTGGGCGACAGTAAATTTCGAACTAATCAACATTAATAATCTCGACCATTTGCATGTCAAAAAATTCTTGCAAATCTATCGTAATTTTGAGTAATTTGGATTCGACGGCTTTATTTCATTGAAATTTCAAGAAAGTATTAAAACTGTGCCATTCGTAACGTTCGATTTTACAAGAAGAGTTGAACTGGATTTTTCGGTTTCCCGGTTTCACCTACCACTGCAATTATTTACCGGGTGGCTGAATTTTATTGAATCGAAGTAAAAAATGTTCACAAATATTTAAATTTTCGAAATTCATTAGCAGTTTAAGATTTGGCCACCCTTAGTCGCAATTATGGCCTTCAAACGGCCGACAAAGCTATTGCATGCAGCACGAAAGTGGTTCTGCGGTTTTAGGCCCATTCCCGGCGAAGCGCTTACTTGAGATGATCGACACTTTGGTATTTTTTTGTCTCAACCTTGCTCTTCAAAATACCTCAAACCGAGGAATCTAGCGGATTTGCATCCGGTGAATTTGGTGGCCATTGGGCAGCGGAAATGAACCGCGAAAAGTTGTTTCTCAGCCAATCTTGATTGACGCGTTTCATGATTCGGCGCCGAGTCCTGTTGAAATGTCCAGGCTCTGCGGCCGAAATATTTTTGTACCCAAGGCTTCAACGCTCCCTCCAACACATGATCCCGATAAATTTGAGCTTTTATCTTGATGCAAGTAAATCCGGACGTTTTGCTTGTCCACATATTGCTCAATAACGAACGGTGACTCATCGGAGAAAACCAAATTCGGCAAATCGCCACTTTCGTGCAAGCGTAACAACTCCTTTGCTCTTTCCACTCTAATTTTTTTTTAGCAACGGTGAGACCAAGTGTTTTATGGAATTCCAAGGCCTTTAGTCCAAGATGATCTTTCAAAATGTGCTGCAAATGTTCGCCTCACGTGCCGTTTTACTGCCGCTACGGCGCGGATTCCGAGCCAATTTGGCCTTCACCTTCCGAATGATATCCGGCGATGTTGCAGTGCGTTTCGGTCCACCATCATGGCATTTTGCAATGCTGCCGGTATCGTTATAACGATTTATGGTGCGATACACAAACATTTTATTTACATGCAGATGTTTTAACTGGTTAACAATCTGCGGCTGTGGTATTCCAGCCAAATATAGAGCAATCACACTATTACGCTTGAATTCCATTGCGGATAACTTTTTTTCTGACTATTTCCCACGGAAATGCTTTTGTACGCTTGTAAACATTGAAATTAATGAGTTCATTAGTGTAAATTTGAGCGCTCTGTCTTTACTGGTTTGACAGCAATGACAGTCTGAAGTAATTATATGCGTTTGCTTTGGCAAACATGCATTGGCCGTTTGATAATTAAACTTCCTTATTGCTTCACGTTAAGATCTTAATGCAACCTCAGCAATCATGGGAAAGTGAGTAACTCAAAAGTTACAGAACATTTGGCAAAATTATATAGGTTTTACAGATTTTTACTGAATTCTGCTCTTTCGGCTACAAAATATTTTTTCGACTGGGATAGCAAATACACTATCTGCATTACTTTCTTTATACTGGAAACTTTCGGCTAACTTTAATAGGATAAAATTAGTTTAAAACCCATAACAATTTTGATTTATATCGCTCGAAAACTAACTTCAAACGGTTAGAGTTTTTGTTTTTACGCCGCAATGACGGCTTAATGTGGTATTCTTTAGTGTCCCTAGATGGCAAATCACTTAAAAATTAACGCGTTCAGGATAAGTGGTCATTAATTTATTATAATATGCATAGTTTATATCAGACATAATGAAAATTAAAAAATTTATTAAATAATTTTCCACAAACAAAGAATATAAGTAAAGTTTAGTAAGCAAATTATACAAAATTTGGTTCTTAAATTTATTAAAGAAACAATGCAGTTTGCATACGTTATAGGGGCATGTAAATATCGATACTAAACTAATTTGTTTTTGTAGTAACATTCAGCCTAAATGCTAGAGGTGCTAAAGGTCATTGTTCAAGTGCAAATTGAAAACCGTCCGATTTCACACAACACCGTTGTACATCGACCATTAGTTGCACCGTTTCGAATCTGTCGAAAAGTTGACAAAATCTAAGGTAATAAATTTTTGTTATAATTTCGTAAAGTTTTATTTTTGCGGAAATTATAAACTGTAAGAGAAATTGTTTGGCGTTGATACTGGATTCCTACAAATTTGTGATCGAAGTCAGTACAAAAAATATGTTTTGCGATATACCGCATTCCTAAACATCGGACGGAGGCTGTATCATAAAGGATTACCGCAATTTATTTATGTAGGTTCTGCTTATATTACATAACTTAACGTATCAAGTAGTTTGTTTCAAGAGAGTTTGAACTTATAGGCACAATGAAAATCACGAATCACCGCCAAACATCCAGGAGAAGGTGGTTAGCTATACACAGTCAGCCATAACTGCCGCAGTAGAATATAAAGATGTGTGAAAAATAGTTCACTCGTAACACTAGAATCTCTCAAAATACTTCAGTACCACATGATGAGGTAAACAATACTTCTCTTTATTTATTGTGACGGGCTTCCTATGCTGTAATTGATGTGAGTGGTCATAATCCGAACATACATCATTGGTAAATTTGCGTCTTTTTCTAATTTTCTAGTTTCGCATTTATGCCACTTACCGTGTGGACCACTGTTGTGGTGTCGACCGAAATTCATTGATGTTATAACTCGAAACTCGAACAAATGACCAACCGGAATACTAAATGTCGCAAACACTCAGAGGCAACAGTATCACCGGAGACTGTTTACGACGGCTTTGTTACGACGTTCTGTATGGGCTCTAAACCAAATTATAAATCTTCATCACGAATCTGATGGCTTATTTCGAGGTAAAACTACACGCATATGAATTCGTGAATTAAATCGTCCAAAGTGATAAAAACAATATTGGTTTATTTTTTTATTATTTTAGAGCGCAAATCGTACGGTTTAAGCGTTCCGAAACAATAATAAAACAAAAAATCTTCCATCTCTCGTTCGGAAGTGACAAAAATCCCATATTTCGTATCATACGCTTGGCTTAAACAATACAAATGCAGGCTTGATCACTTAAAAGCAAACACCGTTTCACACTAGAATGGTTTGAGTATTAACTACCGAAAAAACCTTTTACGAAATTTTTGTGTATAGCATGTACTAAATTAAACAAAATTTAAAGTACAGTGCAAACCAAATAATGAATAAATCAAATTGGGACAGATCAGATTTACACACAAGACAATGATTCTGATAGCGATTATTGTCCAGATATTGCAGAAATTAGTGATAGTGAAAAAATGATTTCGTTTATTCGTCAATTGAGGTATTGACGAATGATCCGCTTAGTGTTGAAGTAGCATTGAGCTGCAGTGATAGTAATCTGTGGCGACAAGCTATGGAAGATGAATATGAAGCGGTTATGGCAAACGAAACAAGGACTCAAAATGGGTGTTTAAAACTAAATTAAAATTAGATGGTTCAGTTCAATACAAAGCACTGCTCGTTGTAAAGGGTTGTTCCCAGCGTGAAGGTCTGGATTATGAGGAAACGTATGCACCAGTAGTGAAGTATAGCTCAATTCGCTATCTGTTGGCACTAGCTGTTAAATACGATATGAATGTTGAGCAGATGGATGCAGTGTCTGCGTTCCTTCAAGGTGAATTGAGGGAAACTGTGTATACGAGTATGTTGCAACCAGAAAGATTCGCGCATGAAACAGTGAAGGTTTGTAAATTAAACTAGGCACTTTATGGATTGAAACAAGCCGGCCGTGCCTGGAACCAAAAGTTGGACAAGGCGTTAGGTGTATCTATTATAAAATCGACGAAAATTACAAGTTATTTGTTGCGGTATACGTCGATGATTTTTTGATTTTAAGTACCGACAAAGCTGTCCAAACGTTTCCAAATGAAAGATATAGGAGAAGCTCAAATCATTTTGGGATTCCGAATTACAAGGGATCGAGAAAAGGGTTTTTATTGCCGGATCAAGAGGATTACCAAAATTTTAGAAAAATTTAACATGTCTCAATCTAACCCTATTGCGACACCAATCGACATAAGCCGAAATTGGGGACATGCAGAAAAATCCCATTTCACCTGATATTGCCTACGCAGTAAATTTGGTGAGTCGTTTTTCAAATAATCCCGGAAAGCAGAATTGGGTTGCAGTGAAACGGATCTTTCGTTACTTGAAAGGCACACTAGGTACGAAGCTGGAATATCGGAGATCGGAATTAGAAAATATTACTGGTTTTAGTGATGCAGACTGGGCAAGTGATCTTGATGAAAGAAAATCCACCACTGGTTATGTTTTTCTCAAAGGCGGAGGAGCAATAACATGCTCATCACGTAAGCCGCAAACCGTTGCACTTTCTTCAACTGAAGCCGAATATTTGGCTGTCTCGGCAGCCTGTCAAAAAGCATTATGGCTTCGAAAATTGGACGTGGAACTCAGCAGACCGACTGCGATTCCGATTTTTTGTGACAGTCGAAGCACAACTAATCTCTCGAAGACAGATGCATATCATCCTCGTACGAAACATATCGATGTCTGGCATCATTTTGTGACAGAACGTAGAAGCATCTGTCATCACAATAAATCCAATCGGGACAGATCAGATGATTGCTGATGCATTAACAAAGGGACCTCCCAAGTCCAAACATCAACAACATCGAGGAGAAATGGGACTAAAATTAGTGTAAATTCAAGTGGGAGTGTTGGCTTATATAGTGTTTTTGTTAGTTGGGAATTTTATAAAGAAAAGTGCAGCGGAAACAAATCGTTTGCTTGTGGAAGTTTACGGTGGACATGCTCCATCGAATACAACATGGGAAGAGTGGTTTCAACGATTCAAAGTTGGTGATTTTGACGTAAAAGTCAAAGAACGTGAAGGCGGACCAAGAAAATTTGAAGATACAGAATTGGAAGAATTGCTTGATGTGGACCCTTGTAAGACCGAAAAACAACTGGCAGAAGAGTTGAATATTACCCAATAATGTGTTTCGCAACGTATACGATGCCACACAAATTGAAAGAACGGGACATGGAACGTCGAAAAATCATGTGCGAATTTTTGCTTCAACGACAACAACGGAAGTGGTTTTTTCATCGGATCATCACTGGAGATGAAAAGTGGCTCCATTATGACAATCCAAAGCGCAACCAGCGTGGGTCATGCCAGGTGAACCAGAGTCGTCGACGCCAAAACCAAATATCCATGGTTCGAATGTGATGCTTTGTGTTTGGGGGGATTTGACGGGTGTCGTTTATTATAAGCTGCAGAACGAACGTGAAACCATTACGGAACAAGTTTATCGACGACAACTGATAGCTTTAAAGAAAGCTCTAGCTGCAAAACGACCGGAATGGGACAAAAGGCACGATACGACTATTTTGCAACATGATAACGCTAGGCCACATGTTGCTATACCTGTCAAACACTACTTGGACAGGCAGAACTGAGAAATTCTACCCCACCCGCCGTACTCACCAGACATTGCCCCCTGTGATTACCACTTGTTCCGGTCGACGCAATCAGCTCTGGCACAGCAGCACTTCACTTCATATGAAAACGTCAAAAAATGGGTCGATGACTGGATCGCCTCGAAACAACCAGACTTCTTCCTTCGGGGTATCCGTTTATTGCCTGAACGATGGAGAAGGTTATAGCTTCCAAAGGAGCATAATTTGAATAAAACATTCTTTCATTTTCAATACAAACTAATGTCCTTTATTTCACTAAAAAAGGTCGAAAATACATTTGTACACCCAATAACAAATCCCATATTCTCCTACTGGCCAGATTGATGTAGGTTGATACCACGTCAGATGAATCGATTAAAGGACTACCAATTTATGTTTGAAGGAATGTGATGAATCACATGAAGCGATGAGACTATGTCATCGTTCAATATAGGAAGCGCAACGACTCTACAGAATAATGCCGTCTCTGTATTCCCACATATTCAACTGACGGTTGTTTTCTGAACAGAGAGGAAGGCTTTTCTCCAAGTTCCATTCCAATAGAGCGGCTCGACACCAACTTTCCTCTCCCTTAGCTCCTGTCGAGTTAATTAATAGAAAATTGGAGTTAAAAATAATTACGCCCAATTTCCACAGTTTTACCTAAACTTTCTTTTGGATCTAGGTCGAATTTATGTGGTTCCGATTTTAGAGTAAGGTCAGTGATGTGAGATATTTAAAAAAACGCTTGTGGCATCACGCTCCGCGATACCTTTCCGCCATCGATTCGATATCGATATATCAAAAAACTATGGAGGTCGATTCGAAAGTTATGTGCCATTCACAATCAATCATCGTTCTCATCTCATTCTAAGTCAATTAGTTTGAGTCGACCGTGGTTAGATGGAGGAGGAAAGCATAGAAATCTACGTTGAACTGCTTCAATCCTCTTTATGTGAACTTCATGATAAGACGACCACATCTGTCTAGCATACTCGAGTAACGGTTGAACGTAATGTTGAATAAAGGGCCTCAGTAACATATAAGCATCATCGAATTATTTCGACCAACGCTTGATGAAACCGAGCGCAGGTTTGCTTGATTGATTTTACGATCGATGTGATGTCTAAAATTCAATTCGTCGTCACAAATGCCAAATAAATCATGCACAGAACTGGCTCTGGTAAGTCACTTTGTTAGTCACGAGAAACGGACTGTGCACGTTTTTGAGGTACGTGATTATTTGGCATTTGCCCACGTTCAATGTTGTTTTTGTACACGAGGTGGAGAAGTTGTTAAGGTTGGATTGTAGTAACACCAACACTTATTTTGATGTTTTGGTCATTCAGAAGTTTATATTCTAATTCTCCCAGGATTTCGAATAATTTCACATGTAATTAATCAAGAAACAGGAAAAAAGGAAACTTTTGGATCACTAGGACTAATTTATGCAATCTTAGCAATTGGCTTATTATGATTTATTGTATGAGCTCACCACAAATTTACAGTGGGTAAATAGGTGTAGATACTCGAGCATATTTTACTTCTTTACCTTATCGGTGGTTTCAAATCCGTTTGTAAACCTTCATGTCATCGGCGTAGATATGGATGATTTTTAATCAAACGTTCAATGTCCTTGACAACATCATGAAAAGGATCGACCCAAATGGCTGCCTTGAGATTTATATGAACGCTTGCTTTACTCAAATTGATGAATAACATCAAGCTCATTCCCTGCCTCCATGATATTTAATATTTTTCAAATGAATTCAATAAGGTTTGTGGTCGTGGATCGAGCTTGGAGATAACTAAGCTGATTGTCAGAAAACCATGGTTTACAATAAAAGTACAGTGAATCATACACGATACCTTCAAAGGCATTTGCAGCCGTTCTTATGGTTCGGAACTATAAAGCAACTTCTCCAAATGGATGGAAAAAATCCAAGTAAAAGCAACTGTTAGAAAAGCGGCTGGGCAAAAACATCACTGAAGTTTTTTAAGGTGATAGACCGTCTAGACCGGATGAGAAATCACCTTTCAGTAATCCTCATCGAGTTCAAAAGTTAACAAAATGATTTGTTATGACTTTAGGATCATTGGAAAAATGTTCTTTATTCTGGATGCTTGCTTTTAATTAGGTAAATTGCTGTAAGCTGGCCCTTAAATATTTCGTCGAGTAAAAAAATTTACTAACCAAACAATCTTCGTTGAATCGTAGCTGCACTCGAGAATTCGTTAAAATATTCTTGGTAATAATAGTACTCTACCATTATTAATTCGTTTGATAGTGAACCGTTGCCAATTCTGAATTCTGGAATCAAGTGTCCCGATATAAAATCTCAACAAATAAAAATCTTTATTATAACAAACTTCACAACACATATAAATGGAACACACTTTGGATCACTACAATCTTTTATCCCCCTTCTCATGGATACTATGGAAGCGTCGAAACAGTAACACCTTCGAATTTTGAGTGCTCTAAAATTAGAAAAGCCAAAATATTAATCACTTTGTTTAATAATTGAACCATTTGCTAATCACGTACCTCTCGCTTAAGTGCCTGTTTCGACTCGTAGTCTGATTTCGCTAGAGCAACCCGAATCCAATGTGGACAATCCGGTATGGCACGATGAATTACCCAGGTCAAGATGAACATCATATGCTCTAAAAATACCATCAATGCTAGCCATTGATAATCATCAAAGGTGGTCGTTAGCTGACTGAAAATAAACGTTTGATGTTAAACTGATTTCATTAAATTTTCGGCCAATTTTTTTTTTTACTTAATTTGCGGTGATAAATAAATAATTCCGCAATTAGTTACGATCGACATCAGCGACATAACTTGAAACGCCAATAGCCAAGCACCAGTATCTTTTGCCCGTTTTGCGAATGGCCGACGATACATTTTGCACAATTTGAATGCGTCGACACGAATCTCCAGGATATTATTTAAAAACGCCCAGAACGCAGCTAAGGGGGCAACCGACGAAAACAGCACAACGTACCCGAATTGAACATACAACTCAAGATAATCTTCATATGTCGAATTATATTCTTCTAAATAGCGTTCTCGCCGATTTTGCAGCAAAAGGGGATGATCAAGATCAAGCTTCACGACGTGTAGTTCTTCATACAGTTCGTCATCTTTCTGTAATTGATGTTCGTCGACCCGTTTGAGTCGCTTCATTAAATTTGTCTGTAGCAAATTATCTAGAGTTTCGTAAATTCGCTGCTTGAATACGGGGTATAGAGTTTCCATTAGATTCTGAAAAGCTTGCACAATAATTAATTGCGTCATTAGCTGGCTACGTAGCATTTTGATGTCTTTAAGCACGAATGCGATATAAAACAACGATAAAAAGTTGTTAACGAATTCCAAAATGATTAATTTGTTAACACGATGACGTTCATACTGCTGCTGTGTACGATGATTTTCTAAATCGGTTAACCATGTCGCTATATACTCGTACACATACGATAAACCGACAACGACTGTTGATTGTACCACCGATGGTAAGTACAATAAATAAGATTCAGCACCATATAGTTCGCGTATATAGTCTTCAAACCAAAATTGGGACATACATATGCATCCGGATAAGGTTAGACAAATCGAGATGACTGGCCATGAAATTAAGTACATTTTTGTGTAGGTTTTGTATAGTGGATAGAGTGGCGTCATTTTTCCCGTTACGGGGTCTTTACCGATTCTACCGTAGTAGCCGATGCGTGGCAGATCTAAATTTGTCATGGATATGGTGCCCCATTTATAGGAGAGTACAGAAGCGCGACGTTTCCATATTTCTGTGAAAACGGTCATCCAAAGCACATTAAAAATACAAAACACTGGAAGAGAGTTGTATTCGTACGAAAAAATACGTTGTAATAGTCCTAGACATGTTGGCACGACCAATGCGATTGTATAAAATCCAACGAATGCGAAATATATTCCAATACCCTCTCCGAAGTACTCTCGAATCTGATGAATTGGTTGATCAAAAAATTTACCATACCAACTCGGTCCCAATTTCTTTAAAACTTCTTGGTCATGGAGTGAATATATGTTTGTAATCATACCGTTATCGATGGCGGCCTCAATAATCGATTGACCATGGTACAGTGTATGGTACTCGGAACCGGGGAAATTACGTTCATTCTTTTGTGCTTTGATATGTTCGAGCGCGTCTTTCACAATAATTTGTCTATCCGCATGCGTCATTAAATCATCTATCTGCATATCCTCGTTCAAAAAGAAGTCGTCGAGCGATACCACATTAAAATTCTTCATGACACCACTTTTCGTCGGTTTCATAATACCAAATTCATCGGCCAGCTCGAGCAGTTTAATTTTTGCGGCCGAAATATGAATCGTTAGTCCACGGTCACTAGATGTTAATGGTTCACGAACCAATAGTAATTCGGCACCGCCATGCATTTTTTTACCCCGTATTTTATCGATGATCCAATACAGGGTGTTCCGATTAATATTCTTGGCAAATTCTATCACAGCATAACTTTCAAATACATCATCGCCATTGTCTAAGTCTAAATTATTTACGACAGAACCTTTGCGTTTGGTTGGCCCAGTGTTGGTGGTCTCCACACCACCAAAATCATTTAGTAAACTATCAGTCTCCTCCATTTGTTTTCGTGTATCCATTGCTGACATTACGGCGAATTGTGTAGCACGTTGTTGCCTTGCATTACTTTTTGATTTAGCTTTCTGATGCGCCAGATCGAAATGAAATGGGCTAGATTCTCGATGGTGCGTGTAGAATGGATACTCGAGATTATCACGTTTGTTTAATACAGGATGTGCGTTTTCTATAGAAATGGAATAGAAAATAAATTTATTAATACAAATTGAAAGCACGAAATATTTTTTAATGAAAATAAAAGCGTGGCCTATTTTACAGGCATCAATAAAATCGTTGGATTAATAAAGAAACCCAAACAAAACATAAAATGGGGTGGTTAGTAGGTGCAACTGATAATAGAAACGTTTAGTGTATCGATTTTTATCATAACGCACTTCACTCTGAAACGAACACAAAAACGAACTCGACATTCACCTTGATCACTTCATTACCTTTCATCATCGCCAATTTAATCAACTTTAATTTAACTTTCATTCAGCAACTGTCTTATGGTTGCAAAAGGCTTACATTTAATAAAATATCAGTGTTCTAGAATTATATTAGGAGATAGATAATATTTTTGATAATTAGTACAAAAAACAGAGGTGCAAAGTGGTTTAGCAAATAATGTACTAATGACAATGAAATGTGTTTGAGCAGATGGATGGATTGTAGAGATGAAGCGATGAAATTTTGATGATCGAGAGTTTGTAGGCTCAAAATTGTTGAGTGTTTCAGATATAGTAATTATAAGTATGTATGCAAAATTATTAGGCTTTTTCGTTTGGTTTCGAGATCATATCGATGCTTAATGATAAAATTGAACGGTGTAACTGGTCGGTGTGTATCCTAACCAACACTGTCGAATCGCTCAGAATAGCCTACTGACACAATTAGATTAACTAGCAGTTAGGGGAGCAACGCCAATCTCCTAATCTAAAGCGAGCCTAAACATCCCGTTTAGGGAATTGGATCGCCTCATTATCGAGGTTACATAATAAGTTTTTCTTCGGATTTATGTATGATTGGTCCATTGAATTCTAAGCCAGGTGTGAGAGCTGTTAAAAGTGGTATACTGCTGCTGAATGAGGTATACTGTTTTGATGAGGGGGGAGGGGTTGAACAAAATATGTTCCTAAATAATATTTTGGATTTACCCGGCATAGTAAGATAATTTTCACACCGTACTGCATTGAGATAACGCTAAACAAAACATGGTAATGGAGTGGTTACAAGTAATTGAAAATAACTTGTCTTGCTTTACATAACTAAGAGATGAGAAAAAGCTAAAGCTGGATGGGACAAAAACAGGAGAGATTCCCTCTAGATTCCCGTGTTTTCCCTAACTAATTCACGATGTGTACTGATGATTATCACATTGCGGACACTTAGTGCTATTGGTGCAAATACTAGCCACCTTAACCGACCCAGAACTTTTCGAGAACTCATTTGTTTTATGGCTCCTCCGGGTTTTTCGTCCATATGTAGTTAAATCTGTCAAAAAAATTATGATAATGGACATGATAGGGGCCGATTTGACGAAACAAAAAACCTTCGTCTAATAGGGCTTAAATTTTTATTTGTATTCGGCCGATAAATATTTTTTACTCAGTTTCAGCTTTTAGCAACACTTTGCTAACCAACAAACTAATTAAAACTAACAAAAATTGCAATTTATTAGTCTGGGTGAGAAAATTGAAAAATGGTTGTTAAGTAATGGAACAAATCAATTTTGAAATCCTACTTTGCCCTAAACACAATTGGTGTTTATTGTCCCGTATCGTGACTTACCCTTATTGAATTTTTGACATAATTTTGTTTAGAATTTTTCAAATCAGCCATTAAAATAAATGGCCTTGTTCATAGTAATTTTCATCAATCCATAGTCGTCGACGATTCAAGTACAGCAACATTTGTCATATTTTGTTCTTGTAAAATTCCGTACACTGAAAGTATATCCGCCTTCCTATCGCACGTTAATCTCAACATGGTGTTTTTGAACAGCTCCTTAACAAGAACATAGCAACCTAAAAGAGGTACCTCATCAATTGCATACAATTTGTTTTCTTGCGAACACACAAACAATTTAACGAAAACTCCAAATAAAGGGTGTGACATCTTTTGGTTCGTTTTTGAACTAGTGTTTATTTTTCCGCTCAAAGCTCTAATGTCATTTGTCAAGTGACAGAAATACAGGATTATATTCCCGATAAACCAAATGATTCGATATACGCTTGACCAACGTTGGGAAATATTGCGAAAATTTATTTCCAAAGTAGTGAGTCAGTTTCCCAAAATTGCCGAAAATAGCGGACAAGAGCACCTCAACCCGCCATCGTTCAAAAGAATTGAACATCAGCGATAGAACTTTGGGAAGAATTTTACACAAAGTCCTGGTTCAAGAATTAAAGGCACTTGACCATCGATTGCGTTTTCACTTCGCTAAATGGGCCAATTCTCGGTTGGAAGATGAGCATTTTTAACAAAAAATCATCTTTTTCGGCGAAGCTCATTTTCACATCGGCAGTTATGTGAACAAGTAAAATTGCCGTATTTGAGGCACAGAAAATCCACACGTGACTATTAAGCCAGACAGCCAATACACCCTAAACTAGTGATTGTTTGGTGTGTCTTATCGTTATCATTTTTATCAATTTTTATTCGAAAACGAGCAAAGAGCCGCACTTCAAGAAGTATCTTCGAAAATTGCAATATTAGCCGAAATGGCGATGTCAACTGATCGTTGTTGCATTATTTGTGAAGAGCAGTCAACGACAAATATTATGCTAATCATCAGTGACGATTGAGTCAAAGATGCAATTAAAATGACTATTGGTGAAACAGAGGCTCAAACGGTTGAAAATGTACTGAAAAATTGGGTCGACAGAATGAAGTACTGTCTGAAGAGGCTGTCCGTCCCCTGAACCAACAGGATCTTTCTTATAAGTCTCCATTCCATTCATCCAATTGGATTCTAATTTTGCATAGGTATTTTATATCAAAATGAGCAGGTTTTCTTAATATTTTTGAAGGAGTTGGCCCTCCGGGTCTATGTTCTTCCAAATAGTTTTCTCGCTAAAATGTATGCCAACGCTCAACCGATCGTCATGATATTTTACCATGAATTAGTTGCATGTCCAGAACCAGCCTTAAGATATTTCTGAAGAGGTTGAACCCCGGGATCTAGAGGCCGCGAAACAAATTTTTTCTAAAATTTTTGTTTTTAATGCTATTACGGGAATGAGTTTAGGAAAGGGTTTATATGAAATCAGTGCCATGCTCCAATCTGAGGAGTATGTTCCCTAGATCAAGGGGACTCTTTTTATAAGTTTCCATTCCATTCATCCAATCAGATTCTAATTTTGTATAGATATTTTATTTAAAAATGAGTAGGTTTTCATAATACTTTTGAAGGGGTCGGCCCTCTGGGTCTAGGTTCACCCTACAATTTTTTCGCAAAAATGTCTGTTTGTTTCGAAAGAGCATTTCAGCCGCTCAACCGATCGTCATGACATTTTTACCATGTATAATTTGCATGTCCAGGACCAACCTTACAATACTCTGGAAGGTGTTGAAGCCCGGATCGTCTAGGGGCCTAGGTACAAATTTTTTCTAAACATTTTTTTTAAATGTTTGCACGGGAATTCCATAGACATATTTACAAGGCTCATCCATCAAAATAGTCAACTGTCGAAGCCGCGCAACTAATCAGCCACTTATCAACCATTGGAGGCAACTATGAGAGATACAGGCCAGATTTAACATCGAACGTCTCTTAGCATAATCATACTTCAATGCCATATTGTCATTGCATCATATACAACATGTAACAGCATCGAGTATTAGAAAACTTCACGATACTCTTGTGGAAATTTTGCAAAAACATCGAAAACCTGAAGTTAGACGATCCATTTGAAGCCCTCATCATACACTTTATGGTGGAAAAAGAGGACTCAGATACAATGGAGAGATATGAAAGCAGCTTTGTTCGCCCACGCGAGATTCCTAAACTTGACAATTGTCTGGAATTTTTAACAAGAACATCCCGGGACTATTCAAACCAGTGGCCAGCATGCCACGGAAAAGTTTCTTAAACGCGAAGAGCCTCAGCACATCGGCGGCGGAGAAATGCAATGTGAACAACTGCAAGTATTGAACTAAACAATTATTACTGCAGTCCTTAGATTAAAGTATATATGTTCCACGTCACTGAAAGGTGGCTGAAGTAATTATGATTCCTAAACCAGTTAAACTGGCAAACGATCACATCAAAATTATTTGAAAAACTGTTGCTCAAGAGAATCAAACCTGTAATAGAAGAGATATGCTGAATTCCACCACACTAATTTGGGTTTAGAGAAAATCACTCTACAGTTGAGCAGGTTCACAGAATAACGGATGCCACTTGAGAATAAGAAGATATAATCTAGGACTATAGGGGCCTATAAGGGCTTGCATTTAAACTGCATCGAAACCTAAGCAATTTTATCAAATTCTTAAATCCTACATAGCAGATCGACACTTTAGAGTCAAATTTGAAAGCGAGTACTCTGAACTAAAAGTAATATCAGAAGATATACCGTAAGCTAGAGTACTTGGACCTATTCTGTTTATACTTTAAACGAGAGATTTACCGAATATTCAAAGTACTGCAGTAGCAACTTTTGCAGATGATACAGCTATCCTAGTAGTAGGAAAAGATATATCGGAAGCAACAAGCAAGCTTCAAAATGCAGTTAACACTGTGAGAAACCAAAATGGAAACCGTACTCAACTCGAACCAAATTCTATATGGAAAGCCTTGATTACACATCAAGATAAATTCAAAATAAATCAAATTCAAATTCCCTTCAAAAATATCAGGGAGAGTTAAATATCAAATATAAGAAAATGTATTCGCTCATGGGTAGAAATTCTGAGCTCTCAATACACAACGAATTGTTTCTGTACAGGCAAATGCTAAAACCAGTATGGACCGATGGTATCCAACTTTGGGATTGTGTCATGAGGGATTATGAATGCCCCATAGTACATTAGGAACGACAACCTTCATAGGGACTTGAAGATGGAATACGTCACCGTTGCAATAAACAAGCACGGAAACACGTACAGCGATTATCTCCGTCGTATGTTGGACAACACAAATGAAGTGAGGAGATTCTAAAGGCAGAAACCACGGGAGCTGGGTAGTTCTAATTAGAATAAGAAATTACTGTAAAATAAGTAACCAATAGGTTACTCATCCTAAACCGAGAAAATAATTTAAGATAGATAAATTAGTCGATGATCTTTGAATCAGTTGTAATATTGAGTAAATAAATAAGAAAATAAAATAAACAGAATGAGAACACAAACACTTGCCGGGTACTCGTACTAAATATATTATCGAAGCCGTGGGCAATAGCTGAGGAAATGTGGAAACGGAATGGAAGAAAAGCCCAAGAGAATAAGTACAATTGTCTGTGGTAATGAAATCTGTTAATAAACATCAAAAAGAAGAAGGAGGTAAAGCATATCCCAAAGAAAAAATATTAGCCAGTTCTCTTGAAGAACCACAGCCATTGCTGCTATTCAGTAGTGATTTGAATAATAAGAGAATGATTTGGGAGGCTAATTGGGGGTATATTTAGGTGTTTTGACCACGATTAGGAACCGAATATATTTTTCCAGAAGATCTAATAGATATGCAAGACAAGCGCGTGCTGAACAAATAGCAGCAGATAAGAAAAAAATTGAAGATTGACCAAGCCTCTCAAGAAATTCCTGTTGTCAAACATAAAGACTGTAAAAATGCACATCACAGGCAGATTGTTTTTTCGATACCTGTATAGTAGAGGTTGCAAAAGCAAATAATGCTTATGATCCACAAACAGATTACCAACCAATTGAATTTCAGGTAGGTGCTAGGTGTGCTATTCCAGGAAGCCTGATTTTTTAAACCATCTGTTTTAGTTTATGAACCAAATGGTATAGGAGATGTGATACCTTCAAATGCAATACTGGTATTTGAGATTAAAGTGGTGGATCTGCGCTAGTGCGTTCCATAAAAACCATATCCTCATAAGGCTAATTTTAGCGTAAGACACGCTGATAGGCTGTCCTATAATTTGTAAGATCTCCCAACTCCCATGAAGTACTGTCTCAATCTTAATCTGTAAAAAAAGAAGCGCTGATAAAAATTAAAAATTGTTTAGATAAAATGAGCATGATATTTTCATCTTCAACTCCTAAAAGAGCGGAAGTCGATCCGACAACTAGTTTAATTTCTAATAATTTTTAAAGGGTAGGTAAGCTAAATTTTTACAGGTCGAAAATTTTTAACCCATTTTCATAAATCCTCCTACATTGGGCGTGCTACTCCTGTACAACAGAACACAGCCTGGTCAAATGACATCATTTTAGCCTAATTTTGGTCTTTAGGCTAAGACTCTATTAGGTCTTGGCTTTGTTATGGTTATATTTATTTATCTTAGCTGCATCGCTTAGTAATCTTTTGTCAAATGCAAGCAGTTTATGCGATGATAGCGTATCGAGCCTAGCGATAGTGAAATACTTTATCAATTTCGTTACTCACGATATGTATGTCGTTTCAAGCTCAATAATCATTTGCATTTAAACATAACCTGTGGCTAGGCCAGCAAGTCACTTTTAGTTAGAGAAATCAAAAGTACCAACGACTTGCAGAATTCTTGGTTTAGTTCGCATCAAACAAATCGAAGAGTTTTCAGCGCAAAATGCTTAAAGTTATTCTTACTTATAAACAAATTTTAAACGTCCCCTAGACAACGTATGAACTGTTTTGTACAATAAAAATAGCCGTTTCGTCATGAAAATGTCGTTATTGACTCACTATGTTCACGTATAATTTTATTACATCGAGACGTTGGGAGTCATTAAGTTAAAATTAGTTTATAATGCTTTAAACTTTTTATTATTTTTTCAAAGTGTACCGTAGTTTATGTAGGTAGGATATAGATACGCTCATAGACTAACAAATTCTTTATCATAATAAATTCGTCATCTAGTTAATGAATTTCCAACATTGATTTAATGTTGTTACAATAACAAAATTTTTCACCATGGGCCACCCCCCTCCTGGCGGCTTTGAGTGCGATACTCTATCTGGGCCCGGCCATTCCAATACAAAAATAAACAAAGGCCTTCGGTTAGCTTGAACATACTAGAATGTTATGCCAAAAATTTTACTAATTCTCGTTAAAACCTCCACGTTACGCACTGTATATCCAAATGAAATTGTATTGTACCCGTATTTACTTGTTTAGCGCAGATTAAAAATTATCAGAAATACACTAAACTGAAAATGACTAATTTTAAAGTCAGTCGCACATAAGTTTTGTATATTGAGTTGGTGAGAGATGAATTTAAAAAATAATCAAAATATTATAATTACAAGAAGATAGCACATAGCACCGACAGTAAAGGTGTTAATTAAACTTTTTGAACCGGCAAAATGTATTATGTACTTGTGAATGTGCGACTACATCCGCAGTGTTTTCCAAACAAAAAATTGAATTTTAATTTTAAAAATAGAAATTTAATTTTGAAAATAAATTAAAAAATTATCTCATGTGCATAAATTCTAAAATCGAGCGCGAGGGGTGAACGAATTTTGTATAATCCAAAACGTTGTTGTCGTTAAAATGTGCACAAAACTACTTTACACTATAAGACAATACATCTGTAGTTTTGTTTATATTTATTATTATTTTATTTATACACGTTGGCTGATCCGTGACGTCACAACACATCGTCTTCACTATTTTGCTTCTTAGGTATTTCTTGCTTCTTGTTATTATGTATTTTTTTTGTATTATGAAATAGAATTCACTTCTGAATAAGTAAACTATAAAAATTTGAACTCTTGGATAATCACAAAAAATTTCCAATAACACTTATTTATGATTTATTTATAGCATTCGATTAAGATTGGTTAACAATAGTAATAATACACAAAACAATAAAAAAATTTATTACACGTTATAATCGATGAACTTCAATCGGGCTTTAAAATGAACCGCAACAATCGAAATGTGATTAATTTTGTTATTCTACTTATTACTCATTGATTATAAACTAAACTAAAATAAGAAATTTACTGTTCGAATACACTGCACGATTGAAACGAGTTGACTCGTCGTAACAGACTGAAAAATTTTATTTGTCGAGCTCGAGACGTACACAAAATACAACCACAAAAATAATGATCAAGTTCAAAAATGTTTTTTATTTGTAATTTCTGCGTCTACATACGATCGGTTCGATCGAAAACCTTCGAGTTTCTATTTAGGTTTTATATTTTAAAAACAAAAAGAATATCATTTTATGGATGGGTAACCAATCCCTTGATCAGCACGGTTGTACTAACTATTATGTGGAATAAACATGTTTATCAGCATTGTGGTTTGTTTACATAGAGAAATGCATGTTTGTGGCTTGGTGGACAGTTTCCCTTCTAACGTATTAATATATTTTTTCATCAGCCTCGTTCCCTCAATCTTGACGTCAGATAACTGATTCCAGCGACTTGACGAAATTGTTTTGTTACGAATTTGCCCTTTCAAATCCGGTTCGTATCGCTGGATTACGAATCAGTTATAAATTTGACGATTTACAACACCAATTCTCGCAATTTACACCTCCGCCGGAATATTCCCGAAAATACCAGAAATAATTTGTCACATACTTACAAAACTACCGTAATACTTACACCACTGGAATATTCCCGAAATATTCCTAAAATAATTTTCCCAAAATAAACTGACACTAAAACACCACAACAAAAATGTCCACAATTATTTATTAATTCGCTTTCACACTATGTCCACTTAACACTGTTTATTACTTTCCAGCTACTCACCCTCGCTTTTATTCTTTCGCTTACCGCATCTCCGGAATTAGTAATGTTCTCGCAAGATCTTTCGTGAACTTTCGGTTTTGATCCACACTAATACTGCTATAATCTGCAATACCACAAAACTATTATGAAACTATCTCTAATGATACTACTTAAACCTAGATGTCACTAATATCACAAACAAATTGCCATTAATTTTCTAACGTTTAAATTAGTAATTTTCGGTGAATAAATGTCTCACCCTTGCCGAATTAATTGCCTATCAAACCAATAGGCTAGATAGTAACAGTATTATGTCTCAACCGAGGCAGAAAACTAGGTAGTCTTTATCTCAGCCGATTTGTTTAATATACTGTTATGAATTTGCCCTGTCAAATCCGATTCGTATCACTGGATTGTGAATATCGTTATAGTTTTACAGTTACAACAACAATACTCGTAATTTGCATACTTCTGAAATATTCAAGTAAATACCGGAAATAATATCTAGATAATTTTCTAATATTTACATTACTACTGGAATATTCCCGAAACATTCCGACAACAATTTTGCCACTTTTATTTTACCAACACTAAATCACAACACAATTTCCACAATTATTTATTTATTATTTACAACATTTACAATTTTTAATTACACTACTATTTTCACTTATTAATTTCCAGTTACTTCCTTTCGCTTTTAACCTATCGCGTACCGAATCTCCTAAATGTCATATCAAGACTGACTGATTGTGTTTGCTGCACTCGTATTTAAAAATCAATCAAATATTCCAGATTTGCCTAGATGTTTTGTTCGACACTTTTATAATCTGCTACACAATAAACTGATATAAAATTGTTTAGTACTACTACTAAAACCCAGATGTCACCACCAAACTAACATAAATGAAAATAGTTAAGTTCTAAACCTTAATACAGCAATTATTGTATAATACATGTACACGTTTTGTCAACCCAATAGGCGAGATGGTAACGTTGCTCCCCACCTAAGCCTGTTCGTACCCAACAGGATCCAAACTACCGCCTCTGTAGGTTAGATCGTATAATGCAAACCAATACAACTTCAACATTAGTCTTGCGATGCCATTCATTAATGCTGTTGTTCACTTGTTCTCCATGTTCAACCACTCCTTCATGATAATCCATTCCATCATTGCTTGCACGTCACGCTTCTCTTCTACCTTCGGCACCACCTGCTCACTCATTTCTTCATCCATATTGTTATCCTTGTAAACAGCCGCCCCCAGTAGTTTAGTATCAATGTCGTTGCTCCATATTCCTGGGGATCCATTACGAAATTTTCGACCCCGTTTTATCGAAAATTTGCGACACCTAAAAATTTAATTAGTTTAATTATAAAAAATTTTCGAAATATAATTTTATTGAGATTTTTCTATTTTCGATGGCATATTTTCTGACAACGTCGATATTGTCGAGAAAAAAACAAATTTTATAATAGACCCCTGTCGCAGTATTTTGGTAATTCCCCGAGAATAGGGAATAATTTTTGTTGTTGTAGCAATTTCCCAGAAATGTTTTCCCAACTCCCCGTTTTTTTAAAGTTAATTATGTCAATTGGGGAATAAACTTACGAGAAAATAATTTAATTATCCGCGGTCGATATGCGACCGCAATAAAACAAGAAAACAAATATCTAAAAATAATTGACTGCGTTAGTACGTTTAGTTTAAAAGTAAATTTTGTTTGTTAAAGTGAAAAATTGGATATTGATATTTCCAATTTATATTACCAATTTTCAAGTATAAATTTTCAGCCATAATATACCTATCAGTAAATACAAGAATAAATTTCCGTTATATTCTATTCCCAGTTAATGCTTTCGTAAAATAGGTAAGGAATAGTTTTTCCCCAAGAAACATTTTTCCCAAAAGCCCGAATACACTTTGGGGAAAATGGAATGAAACTGCTAGAAAATTTAAGATTTTTATTCCCCGGGAATTACCAGAATAGTGTCACTGGTCGATTGTGCATCCCATCCATGAACCATCTTTCATACTGTTCATCCTCCTTATGGTTCTTGTTCGCTCTTGCTTTCCTTCATTTCCTATAATCACTTTGGGAGATGTGTTCTCCCACGCATCTCCCTTTCATATATGGGCCGTTGCAAAACACATATGGCCCACGCTGAACAACCCCATCTTATGAATTGCCAATCGCCAATCCCCGCTTCCGATGACTCTCGCGTTCCTAAGAGTTTCAATTGGTGAACAATCTCAAATTTTCACTCGCCTTGGCCGATAACTCCTCCAGATACATTTCAATGTTCTGTCTAACGAACACCGTTCCAACCATGAGTTGCATCACTCCACAAGTCTCAATTTATTCCGCCCGGTTTCCATTCATTTTATGTCTCTCTAAACCGTCTAAACGTAGCTGCCACCATTGCTCTTCGGAATCATTCGAAAGCATCTCTGAACCTGCAAAGAGTTTCTCATTTTCTTGTAAGTCATGCTTACCGACATCATCATTGCAACCCATGTTTAATTTTTATGTTAACCTCGACACCTCTAGCATCATCATCATCATCATCATTTTCATCAATTTTACCATCGTTCGTTACATTAACAATCCTTGCGCCAAAATCGTCGAAATCATCCCCATCAGGCAACGAGCTGGCTCAGCTGTTCGGCTTATTACAACAGCTATTTCCAACACCTGCTCATTATCGTTCTCTAAATGCTCGACTTTCTGCACCGCATCACCTAAATCATCGCTTTTGCCAAATATTATGTCTTTGCATTTGAACCAGTTTCTTCTAGAATTGTTCATTGCCTATTTTGATTTCTTTAATTTCTTGTTTCATTTCTCGCATCAAATCTATTATTGTTTGTTGTGTTCGAACACGTTGTTCGACGTTCTCTTTACACTGTTGAACAAACTTTTGAGTTTTAACAGCCAATAATTGTGTCATATCGAAATTCCCAGGTAGCCCGGGAACCGTCTCCACCATCTCACATTTATTATTTAGTTTTTTCTGTATTACCTCTTCGAACTCATAATTATCCGGGTCTAGCGCTTGCTCGTCCATAGCCTCACATAGTCGTAATATTAATTCAATTTGCAACAGTTGGCAAATCACGCCGCTTTAATTATGATTTTAACTAACTCGGTAACCGTTAAATCCTTAACACCTATCTTCAAATATTTGCAATCCTATACCGCTGTCACCAATTGTTACGAATTTGCTCTGTCTAATCCGGTTCGTATCACTGGATTGTGATTATCGTTATAGAGTTTGACGGTTACAACAACAATTCTCGTAATTTACACACTTCTAGAATATTCGCATAAATACCGACAATAATAGCCGTATAATTTTCAAATATTTATGTTACTACTGGAATATTCCCGTAATAGTTCGACAATAATTTTGTCACTTTTATTTTACCAACACTAAATCACAACTACAAATAATTTCCAAAATTAGTTATTAATTCACTATTTACACCATTCCCTATTTACACCATACACTATTTACACCATATACACCGATTGAATATCCAGATTCGCCTAGATGTTCTGTTACTGCTAATACACACGAAGGCCCATGAGTCCGGTCTATTTCTTCGTTTTTACTCTTTATACCCGTTTTCAGAAAACCGGTTTAAGGGGTAAAACGAAGAAAAGACCGGTCTATTCCATTCTCTTGTAGATTGGGTATTCCAGACTTTCATAATCTGCTACACAATAAACTGACATAAAATTCGTTAGTACTACTACTCCTAGATGTCACCAACCTCGCATAAAATATAATAGTTAAGTTCTAAACCTTAATACAGACATTTATAGTACAAAACGTTTCGTCAACCCAATAGGCGACTGTTTAGTAGATTTTGGAAATTGGTTTGTCATACTGAGAGAACATCAGTCTCATTTGTTCTCAGCCCTCCATATTCGTTTTTTGATAGCTGTGAATCTTGAATGTAAGTCTTAAGTAAGATTTTTGGCTTTGATAAAACAATCTCCCGAGTTTTACTTTTTCGCTTGGAAGCTAATGTTTTTTCTGACTGGATAGATAGCCACTGCTCCTGCACTTATATTTGAACAGAGCACGCATATGGTTTGTGTCAATGTCCGTACCTCTACAGGGTCTAACGTCAGTAATACCGGTGGATTATTTTTCCGATATCATGATCTGATCAAGCTGATTTTGCGTTCTTACATCATTCGATTGCCACGTGGTTACACGTAATTTTCTTACGTTCTTACGTTTTTTGAGCGTAATCTAACCGTTCATATCTGGATATTCATGGGGCGGAAGTCGATGATATATTGCTGCACTCGTGAGAGCACTCACCGATGAACGAGAAATCCGACATCAAATTTTCCTCCATTCTGATGGTCACTGTAAAGGAGAGAGAAGGTCCGACTCCTGGACCATCTAAGGTCTTATAGTACTAACATGTTTAGTGTGTAACTTTTCGCCTGATGCAAAAGGTTCTGGACATCTCCATGTCTTAAAAGGCTAAGCACGTTCTGTGTTTTCATTTTTAAAGCGTTGTTCGTATATGATTTCCGAGGTCGTTGTTATGATGAATCCGATAAATTAATTCGAGGTGTTTGTTTTATAACGAGGGTTTATAACGAGATGATTTGGTGTGGCTCACAACTCTCACGCACTTTTGCATATGTGAGTCAAGTACACGTTATCTTGAACACGTTTGTAAAGAAAGGAAGAATTTATAAAGCCTGGCAAGTTTGCCATCTTCAGAAAAAATTAAATTGAATTCGATCATAAAGGATACCATTTGAAAAAGATCATTTTGAGATCTCATTGGTTTTCGAGCATTCAACAGAAGTATCGCGATCTTTAAGCCTCGGAATAACACGCAAACCAAAATTATAAGATTTGTTTTCAGCTTTGGTCTGATTGCGAGTCCGAATATAAGATGCTTGCGGGCCAATCAAGAAAAGAGAAGCTTACAAAATGAGAACGAATTAGGAAACAAAAACGATTCCAATGAAATTGACATCATAGGATTCATAAAATCGCCAAGAGATTGAGAGGACGGAATTATGTTCTAAAGTAGAAACGGCACAATTAATGAACCTCCTGGAAGTCCTTCTCAATGGATACAGGAAGCTAACCAGGACATCAACATATTTTAAGACCAAATCAATTATTAAATTCATTCCACCAGTCATAATGTTGGGGAAGTACCACCAATAATCTTTTACAAATCCCTTAACATTATCCTAAGCATCTTAGTGGTTAATTTTTTTCAGATCTGGGTACCTCGAGTAACGTGATGAAGAATGAACTACTGCAGCCCATCGTTTTAAGATCACTGACACGTGTAAGTGAAAAGACAATAAAATTTGCATGCTGAAAAAGGTTCCCCATTTCTCCGGTTCGCTTTAAAGAAGGCTTCAGATTCTCGATTTGATTTGTAGAATCACGCTCTTGAGGTCAAACAAGTTTTGGTCGTTTTTAGAAAAGGAAACCCACCAAACAATTGGGTGTCCCACCGCACATTAAATTGTATTACTACGACAGAGATAATGGACATCCAGTCTCCATCATGACAAAATTACGTAGGGCTTGCTCGTTCAACTTTACATAAAATTCAGAACCTTATTGACTCAGCTCGAGAACTTCCCATTGCACATTACAAATTTAAACCAGCGGCATTACTTAAATTGACTGACATGATGATTCAACCAGCAGTAGTAGATGTAAGTAAGATCCGCGGCTGACAATTTTATAACGTGTAAATATAATTTAAATGAGCAAAACAACAAACCTCATCCACCATTATCTGATTTTCGACCGGCTCCACCAATTACGATAAAATTGAACACCTGCCGTGCAACAAGGCAGGTACCACTTTCTGTCATCAATGCCGAATCCGTAATTTATTTTACAACGTTGATTACAATACTGGAATCAACTCTGCCGTATCCGAAGCCAATCTAAGATCCACGACACATTTAAAAAAAAACAATCGTTCTTTATATACAATACATAATTTAGACAATACATAATTGATTTTATTTAGATCCTGGATAGGTGAGATAACTAAATTTAAAATCATTAATTTTCATTTTCTTATCAGCGAGAAAATCATAATCATCATTATCCGTATCATGTGATCCGGATTCCAATCGTTTACGTTTCATGACCGCCAGTGATGATGCGTGCTCCTCGACCGTTTTGTTATATTCCAAATATAACGGGCTTATTTTTAATTTAAGTCGTTTTAGTAGACATGGATCGAACGGAAAATATGTCTCTAATGTTTCATCTGGCCGCTCATTGTCATTCGCATATACGGTAGTTAAATGTTTTCGCGAATTTTTTTCTATAATCGTATGGCAATAGGCTAACTGATGTGCGCGGGTAATTCCGGCAAATGCTTGAACTATCGACGGAAGACAAACACGTAAGGGATTTAAAAAGCACGATACAAGCGAGGATAATTGTAGCGATTCTAGATAATTTAAATTTGATTTGCCGTCTGTTAGCTGTCTACTGCGAAATGCAATCACATAAAATATTACTTGGCAGACGGAATAAAATACTAGGTTACCTTTGATTGATAGATTTGTGCGTGCCGAATCACTACGTTTTATATACTGATGGGCCCAGACACACATTTCATTGAGCATTGCTTTTATCACACGAAGGGGTATAAAATTGGCCCGGGCCAAAAAGCTACCGATATAACTGATTGAGGTTTGTCTAATATTAGGTACGACATTCGGATCGCAAACATTGTGCCACAGATCTTTGAGAAACTGTTCGGCATATCTTTGCTTAGAACTGCACACAAAAAAGATTATGTATTGCACATGATACGGATTATGAGATGGAATTATTACATTACGGAATAAAAGTAAAATTAATTTGAACAGCTTATCAATCTGGACGTCATCACACTTTGAATTATTATCGTTCGACAGATTTACGAAGAACTTTTTATCGAGGAACATCATGAATTTATTTAGGCAAACATCAAGTGTTTCGGCAATTGGATGTTTCATACAAAGCTCCGTATTTTCAACCTCCATCCCATTCTCTATGTATTCGGAATCTTCAATATCGTTCCGGGAGGCATGTGTATCGAGCACGACTAATTTTGTCAGCAGTACTCGAAGAAGATCATTTTCGAAATTTGGTTTGAGTTCAATAAGCTGGATTATGTTATGAATATAACATGAAGTAACGTGTGATGGGCGCTTGTAGAACGGGAACATAAATTCGATCGATTCCAACATAATATCGAATGCCCTGCAATGTTTAAATATAAACTAAGATTTAATATTTATTTAATATACTCTAAAAGCTTACATTGGGATAAGCTCGACCAACCGGCCAAGTGTGTTGATCGAAACCGCCAAAATTTTGTCTAGCTCTTCAGTCGGTTTATCGTTCACCCAATAGTCTATATCGTCATCGCCTAGTATCCATACTGAGACAAGATGCTTGACAATCATACCTGTGTATTTATTGTGCGCAGTCAACAAATCGACCAGGAACTGTTGATATTCGCTTACTATCTCGTCGCTCTTTAACAAACAATTCATATCCAATATTTTTTGTACAACATTACCAAATTTAGGTTGCAATAAATGTACAAAGGTTCGTATTTCTTTGAGAAGTTTTAGTAAATCCTCATCGCTAATCCCTTCCTTATCCAAAATCATCAGATACTCATCCAAATCGGTGAACTTTTCGGTTTCTATTACCCTATAAATAATATTCTCCAGATTTCGTTCTTGTAACGACCCGAAACGTACCCGCAAATGAGCTCGACTTTTAAAACCATCACGTTTCTTAATTTGTGCTGCATGCTGACTAGGTGTCAAGGATGAATATGTTGTCTTGATCGTAGACATTTTTTAGGTTATAATTTCGGCCTCAAGCAACTTGAATTGCACAACTACACGTAATTTAATCCGATTCGTTTTAAATCACACACTATTCGTTTACTAAGCAAATACTCCTATTTGTTTATGTTATTTTAGTTTTATGTCTTAATTTTGTATTAATTTTCCACAGAACACGTTTTTTCATGTCGACCGACAATAATTTCCTAGTTTTTGATTCGTTTTAGGATTGTTTTGCTGTCAAAATCATGTACTAAAAATCAAGAGTTGGAAAAAATCTAAAAGTATTACATCAGTAAGAATGTTTAATAATAGGTGGCATTATTATTCGCAATTAGCAAAGTTACTTTTTATAGTGCCATCTAGTTAAAATGTTATTAAATTTATTTGATTTATGGCTGCTGTCGTTAAATTTGTCGCATAAATTAGCTTTTGATGGTGCTTGCTCATTTTTATTTTAGGCTGATTTATTGGTTGGTTAGTGATGTAGTTTTGATAATATTTGGCTTTATATTTTCACAATATATTACCAAGCATTAAAATGGACGGTATAATTTATGCGAATTTGACAATGATGTGATGCGAATGAACGATAAAATGTTATATTTATTTTGGTGTGTCTGCGTGTTATCTCATTGATTCATCAGGTGGATGGCATAAACCATGAAATTTTCTAAAATTGTGTCCATAAAGGGATTTGTATTTAGTTGTTTCCACGGTGCTCTTTCAAATACATCGTTCCATAAAATGGGCCTAATTTGATGTTTAAATTGTTCAACAATATCGATGTTGCCTGGGTGAATTCTGAGCTCGAAACGAATGCGTACTTCTTACATCCCTCTCTTTTTACCAGGAGCTTCCCTAATCAATTCCCACCCATCCAGAATTTTTTTAGTTAAATTTGCAGCTAAATTTACTGCTAAAGCGATTTATTATCTTCGATTTTATCAGAGTTACGCTAGATTTGAAAGTGAACCGAACTGGCTGATGGTAACCAGATTATATAAAAAAGGTGGCTTGGTGGTGCTCATTCCGTTGGCGTTTGATGCGAGGTGTATGGAGTTTTGGCTAATGGTTCCACGATGTATATTATTATAGATTTGTTCATTGAAGTCACCCAAATCAATATTTTAATGGAGAATTTTGCTAAAAAGTCTTTCGGGATGGCCTTAGAAAGTGTCTGTGGTATGTCCTGATGTCAGAATTTTACATCAGTTGTGGCTTATACATTCTCAAATCATATGTTGAAGGGTCAATTTGAGTTTTCCTTTATGCTAAAAATAATATTTATTGGGGAATGAAGTAGACATTAAGCAGCACCGTTTCTTGCAGGTTTCTCAGATATTTGTGGTGCCTAGGTTATGTGGTGTGCTAAACCGAAACAAAGCGCTAACTGAGGCGAGCTAATATTCCAACCTGCCAGACTCGCGCTCAATATAAAAACTAGTTTAGTATCTAACGGTGCATCTGGATAGCGAGCGTGCTTCCTCGGATCAAGCAAGCTTATTTGTGTTTTGTTGATCTTTCCATTGAATGACATTTTGTTTACCGCTACTCGTGAGAAGTAACCTATGCATCTGAATTTGCATGGCGTGTTAAAAACGGAATGGTCATTTAAAATCAGCGAACTATACCAGTAAATAGTAGCCCAGTTGTGAGGCCTCACCTGATGCAAGGCTAGGTTGGATCCTAGCGGCAACCTGCGATTCAAAACAGATTCCAGAATCAATAGGATAAGCCGTGGTTTTTAATAGCTAAGCGTTAGATATATGCAGCCACAGACACAAGAGGAAGTGAAACCACTTTATTTTGTTTCGCAGATGTTTTGAAAGGTTTATACCTAGCGTTCTGCTAGCATGAGTTAGATAATGCTGTAGATAGTGTGGTCCTTAAAACCAAGAACGGATACTGCTCAAAATATTGAACTTGGTAAGTGTTAGTACCCATCTTGAAACAATGCGCGGAAAGATCGAGACAAATCTCGAGTGTAAGCAAGGCGTTACACCGCTTCCAAATTCATTTAAAAGTAATTTGGTTTAGATTTGGAACACAGATGAGGTTACAACAAAGGAGGATGTTGTTATCGCAATAATGTGGAATGATATTGATAGAATACATACAGCTGAGTTAGGTGCCGTTAGAAGCCCGACCATTGATCAACTTCATGGAAAAGCGGGGATGATTTATCACATCTTACCTACAGGTCCTACCGGCCAAACGGCAAGAGTTTGTATGAAATGACCACAGTCTCTTCTATATAAAGAATAAAGTATAAGTATACTACTGTACGATATAACATTGGCAGGTGACTATGGCGGAAAAATCGCAATCTTGAAACGTGATGATCCAAATAAAATTCAATTCATGTAGAGACATTGTTAGATGGCTGCATACCTAAATTGCAAATTCTGGATCTTGGCCTCTCAACAAAGGCAACACGTATGGTAGAATAGGGAGAATATAAATATTTTGGGACTTGCGATTCTTGTATGCGCATCGATTTAATCCGACATATACCTGAAAAATTCTTCAAAATGCGAGATGGCATTCAAAAGCGTTTGTTTTCTATATAGGCCTATGCTCCGAGACACCCCAACCTTTTTTACACCACCAATAATATGTTACAGCGTCCAAAATAATGTTAATCGAATGACGACTGCTTACTAGTCTGCTGGTGGAATGAGGAAATGGCACTGTTCCGGCGAAGGTGCATTAGATTTAAACGTGATTCCAAACATCACAGAAATACTAACTCCTCTTTCACCTTACAACAAATACACAGGCAGGAACGAGGCACTGTAATAGTGGTTATTAAACAAAACGGGATGCGATGATCTAGGGCTCTCTGTGGTGAAGTTTCGATAGCTCGTGGAGTAGTTCCTACAGGCTATCGTCTAATATGTAATACGGAGGAGTACAATGGAGGTACTTTTATCGAAGATGCCGCCATATTTCGTAGAACTAAGGACCAGATCCTTTCCATTACGGTGTGAGATTAGAATAAATGTAGGTTTACCAAAACCAAGTACTCTTGGTGTCGTGTAAATCGTGTAAATTTAGACCCAGACTGGTGGTTTGGAAGTTTTTTAAAAATGCTTTGGCATGTCATGCGGCTTATGGTTTTCAATGATTTGTACTTTTGTTGGCTAATTTTAGTAAACAAAAATGTTTACTTCGCATGGTTTTGATAAAACATTGAGCTTTTCCATTTTAAAACTAGCAGAACCGAAATCTAAAAGCGGGTCAAAATTCCGGTCAAAAAGTCCTATTTAGAAAACAAAGCAAGATCAATTGACACAATTAATGAAAGGCTGTCTGACAACTTAATGAATGTCATGCTAAATGAATTGGAATGTCCAGTGTTTGTAAAATGTGGGTGGAGTCCAAAACTTTTTGATGCTGCATTTGTATTTTTTTTACTCCCATCTGCTTCGCGATTTCCTTTATATAGTTTTACCTTATGCCATGGCCAGTCAATTCGAGGACGTACGGCGGCTATACGTTTGTGTGAAAAGTTTCCGATATATAACAAGACATTTTATCGTCAAATTTATCTTTATTTCTCTACATAGTCTCTGTCTATACACTTCTCCCAGCGATGGTCCCAGCTCTTCAACCGGTCCAAATAATACACATCGTCTCTCTCTGTAAAATAGTTGTTTATGAATGTGATGGCCTCTTCATTCGACAAAAGTCTGTGTTCTCTGAGCGCAAGTTTTAGCTTAGGGAACGAAAAAACGACGCTTGGGGCTAGATCTGGTGAGTAAGGACGGTGGTCAAGCACAGTTCAAACAGTATAGTTCATGGATTTTTCCCATGGCAACCGCTGAGGTGTGTGACGGCATATTATTTTGGTGGAGCGTGCTGTGTGTATTATGCTCCTGTAATGTTTTTTCTCTTTTGAAGATAATCGATTACGATAACTTCATGACTGTAACTGAAAACAGACGTCATGATTTTCTCAGCCGAAGGAACAGCCTTTGATTTTTTTTGGAGATGATTCCCTCTTGGTAGTCTACTGGCTATATTTTTGAATCTGGAGTGTAATGGTGTATCCAAGTTTCATCAACAGTAATTAGCCGGCGCCATAATTCTGATTTACTGCGCTAACAGAGCGTTGGGAATGTTCATTCGAACACGTTTCTGGTCCAAAGTGAGCAAACGCGGCACACAACGCGCGCAATAAGTGACAAACACGTTATTTGGACATATTCATAGCCTCCCCTATCTCTGTAACTTTAACTTGACAGTTATCTAATATCATTTGGTGAACTTGATCGATATAATCGTAATCGTTGCAATTTTTTAAATCCCGAAAGTTCATCGTCACCCAAGCTGCTACGGCCGCGTTTACATTCAGTTGTCCAAAATTTCATGGTGGTAAAAGATGGTACAAAGTCCTCTTACATAGCGTCCAACTCTTTTTTAATTTGCGTAGGCGTATTGTCTTTCAAAAATAAATATTTAATGACAGATGGATACTCGATTTTTTCCCTTTTCACAAAAACATTCACATCGACTCACTCAAACGATTGTTAAACAATAACGCATGAGCACACGCATGCTTTTGTAGGTCCGAGTTTCGTAGAACCATCTGCACATTGCATGACTCCAAACCAGCCTATAGTACTGGCATGGAAGATGGGTCAGCTCATGAGTTCTGCACTACAACAGGGAGTCATAGTTGTGTAATTGTGTTCATTGTTATCACAGATTGTATTCTGATGATGAAAATTCCCTTTTGCATTCTGCCGCTATCGGGATTCGAACCCGGTACCTTGCGATCCAAACGCCATAGCTATGACCAATGTGTCGTTTGGTCCAATGATGCAGAATTTGATTAGCTAAAAGAGAGTTTTAATTATTCACATGGCGCTAGAGCAGATTTTACGTCCTAAAATCGGTTTTGGTTCGATTTTCGATTTATATTCTACTACCTATAAGTGGAAAAATAAATGCTTTGTTGAGAACGAATGAAGCCTAAAAATTTTTAATGGAGCATTTAATTAGGACTTGATGATTCTTTAGACTCTTTTCTTGGTCAATTAGGTCCTGTTTTGCATTCAAATTGGATTTTCGACCCATTTATCAATTTTGATTCCACTGGCTCGAAAAATAAAATTCCAATGTTACGTTTAATGAGGCATTAGGCAACATGGAAGGGTTTCCTTACCTTACCGGTTTTTGGGGTTCTATGTCACTAAATGATTAGATAAAGGCCCAAAAATACAATCAACTCACCTGTTTACTCAACTTTACGGTAGCCTGCAGCTGATGTTGGCTCATTTAAAGCACTTTTAAGCACTATTATAAGAATTAAAATCTGGGTGTGCTCACAAGTACGTCCTGTGCGGTCGTCAAAATTGAACCGCAAGCGTGGAAAGCCGAAATGAGTCTCAATCAATGTTTAAATTCCCCTCGCGCTATTAACAACGCCCAACGTAGTTGGAAAATAAAACTAGAAGAAATTAAAATGTTAAATACCAGAGCACTGACCACAATCGACTAGATAATGTCATATCCGCTTCATATCCGCAGCAAGCGTTTAATTTCCGCAGCAAGCTTTTATAGCATATATGACGATGTTCTTAAACTCCAAGTAGCCAAGTAAAAGTTTGGTGATGATTTCACCATTGTCTCAACTCCTAAAAAGGTGAGAGGTGACTCGCACGGTGTTGGTGGACTTGACAAAGAATGAAACATTTTGTATCAACACGACCCAGATAATTTTCCAATATTTTGTTATTGTGATATTGTTCAGTGGTGGTGATTCATTCCTGGGGCATTAACCATTCATCACACTTAAACAAATTCACGGTTAATCTGTCAACTTGTCAATTGCCTTTTATAGCGAGATTTAGGCTGTAGTTTAGATTTGGTTTTGAGAAAATTGAATTTTTCATTAAAACTGGAACCAACAAGCAATTTAGAACTTTCCAATAAGCAATAACAAAAGCTTTATTAATAAATTATTTGATACATAATATATATTTAAGCATCAGACGCTCTACGATTTAGTGGCAGGAGTTTCATTTTCTTCCGCATATGTCATACCAGCTTCCCCTTTCGAATACGGTGTGTCACCATTCGTTTGAAGGAAGAAATCACCCGTCAAGCTGAAATAAATTAAAATTATCATAAACAGCTCACAGTCGATATTAAAATATTCACCTTGGATCAGCATCAATCCCCATATACGCAGGTACAGTCGCTTGTTCTACTTTACCAATTTTAAAATTCGCCCAATTTTTACATTTCACCGAATGGAATGAAGGACGGGTTCTCTCGTACACACTTTCGGCCCAGAACCACCACGATCGACGATGTGAACATAAATCTGTGTGAATAAGAGCTACATCAAGATTGAAACAAAATTATTTTAAATGTTTAATTGGTTGGAAAACCCGTGGATTAAAACTTTGGTTTTAGACGCCAATTGTTTGTGTTACGGTTTCAATTTTGAAATTGAGCTATAAAAAAAATCCAACACCGAAAAATTATTTGGTACCGCATAACTTACCATTATCGGATAAAAGTTTATAATTTCGTTTCGGACACCCAGGTTGTAATGTTTTACCACCATTCGGCCAAAAATCGACCGTTCCCGTACTAACCGGTGCACCGTACAGCCAAGCATCCGTGTGTATCACATCGACAAAATCGGCGTCATCTTTATTCAACGCTTTCACGATACCTGGATAGAACGGTGGAAAAGCTGGATCGAGTGCCGTAATCCTTTTAAGTTTTAAATATTTTTGCGATTTCTTATAAATCGTTCGACCAACCACGCCCGCCATTTGTCCGCCCAACGAATGCCCAACAATATGGAATGTTTTTATATTTAATCCTTCACCAACCATATCCATAATATGTTTACTAAGTGCGTCCCCTAATTGCAGCATATTTGGTAGAGCGTCCAATAAATAATTTCCCTCGGCCAATCGAGCCCAATCTAACACTAGTAAGTTATGATCGCCGCGTCTTAAGTACGCATCCACAATCGTTTGTATACTTTCGATTTCCATAAATTCAATGTAGCCATGGAAGTACAGTACCGTTGGTTTTGTCTTATCGAATTTATTGTGTTTGATAATGTTTTTGGCGTCTTCTATTGGAAATTGCGTGTTCTCACTAAACCTTGTACCGTGGAAGAAGTATATTTTGGCTGTGGTTAAATCGGCCGGTGCTGATCGTAATCCCAGCCATAATCCTGTAATCGAGAGGAGAAAGAAATGTTTTATATTTTATTGATTAACTCAGATATTTACGTCTTATTTATTAAACCACTCTACGCATTCGAAAACATAATTTATAGCACTCGATAAACAATTTTGTATTTCATGAGTTTCCATGAAAATTATGACAGAATTAAACTAATCGATTGATCGGTTATTTGATAGCAAGTCACCTTATCATTATGATAACCCAAAATTTTATTAATCAATTGATTCTCGGTAGTTTGATGCTTCACATATATTACGAGTATTACTCTAATTTTCTTTGTTGAAAAGCGAATGAGAAAATTATTTATGGAACTTTGATCAACCTTGTAAGAGACCGTTATGGAAAAGAATTTATCGGAAATCAATATTTGAAATTACTTCGGCAAATACTTATAGTATGTCTACTGTGTCATTGTCTAATTTACTAAATAATAATTAAAACGTGCGGCAGATGAGTTTGTTAGTGCTATTGATGCGGATAGTCGTGAGTATAGTTGATTTGAGAGTAATTACAAAATATGGATTCAAAGTTCAAGTTAATTAGCTGTGGACATGATAAAATTAATCTGTAGGAACCATTATAAGGATTTGAACCCAGTGTCTCGCAATTAAATCATCGCCGGGCTAGCTCCACTTGGTGGGTCGATATAGTTTAGGTCTAGATTGATATTTATTCCAAAGTCGTCTTCAAATATTCCTTGGACAAAAAGGTTTATTCCAATAACATATATGAACTACAGTAACGGAAAATAAAAACCCCGCGAAAAAATTAGGCCTCGCACCTTCTAGTGAAGAACCATGTTACAATAATGATTTTTAATACAGTTGGTGTTAAAAGAACGACAGAGAGTTTAAAAATATAAAAAATCGTGAATCAAAGCGACGTACAATCAAGGATACTATTAAGATCATTGGTTACAAGTGGTCTTAGTAAAATTTAGTGTAACTCATTTCTACGGAAGCCTTATTCAACCATATGTGTAGTGAAGTTTCCTCGAGTGGTTTTCATTAAATTCCCCACCTTGATTTAATCAATGAAGGTATGTCAATGTATCTGTATGTGGCTATCAATACACGCTCAGAGACAACACCACCATTGGTACAGCAACCGAAGCAATGTGATTGGCTTGAATTAATGAAAATTTTTTAATATTTGAAGGGCACGTCTCGAACAAACTAAATTTGGGTTTTAAGAACTACGCACAACTACTGTGCTTATCTCATGCAGACCAGTTTTATTTTCGTTTTTTTGTGACCCTATACCATTTGCACTAGCAAAGTCCAAACTTGTCTCGCTTACGAGCGCATTATTAGTACTTTTAGGCCGTGACAAAGGTCCCAAAAACATTAGGTATTCTATTTATTTACTTAAGGCAGATTTTCATGTAATTGTTACTTTTCAAGACCGGTGTCGTATATAATTCAATCCAGTAAACCAACAGCTGAGATCAAAGAATTTTCGTAACTGATGAATCAATTTGGCCTTTGAATATAACAGGAAGATGGTCTTGGTGTGAAACTGACTAGGGAATTAAGTTGGCAGTTGTACTCGTGTTACCTCTTTGCCACGGGGCAACTAGCTCACTACGGTATTTGTGGTGTGTTAGGATAAAACACGTACCGTGTTAATCGTACCGTCCTGATAAACAACCAGGCTGGGAGACCAGTATAAAGAAACCCAGTCTCTAACGGATAATCCGGAAACTGCCTTATCTGTATACTATGGATCTCTACACAGGTGGTCATTTCTTTCTCCGCTACCCGTGGGACAAAACATTGATGAAACTAGTAATACAAAAAAGGACCAAGGGCTATTGTAAACTGAGTAAATTTACACTAATGACAGTTCATTCCATTGTTTACAAGCGTACAAAAGCATTTTAGTGGGAAATATTCAGAAAAAAAGTTATCCGCAATGAAATTCAAGCGTAATAGTATGATTGCTCTATATTTGGCTGGAAAACGTCAGTCGCAGATTGTTAACCAGTTAAAACATCTGCATATGAATAAAATGTTTGTGTATCGATCGCACTATAAATTGTTATAACGATACTGGCAGCATTGCAAAACGCCATGGTGGTGGACCGAAACGCACTGCAACATCGCCGGATATCATTCGGAAGGTGCATGCCAAATTTGCTCAAAGATCATCTTGGACTAAAGGCCTTGAAATTCCATAAAACGGATGGTCTCACCGATGCTAAAAAAGTTAGAGTGGAAAGAGCAAAGGAGTTGTTACGCTTGCACGAAAGTGGCGATTTGCCGAATCTCCTTTTCTCGAGTCACCGCTCGTTATTGAGCAATATGTGAACAAGCAAAACGACCGGATTTACTTGCCCGGCCGTTCTACTGAAAATTTGGACCAACGGATTGCCACTCGAAACCAAGCGCCGCCGATGGTGATGGTTTGGGCCGCCGTAACGGCCGGCGAAAGCCGTTCACCACTCGTTTTTTTGGACCGTGGCATCAAGATAAATGCTCAAATTTATCGGGATCATGTGTTGGAGGGAGCGTTGAAGCCTTGGGCACAAAATCATTTCGGCCGCAGAGCCAGGACATTTCAACATAACTCGACGCCGAGTCATAAAGCGCGCGTCAATCAAGATTGGCTGAGAATCAATGTTCCGCGGTTCGTTTCCACTGCCGCTAGATTTATCGGTTTGGGGTATTTTCAAGAACAAGGTTGGGACAAAAAAATACCAAAGTGTCGATCATCTCACGCAAGCGGTTCGCCGGGAATGGGCCAAAATACCGCAAAGCCACTTTCGTGCTGCATGCAATAGCTTTGTCGGCCGTTTGAAGGCCATAATCGCGACTAGGGGTGGCCAAATCGAAAACTGTTAATGCAATTCGAAAATTTAAATATTTGTGAAGATTTTTTACTTTGATTCAATAAAATTCATCAAAAAATAAAAATTCTGTGGCGTTTTGTGTTGGTAACACTTCGTCGTGTCAGCCACCCTGTATAGTCCGTCTCAGAGGCCTTGCTGTTCTTTATGTTAGCAATGACACCGCTAACTTCCCGCTCCGTTGGATGGGTGTTAACAGTTTCGTTATTAACGGCAGTTGTTAATTCGAAGATTTGTGATCGCTAGTGATGTTGTCTGCGAAATTGTATTTCCATCTCTTCGGTTGTGCTTCATCTGTAGTTAAAATTTGACCAGAAGCATCCCTTATTGTTAGGATATTGGTGATTTTTCTAGCTGCCTGTCGCACGCAATGATTTTTTTAAGTACGCGCATGTTTTGGGTTGACCACTCCTTGCCATTTTTTATTTCTCGTGCCTTATCTCTTCATATTGGCATTTCAGCTATAACGTATTTTGTTGGCACATTTGCAACTTGAGTTGCCGGCGTAAGGCGTTCTTCAATTTTTTTCCTTCTTCGATTTGTTTCCATTGTTGCTCTGCTTCTTTATTGTTTTGGAGGCTACACTTGAGCGCTTCGCAGGATGTGTTTCTTGTGGCGGGTATTTTGTGTCGGTATCTTTTAATCTGTCAGCATTTGATTTTTTTCTGGATCCGTTTTACAGCGACAAGCTTAATTTTGGATTGTGATATTGTTAGTTGATGGTTACTTTGAATGTCTGCGCCATCTCATTGCACGGACATCTTGCATTGGCGTAAGAAACTTCTTGTTGATCAATACGTGATCTATTTGGTTCTTTGTTTTGCCATCAGGTGATCTCCATGTGTATTTGTATGTATTTTTGTATGGAATTTTTTTGACTCCTATGAATGGTGGTTGGTTTGTGATGCAGAAGTCGCTGAGACGTTCTTCATTATTATTATGCACAGAGTCTAATGCTCCTTTACACATATTGGTTATCAGATCGGTGTTCTCTGTTATAGTTTTCGCATTGAAATCTCCTTCTTGTATTAGCTTGATCGTTTTCTGTGTGTTCTTGTTATTGTGGCTTGCAGTTGTTCGTAGAACCCAGCCTTAATTGTTTCATCTGCGACTTTTTTGGAGGCATATCACTGAATATTATGGTTGTGTTTCGTAAGTTTGAAAGAAATCTTGTTACGTCTACGATTATTCTGCTATTGACTGGTTTCTATTCCACTAGTACCTTCTTTGCTTTAGCCGGTTTTGTTTTTCCATCTCACTTCACTGAGGACAAGAATTTCGATTTTGTAACTTTTCATTTCTTTCCCTAATTGTTCTAGCCTTGCTGCTTCTGTTAGAATTGTGATGTTCCAGTTTCCGATTCGTGTCCTTCGCATGATGCTGAAATATTATTCGCATTCAGATATAATTTGTTCTTTGATTGTTGATATTTCAGGATTATGGTAACGTACCTAGGATCGCCGTTATGGCTGGCCTGTACGCCTCTATCATATCATATCATATCATATCCAGTTTCCGATTCGTGTCTCTGTACGAAAACCGAGGGTCGATATTTGCCGGTTTTCACTATTTATTTTAGTATTTCTTTCTGTAATCATTTTGAATTCGGGTTAATGGATGATTGGTCCAATACTAGCCAACTCCCAGTGCTTCCGAGCAAGGTATACTAGCATGCCGGGGAGAAGGTAAAGGAAATAGAAAAAAGACCAAGACAAACAAACGTCTATAGATAATCAATTGGTGAATGTCTCGACCAAATCTAATCCTGAACTAACCTAAACAAAATAGATATCGCTTACATTAAAAACTCCCCACTTGTATTCTTGTTCGAGACAAGAGTAATCACAGTTCTCAGACAATTTTAGTCTGGAAAATCCACATTATCTGTATGGCACATTCTTTTTAAAACCAAAAGTAGTAAAATCTATCAAAAAACTCATTTACCCTATCAATTGTGGGTGCCCAAGTGCGTTGCTCAAGAAACGGACGTTAAAACTAGAAATGAAGTATTCGTTTCGAAAATGTTCATGACAGACGGCAAATTTGGCACAGTGAATTTCTTCAAACCATAGTCGAATTTAGCCTCGTATAGCTGTTTATAATAAAATTTATTTTATTAAACTTGAAAATAATTTAATTTTATTCCACGAACGAAAATGAAATCGCGTATGATTGTACTAACATCGCAGCCATCGATTAACCAAGATATGTCAATCTCACCTATTTGTTTTATAAAAATTGAATTTTAACCGCCAAAATATAGGTAAACCCTAATTTAAACTGGAAAACAATAAGATGACGACCATCTGAACAGAAAAACAATGGAAACAACAACAAAAAAGCAATAATCTACATTGTTTACGAATTGTCTACATATTCTACCAATTCTCGACATTGTCTACTCAATAATCAATTGTCTACGCTATTTTCGACACCAACATGTCAACAATGCGGCACAACACCGCCAATTTGCTACTGGTGTTGGTTCTATCTTGCGCTGGCTGTAAAGCTAACAATACATTTTACACCATAATTAAAAATACTTAATTGATAATTCAGCTTTAATTTGATTGTCAAGTTTCATCATTCAATACATGACACTGAACATGAGACATAAATCATTCGTATGTAATTAAATGAATCAGCACTAATTACATTTAAATGGTAATACATTATGCAAACTCAAATGACTCTTTACAAAAATCTAATACGCGAACACAATGACCTCGAATGCAATTGATTTATGCAATCAAAGCAAATTAAACGATTTGACAGTGTTAAGCTATTCACAATCTATTGTTTCCAAATTCAGTCTGCATGACTTAACATTAAAAACTGCGTAAATCAACCGTATCTCTGCTTTGTTTATGCCATAAATTATGCAGAGCTAAAACGCACAACTCTATTAGTTTGAGTCAATGAACTGATTCACAAACTATATCGTTATTACAAACTGTAACACTTTAAATTTATCACAACACACTCTATATATTTGCACAGTATAATAACAGTAAAAAATTAGTTTTATATTAGGGGATGGGCACACACCATATTTTTGGTAATGTACAAAATTTTCCGGTTCATGCCCAAACGATTTTAAAACACTTCACAACACAAAAAATGTTTGTTTTTGAAAACTAATTAATGACTTGACTTGACTTACGTTTTTTATTTTTTAGCTTTTTACGATTTTCATTGGTTTCATTATTATCAGTACTACCACCACTAGTTGTACTACCAGTAGTATTTTTATCCATATATACTCGTAGTGTATCGGTTGGATTGATAATGTGCTTATTGTAGTTGTCTAAATCGCGCGCAAAATCGACTGATTCGAAACGGCAACAATAATAGATGATTTGTTGTTGATTGGCAATGAAACTTTTAATTGAAACACGATAAAATAAAATAAAATTTTTTTTTATTGAAATTAATTGAATTTAATTAAATTACACAATGTATAATTTTATTATGATCGTAACGTACCGTGCACGTTGCGACTCTAGCGAAGTAAACACGAGAACTAAATTTTTAATTCACATCTGTATGCATTTATAAAAAATCGTTTACTCACCTAGGTAATGAGAAAATGTTTTGATTATTAGGTTAGTGGTATGCGTTTATGGCGATGAGATAAAAACATAAAAAAGCGCGATATAGTAGTCGTATTAGATCGCGTTTTACAAATAGTGTGCCATATCACGTGCTGCATGCAATAACCATTTTCATTACGTAAATTCGCCAGATAAACAAATTTTTTGCTACGAGATGAGTCAGCTGTATTTTCCAATGGATACGATATGTATATCCGAATGAATTTAAACAAAAAATTTTGATTGTTCATTGTATTCAATGGCCATGACATGAAAGTGTGCTGCGTACAGCACAAAATAAATAAAAAATTGTTTCGATTTCCGGAGGATTTTCGTCTTATTGATGCGGAATTTATAATTAAATTTTTTTGGAACTAGTTCAAGATTCAAATACAATACAGTCTGAGTATAGGTACCAGTAGCATAACTTTTCATATTACCGATGACAAGTCTAAATTTTCCAAATACCCAATATAATTAATGCCTACATATGTACTCGTATATATGTATATTCTATCCTCACACTATGTATGTTACCATGATGTGGAGGAAAATCGAAAATTATACGCTGTATCGTTTTTCGAACAAAAAAGTTTGCCAAATTTTATGTTTATTGCTGTTCGAGTATACAACAAAATTTGGCGTGAGTCTTGAACATGTATGCATAGTATATACCATACATTGAGTATGCATATATTTACAACATGAATAATTATGTTTAATCTATGTATCTATTAGGAAAAAAATATTAGTTGTAAATAACAGTAATTAACATATTAACGACCGTCATCAGCAACATCATAAAATGTTAGTGCTTTTTATGCAATATATTGGGATGATCCATAAAAATAAAACCACTTCCGGGATCGGTTTGAATTACACAATCAAATTTGTATCAAATTAGACATCTAGCTTATGGTCTCGTTTTTCAATATAATCTCACTCGAAGTGGTTGTATTATTATCGAAAGATTAATTTAAATGAGCCGCAGATAAAATTAAATCAAACCATAGAAAACAATAGAATTAGGTTATTTCAGGGGTCGGGCAAACAATTTGCTTTGTTAAGCCTAGAAATGTTTTAAAATATTTAGAATTAATTACTGATCTGGTTGTTTTCGAGTCATCTACCGATTTTTTTCTAATCCATCAGTTCAGGCCTGATTAAATAGTTGAAATGGCTTTCAGTACTAACTTAGAAGTTACACATAATCTTCTATCAGCATCTCAGTGAGGGCCTATTTAGGCTTTTATCATGTGAACTCTTATCATGTTGACATGCATGTCAACTTCTTCACGAATTCACAATTTTATTTATGTATTAATTTAACACTGTTAAATATTTCATCCCTTTATTGAACAATTTAAAATAATATTCTGATTGATCAAACAATATTTATCCACAGTCGATTTATCCATAGCAGACATTTTCCATACTATGCTAGCACAAAATTCCTATTCATAAGAATCATTACAAAATAGAAAAATTACACTTCATACCTCATGTTAAAAGCTAGTATTAGGTATGGTATTCTTGTTGGAGAAATTTTATTAGTTGTTACACCCACTATCGAAACCTAAGTCAAGAAGTCCTCTTGGTAAGGAGTGTTAATGGCCGTTTTCTAGTTCGGAGACAAATTTGAGTTTCTTCGAAAATAATTTGTGAACATTTTGGGACCGGGCTGGGGGCTTTGAGCTCATCGGAGTGAAAATCTCTGATAAGAAGTCTTAATGTCCATTTTCAGTTTCAAAACAAATTAAAGTTTCTCCGAAAAGATTACTGAACACTTTTGAACACGGGATAGGAGATGGTGTTTAGGCTCATCAGTTGAGAAATTTAATTAGCTATTAGACAAATTATCGGAACCTGAGTCAAGGTCTCTGGTAGGGAGTGTTAATGGCCATTTTTAGTTTCAAGACAAATTTGAGTTTCTTCGAAGAAAAATGTTAAACACTTTGGGACTCTGGTTGGAGATGGTATTTAAACTCATCAGATGAGGAATTTTATCGGCTATTAAACGCATTATCGGAATCTGAGTCAAGATCTTTGGTAAAGATAGTTAATGGCAATTTTCAGTTCCAAGACAAATTTGAGTTTCTTCGAAAAAAAAATGCTGAACACTTTGAGACCCGGGTTGGGGAATATTATTTGAGCTCCTCAGATGAGGAATTTAATTATCTAGTAGATACTCTATCGTAATCTGAATAAAGTTCTCTGGCAAATAGTGTTATGGCCGTTTTCTGTTCGGAGGCAAATTTGAGTTTCGGGTTGGTTGATGGCATTTGAGTTCATCGGAGTCAAAATCTCTGGTATGAAGGGTTTATGTTCATTTTCAGTTTGAAAACAAATTTGAGTTTCTCCGAAAAAATTACTGAACACTTTGAAACACGGGATAAGAGATGGTTTTTACGCTCATCAGATGAGACATTTAATTAGCTGTTAGACGCATTATCGGAACATGAGTCGAGATCTTTGGTAGGAAGTGTTAATGGCCGTTTTTAGTTCCAAGACAAATTTGAGTTTCTTCGAAGAAAAATGTTGAACACTTTGAGACCTGGGTTGGGGATGGTATTTAGACTCATCAGATGAGGAATTTTGTTAGCTATTAGACACAATATCGAAAACTGGAGTGTTCTTGGCCATTTTCTGTTTCAAGGCAAATTTGAGTTTCTCGAAAAAAAAATGCTGACCACTTTGGGACTCGGGTTTGGGGATGGTATTTAGACTCATCAGATGAGGAATTTAATTGGCTATTAGACACATTATCGGAACCTGCGTCAAGATCTCTGGTAAGAAGTGTTAATGGCCATTTTCAGTTCCGATACAAATTTGACTTCTTGCAAAAAAATTTGTGAACACTTTGTGATATGTTAGCTCATCGAGTATTAACGGTTATTTTCAGTTCCAAGAGAAATTTGATTTTCTTCGACAAAAATTCGTGAACACTTTGGGACCTGGGTTAGAGAATGGTATATAGACTCGTCGAATGAGGAATTTAAATAGGTATTAGATGCACTAATGGAACCTGAGCCGAGAACTCTGATAAGGAGTGTTAAATGGCATTTTCTGTTTTGAGGCAAATTTGAGTTTTTTCGAAAAAAATTCGTGAACACTTTGACATCCGGGTCGAGCGTTGTATTTGGGTTCATATTCAGAAATTTATTCAGTTATTAGACGCACTATCGAAACCCGAGTCAAAATCTCTGGTAAGAAGTATTAACGACCATTTTCACTTCCAAAATTTTCTTTGAAAGAAAAACTGAAAACACCTTGCAACACGGGATAAAGGCTGATTTCTACGCTCATTTGAGCCAAGATCTCTAGTAAGTAATGTTAATGGCATATTCAGTTCCAAGCCAAATTTGGGTTTCTTCGGAAAAAAATCTTGAACGCTTTGTAACCCGGGTTGGGGATTTTATTTGAGTTCATCGGATGAGAAATTTAATTATCTATTAAACGCACCGTCGGAACCTGAGCCAAAATCTCTCAAATTTGATTTTCTTCGAAAATAATTCGTGAACACTTTGGGGGTATTAGGGCTCGTCAAATGAGGAATTTAATTATCTATTAGATGCACTATCGGAATCAAATCTTTGGTAAGAAGTGTTAGTGGTCATTTACCATTTTCGGTTAAACGCAACATCCGATCAATTCGCACGTCGCAACTCTCGCTGAATGACTGTTTGGTGATCGGACATACGGGTAAATAAATTCTGCTTGCTATTCTAGTTCGGTTTCGCAAGCATATGTATACATTTAGTGGTGATATTGCTGAAATTGATCACCAAATAAGCGCACATGATAACCAGCAATCTTCAATAGATTTGGTGGCGTGATCAAATGGTTGCATGATTCAGATGTTTTACAATGTTCCAAACTATCCTCCATTTTTAGCAACTCATACGCTTAAGCAATTATCAGTCGAATTTGATAAATTAACAACGACTCGACGATACTATAAAGCTAAAATCTGAATTAATACAATTATTGAATTCTGGAGGTTTCAAATTTCGAAAATTTCGATCAAATCATTCTCCATTAAGTTCAGAAGATAATTCACAAGAGTTTATCATGGAATACTGCATTCGACAGCTTCGAAATTTTTACTTGGATAAACTCAGATTATCTGCCAAATTTTCGGACCAATTATAGGTATGGGATTTTGCACTCCAATTATAGGCACGAAAGAAATATTCATTGGATTCAATTCAAAATTGTGTTATTTGATTTAAATCGAATCGTAGTACATAGATGTGTTCTGACCCCAGATTTTAAACGGGTAGAGTAGGCCGTGTAGGCTTCGATGCCACTTCTGCACGGGCTTTCGTTGTGTATTTTGTATCCGAATGACCGATTCTGCAGAATGTGATCATGTACCGCTAGTTTGTACAAGGTCAAGAGTAGCGCCATTGAAAAGGCAAAGCATTCCCCGTTTTGAGCTTTCCAGCGTTGTTGTTGAGTGAAATCTCAACGAAGCTTGTGAATGTTTTGGGCATACAATTTGATTTGATTGAAATATGCGACATTTGTGGCAAAGCGAGTTGCCAAAATTCAGGAACACACGTCTTCGAATTGGTATTACGTTAATTCGCCATTGAATCCGGTGGATCAGGTATGCAGAGGTCTTATCTCATCACAGTTTTAAAGTGCCTCCTGTTAGTGTCTTGCATCGGTCTAAAACTGAGTGATCAGAACCGACCAATCGTCAGTTAGAATCGGTTCTGTTAAGTTTGGATATTCGCCAGTCATCGACAACAGTACTCAATCAATCAGTGCAATAAATTAAACGATTAAACACCTCGTTAAAACTTCCGATAAATGAATTAAATGATTCGTTAAAGCTGTTAACAAAGGTAATACAACTTAATGACTTTGAAGGAGAAATATATACGATGCCTTAATGCTAATAACTCTAGCATAGTATGGAAAACTCTAAGTCCATTTCTTGATGCAAGCAATTTACGAGTTGGTAGTTTACTCCAAAATGCCACAATTTTCTTCGAAAACAAACATCAGAAAATTGTGACTATAGCACAGATACATTCGCCAAGTTGATAGTGAGACATGTGCATTGGGAATTACTCCATGCAAGTCCACAAGCGTTGTTGTATAACCTTAGATTAACATATTGGATCATCGGAGGACGAAATTTCTAAGGGACTATTGTAAATCAGTGTATAAGATGTGTTCACGCGCGTCCTCCTACCAAAACTCAAATTATGGGTAATCGGTCAATAGGGATTTTGTGGTCCTTTCGTTGCTTCAAATGAAAGTCGGTCAAAATTAGTCTTTATTTCTTATATCTGTGTATTCGTATGTTTTACGATTAAAGCTGTCTATTTAAAGTTAGTAATGAACCTTTCCGCGTACTCCTTTATTGCATGTTTTAGTTGGTTTATTGCAGGTCGCGGACTGTGCTCAAAAATATGCTCAAACAATGCTACCAGAACTTCGTAATTTAAAAAAGTTTTTTTTGTTACAACAATTTCCAACAATTTCAACATGAAACAAATAGATACTGCACAGAAGAACATACCATCGATTGGTGCGCCATTCCTTCTCGGTCGTCTCATTTCGGAGGGCTCTGGGTGTCCGCAGAAAAGGCGCAAAACTTCATACGCGACACGCAATCAGAAGGTAATTTTTCACCAAGCATCTGAATGCTTTATTTCTAGGCCATTTCTTAATTGAATCGTCGTTAACTGCATTAGTGAAACTATCGCTCCTTGATTTACTCGTACATGCAAACAAATTATCTAGATCCCAGATGATAAAACAAAAAACTCAAGGTGTTTTCAATAAGTTTCAAATTGGATCATTGGTACTTCTCCATGACGAAAATCTATACCATCGAAGAAATGGTGTTTATGGCGAATAATCAATACCCAGCCAGGTAAGGATGCCATGGTCCGGGCAGTTTCTATTAAAACTGCACAGTTGGCAGTAAAAGGAGCAGTTATCTGAATCAGTTTTCTGCCACTCGATGCAGAATCCCAGAAAGTTGGAATCAAAATAGGTTAAACATTTATTAATTAATTTATATAATTCAAAAATTACGTTTACATTGGTACAACACACGCACTATGTTGGTGGTACACTCTATGTTGGTAAATTTAAATTTGAGTAGATTATGTAATCGGTTGAAATGTATACTTGAAAATATAGAAAACTTCAACAACGTTTAGAAATTGTTAAATTGTCTTATCAAAATCAGTGCCCATTGGTGAATGCTGAGCCAAATTTATGAAGAATTCATGGACGATATTATTCAATTAATCGACTCACTGTACCAGTACGACAAAGAAATGCACGCACACAAGAGAATATTGATTTGGTAGCAGCAAGTGTAAGAGAAAATCCAAATTTATCGGTTCCACGTCGTTTTCGACAATCAAATCTTTCTCAAACAACAACATGGAGAATTTTAAGAAAAAATTTGGATTTACATCCTTACAAAATTTAACTGGTTCAAGAACTGAAGCCATTACACCACCATCAACGTCGTTTATTTTCAGATTTTGCTCTTGAACAATGGTTATGTAAACAAACAGAATTGCAGAATTTCAAGTGATAAAAATCCACCCGCAATTGTTCACACACCATTACATCCAGATAAAGTCACTGTGTGTTGCGCAATTCCTGCTGGTGGAGTGATTAGTCCATCTTTCTTTGAAGAAAATGGTTGAAGTCAATGGAGAATGATACAGAACAATGTTAAATGATTTTTTTTCCTGATGTTGTTGTCACCTTAACAATCGATTTATTGAAAACAAAAGTTGGTGATGAAATTGCGTCAAGATTTGGTCCAGTTAATTATCCTCCCAGGTCGTTTGATTTAACACCTTGATTTAGTTCTTTGGGGATATGTAGTCACAAGTTTATGCTGATAATCCAACAACAATTGAGCAATTAAAAATCAACATTGAACGTGCTATTGATGAAATACAGCCAAATTTACGTACGTAAAGTACGTACGGAGAACTTTTCAAATAAAAAAAATTTTTGGTCTTACTGAATAAAAAAAATTAAATTTATTGTATCATTCCTATTGGAAAACCCTTTATAAACGATGGTTTAATGTGGTTGTACTAAACCAAGTAAATGTACGGTACGGTTGGCAGCATTGCAACTCAATAAAGAAGGCGAAAAAGACAACATGTCTCCACTTTTGATGACAAAACGTCAAATATTTTTTGGTAATGACAATTCGTCGGCCATAATGTAACGCCGGTCCATAAAACTACACACGGAATCATCGAGTAAAATTGTCTGATAACTGTGATTAATCTTGTTTTGAAGAAGAATACAAGTGGGGATTTTTTAATGCAACCGATATCCATTTTGTTCAGGTTCGCAGAGATTGGTAAGACAACCACAACTTCATTAAGCAACCTTTGCTCAACCAGGGCAATCAGAAGCCCTGGGAGCTGGCTAAGATTCAATGAACCAATCATTCATTAATCCAAAATCAAAATGATTACAGAAACGAATACTGAAATAATACAACCCGGCACATATCGACCCTAGGCTATCTTACACGAACATTAACCGGAAATTGCAACGTCAGAACTCTAACAAAATCAAGCATCAAAGTTAGCACAATTAAAGAAAGAAAGAAAACATTACAAAAGCAAAATTCTCGACTTCAGTGAAGTGAAAATTGTTGTGAAATTGAAGAAAATTACCTGTTTATTCTCTGGACGCGCTTATGAATGCGTCGGCCATATTAACAACAGCTAAAGCAAAGTTGGCACTAGTGAAATATAAACCAGTTAATAGCAGAATAATCATTGAATCGTAATCAAATTCCATTGAAAAATACGAAACACAACCATAACTAACATTCAGTGATATGTCCCAACAAAAAACGCAGCTGAAATAACCAAGGATTAGTTTTATGACCAATATCCAGCCACAATAGCATAATGGACACACAGATATGATTAACGTAATACAAAAAAATTTCAACACAAAAATATACTCAAATGCACAAGAGCATCATCTGATGGCAGAACAACGAACCAAATAGATCACGTAATGATCAATAAACAATTTCTCACGCCATTACAAGATGTCAGTGCAATGACTGGTGCAGAGAAATCAACAAAATGGCCATTCAGTGTTCAATACACTGAAAACATGAAGCAGAAAAGACTGCAGCAACCCGAAACATGTGCGTACTACATCACGTTACCAATAAGAAATGCATCTGGTCAAATATTAAAGGAATATTGAAAAAGAAGGAATATTGCGGTCACAACATCACCAACAATACACAAATATTTGAACTAACAACTGGCGCTAATAATGAAACTGTTAACACCCATCCCTCATTGGAGCGGGAAGTCAAACAAAGCGGGAAGTTAGTAGTGTTATTGCTAACTTGGAGAATAACAAGACATTGAACGAACAATATACAAGCTGAAATAATCAAAGGATACATATCGATAACTGCAAGAGCTCTAATACCAGTAACAACAGAAGTGTGGAATTCTGGTTGAATACCGCGAAAATAGAAAGAAAGCTTGACTATAACGAGTCCTAAGAAAGGAACCATAAAGATATTAGCAATGATCATCCTAGTCATCCCAGTTTACCGAATGTAATTCACCACTGCACCTATTCGTTGTGGACTTCGAACGTTAATTCGCCACAATACACAGGAATGAAATATCGAAGGCACTTTGTGAAATGGGCATCCCAAAGAAATTAATCGAGCAGATAATCGGGTTCAGCACAAAGGCAAGCAAAGTGTATCATACTGTAACAACCAAGGAGTAAGACAATGATGGACGTGCTCTAGCCACTTCTGTTCCATAGAGGCAATGGGATTAACGAAGAAACTCAATGTTCTGGATTACACAAATGGCAAATGACTATATCCAGTGAACCTTCTAAGGAATATGATCATTATTTACCTGAAAATTTTTTTATGCTTTGTTATTTTATTGCGTGGTGATGAAGATGAACGTTGTGGTAGGCAAATTAACATTCTGATAGCTCTTGGTTTGGTTTAAAAATTTAACTGTATATAAAGTTCTACTTCTTAACGAAGGGTTCTGTAAATGTTTTTCTAAATTAAACTGAAACAACTTAAACATATACAAAAACTCACTCCATTTTCCAAGCCTTATAACATATAGAGAGTGGGCCATCTATTGGTTATTGAACCATCTTTTGCTTGAGTAGCGTGTCGAAATATTGAAAACTTATTTTAAAAGTCAGTGTTGTGTAGTTGACACCGTGCGAATTTTGAAAAGAAATATGCGCCAAATGAAACCTACAGTGGTTCGAAATTAGTGAAGAAGGCTTGCTATTGGATGACAGAAGTGGTCCCGAAGTTCGGACAATGCTCACGAACGACAATATTGGAAATGTGGACTATAGTGTAGGATAGAATCCATCGACCTCACCTTGGATTATTCGCACAAGGTCCAAAGGCGTGGCCCATAGACCAGCTTCATAATGACATCGATTTTGATCGAAAAATCACCTTTCCAGACGAAGGGCAATTCCATCTCGGAGACTATGTAAACAAGCAAAACTGCCGGATTTGGGGTTCGTATCAGCCACACGTAATCGTAAAGAAGCCAATGCATCCACCAAGACTGACTGTTTAGAGTGGATTTTTGATTGGTGACATAATTGCCTATGTTCCTTCGAAAACGCTGCTAGACATGCCTTTATCGCCAATGGCAACCGTTGCAGAGACATGCTGACCAACTTTTTATGGCCTCAAATCGACGCTATGAATGTGAACAACCTTTGGTTTCAACAAGATGGTGCCACATACAAGCGGACCGACAATCGTTGTACTTTATGGGGTTACGTTAAGATTAAAACTGGATTCAAAGATAAAAACTGGACTCACATGACGGCTTACTGTAAAGCTAGCAGAGCCACATGAACGAAATTCGTTTTCATTTTTAAATCGGAGACTCCTTTATTAATTACGTTACGTTACTACGTTACGTTTAAAGTGACTATTTGGTATGGTTTTATACTACCTAGTAAACTGTATTGGTTAACGAGAGGGCCAGTAAGGTAGGTAGGTGAAGGGATCATAACACTACACTTTTAATGAATTCCATCTTTAAGTGGTTCCGTTTACAATGAAACTATAGAGTTTTGATGATTGCTAAACAATACGACACAACACTGTGTTTGTGTTGTTCAGTGTTCTTTAGCATATAACGAGGTATGATTATTGCCAAAGTACTTGGTTGCAAATCTATAAAATAACGTCCTACAAAAACCAAATCGTCACTTTATAGAACTTCACACATGTACAAGTTGGTTCTCATGCGGAATACTCATCAATTCCATTTGAGTTTGTTTGTGGGATTCAAAATGTGTTAGCTACTCGTACTTTGAGATTACGAGGAGTCACAAAGTGGTTCATTCAAGAACAGGGACTTTTATACTTGTCGGTCTACTTTATCCTTGCTTTAGAATTGAAACCACTAGAGACTACCGTACCGCTGGCTAACAACGGACTTGCTTTTAGATCGATAACGAAAATAATCTCTTTATTGCCTAGGTTGGCTACAATATGAAGCAAAAAAGCTTTTAGGCTCTAGGGTTTAATCAAGTTATGTGGGCTAAACCCAACCGGGCTAAAATAATTTATGTATTAGGGTCCTGCTGTATGCTTTAAACATCACATCGAAAGCAGTTAACCGATTTGCAAATACTTCATTGCTGTTCTTCGACCCCGGAACGATAATTGGTCTATAGAATATAACAATTCGTCTCCAAAATATGTAATAATCGTAAAATTATTCTAGATTTAATCGAAATAACCTTGCAGGTCCAAAGGCTAAAATTTTAATATCGTCATTTTATTATAGTAAGACCTCATGCCAAGGTCAATCATAAAATAAATATTCATAACATTTTAATTTTACTTCGTTTAAGTCATTAACTTTAACGATACACATATTTTAATACTATTTTGCATAGATAAAAAAAAACAACCAATACATTGCCGAATGGAATCTTGATAACGAAAACCCAAATCCGTATACGATATCATAAATTTACCACACAAATCTTAGCCCGATAATCCAAAATAACAAAAAAAAAAGTTTATTTAAGTAAATTTGTAAGATTATATGGAACACAAATTTTATGATATCTTGATGGACGTGTTTTGGCACTTTCGCATAATACAGTTCAGAATCCACGCGTTCACATCTCGATAAACATAAGCGCACAACAAACACCATTTGGATACACAGTTTTGTAAACAAAAATAACTTGATGTAATCCAAAACTATTTCGTAACTCGTTTTGTTGTTGTCTATAGACTTCCTGTTTCTTATTATAGTTCACGCTCTTGCTATGCACACAAACTAGTTTTGTGTAAAATGCTGTGTCTTTAGAGACTTTATCCGAGACAGTGCTCGTACTCGTACCTAGTGCAAAATTTACTTACTTTTTGTATTTTTTAATTTTGTATTATCCATTATGCAATTATTTTAATTCCGCTTGAATACGAGTAAGTAATCTGTGTACACTGTACAGTGTATTTGTGCATACATACCCCCGAAGAACACTTTCTTTTTAACAAAATTTTTATTTTAATTAAAATGTTTGAAACAAGAGTCAATACAAACAAAACCGCACTAAAAATTAAATTGTTAAATGTTCAGCACACTGTCACCAAATAAAACTTTAATTTGACTAAAAATATTTAATCTTACGATTTTAATCACCTCAAGTATAATAGATACACGTGCCTCGCGTTACAATGACCGAACATTAATGTGCTTCCACCGTTTAAAATTAATTCGCTACACTAAAAATATGTACGACCTTTGATGAATGAAGAGTTTTAATAATGACGCGCGAACACCAGCAACGACTAAAAATTGTATGTGTATGTGTACACAAATTTTCGTACCGACGAATACAGTGACCGCCATTGTTGTAATGTGCGATTGCAAGTACAGCCAGAATAGCGTATATATAATTCCGAGTGTCTACTGTATAAATATAAATGATAGGAATCTTTTCCTAAATGTAAATTTAAATGATAACTCTAAGCTCACAATCTAAACTTATTACAAGGCAAGTTTCTTGCAGCATATGATACGACAAAACAGCGTGCATGATAAATAAGTAGTTGTTATGTAAAATCTTACATGCGTCTTGTTCAGGTTTCGTGTATATTTTACTATTTACTTTACATGCAACTTTCTCTTTTGATAAAACAAAATAATTTTTGCGTGCAAATTCTTGACACAGTGCGATTTCGTATTGGCGCGATAGTGTGTTGTAACCCCTTGTTCTAAATAACCTGAAACATCTTGTTTGGCACATTAATATTATCTAAAATAATAAAGGCCTATGCGGTCTAAATTTAAATTATGGTGAAATATTAGATGATTACGTCTGTACGTTTCAGGCCCAGTTTCCATTTTTAAATTCTTTTCTTTGGCCTTGATCAATTTTAATACAAAATGGTTGAGGCTTCAGGAAAAAGAAACGAAACCACTTTCGATGGTTGTATTAACTTATCTCTCCCAATTTTAATTGAATGACTTTAGATGACTTTAGCATGATATGTATAATTCAAAATTCACGCGGTTACGTCTCGATAAACATAAGCGCACAACAAACCCCATTTTTGTAAACAAAACACATAATATTATCCAAAACTATGTTTTAACTTGGGCGAGTAGCAGAGATAGATAAAAGGACCACAACTTTATCACCAAGCAACCATTACAAATTTGGTTAGTGCAAATTTGGGTAACCGCTTGGGAACATAATTGAAGAAAGTGGAAAATGGAATAGAATGAAACCTCCCTTAGCAGCCCTGTTAGCTGGCTAGGATTCAATGGGCCAATCTTTCACTAATCCAAAATCAAAAATTCTTACAGAAACAAATACAGAAGAAGTAATACAAACCGACAAATATACACTCGGCTATTATACACAGACATATAAATCGTGGAAATTGGAACACCAGAAGAACTCCAATAATGTGGGCATCAATGGAAAAATAGTGACGAAGTATAAACACGAACGAAGGAAATTTCATGCTGTATAAGATAGCGGAAATATAACAGCGGATAATAAGAGATTCCGCTACTCGCCGCAAGTGGCAGCACTGTCACCAAAGAGAATTTATTTTGTTTTATAATTACCATCGGAAATTTTTTATTCATTTTGTATCTTTTTCCACTAAATAAAATATCCCAGCGGCATAAAATATTAAAAGTGATCCTTAGAATTACAAATTGATTGATCTCCGAAGTAAAGGAACTCGGTAAATGAAATCTTGAAATTTAACAATATTTCGTCTTCCCGCCATTTCTTAAAGAATGACGATGAAATTTGGATAGTAGTGTTGGTCAGGAGGGATTTTAAAGTAAGTTTAGGACAAAATTCTAGTATCTGTTCATACTGGAAAAAACTTGGCCAGTTCTTTGGCCAATACATCGGAAACTTTCACTAGTAACCAATACTTTCAGTTGTTTTTCTAATAGCTGAGGTCATATTGAGACTACTATGAAAATTTGGTGAAAATTTGGTGAAAATTTATGAATTAAAATTTTCACTATAATTTTTTCGATTTTCTGCGGCCATATATGTTATTTTCAGTTCAGTTTCAACTGAAAAAAACTTTTATGGCTTCAGAAAATCAGAAAATTATAGTGAAAATTACAATCCATAAATTTTATCCAAATTAGAAAAACAATGGAAAGTATTGGTTACTAGTGGACGTTTCTGATGTATTGGCCAAAGAACTGGCCAAGTTTGGTCCAGCATGAACAGATCCTAGAATTTCGTCCTAAACTTACTTTAAAATCCCTCCTGACCAATCCTACTGTCCAAATTTCATCGTCATTCTTTAAGAAATGGCGGAAAGACGGAATATTGTTAAATTTCAAGATTTCATTTACCGAGTTCCTTTACTTCGGAGATCAATCAGTTTGTTATTTTAAGGATCACCAGTGAAAAAAGAAATACAAAATGAATAAAAAATGTCCGCTGGTAATTAGATAACAAAATAAATTCTCTTTTGTGACAGTGTTGCCACTTGCGGCGAGTAGCGTAATCTCTTATTTTTCGCTGTTAAATTTCCGCTATCTTATGCAGCAGCACGGAAATTTCATGATATTATTCTCAGGACGAGATGACATCCATGAATAAATAAGGCGTGTTGGCATATTAACAACAACTAGAGGGAGCAAAGCACACTAAATAGCAGTGAACCCAGTTAATAGCACAATAATCGTAACAAAAATCAATTCAAAAATATAGAACACAGCCACATAACTCTCTCTGAGATATGCTTTTCAACCGAAGACACAGATGAAAATAATCAAAGGATGTGAGTTCCATCAACAATTTTACGGACGCACAGAAATGATGAAGGTAACAAATACAAAGAATTTTTTAAATTCAATAACTGGAATTGATAACACCGATATGAGAACCATCATGGTTAAAACAAGCATGTAACTCTATGGACTCTGTGCATAACAAACCAGCTATTCATAGGAGGCACTAGGTTTCACAGAACCATAGCCAAATACGAAGAGCGAAGGAGGGAGATCGGAGTCATTAGATATTTATACCTCCTAGCGGTGCTCTCTGGGTAACCTCTAAATGAATCAGGTGGTGTAGTGGATACGAGCAGGGGAAATTTTGTTAAAACCAATACCAAATCCGCGTCTGTTCTTCAGATTAGGAGCGGCTGAAGTGGGCGTCTGTGTTGTACCAAGTGGCTTGCTATGTAAATGTGTTCAAGTTAGGGTAGGATGCCTTAAAATTCTCACCAGTACCGGCTGAGCTGCAAGCCAGCAACCTTCTCTCATAAAAACAATATAAGTTATGAACCCTAATCAAAGGCCTCGAATTACCATACCGGATTCATCACTAACTAGACCTCGAAAATTGTACATGTACAATGCTTTAAAAATGGGTACATGGAACGTGTCGCTTTTAAGACCTAGAGATCTCCAGAACCTTTCGAACCAAGCAAAGAGTTAAATTTAGACGCACTTGCACTACAACATGCAGATATACATGCGGTTAGACCTCGCATTAAGAAATTTAACATCACGATCATTAATGTAAATACATGCAAATAAATCAGATGACATCAAAGATCTATTCTTTGTCGAGCTGGAGGAAGTCATCAATAACATACCGCATTACGACATTAAAATCATTGTGAGTGACTTTAATGCAAAAATTGGAAGGAGTGAAAAAAAGCGTCGCACTTCGGTTCTAACAGCCTGCGCCTAACTAGTAACAACAATGGCGAACGTCATCGACCTGGTAATAATGTTCAATTTAGTTGTATCAAATACGTTTTCGCCACATAAGACAATCCATAAAGTAACTTGGAAGAACGCAAAACCAAATCTTACAGAGGTGTAGATATGGACAGAGATCATGTGCTTGTCATATTCAAATATAAGTGCAAACTTTCATCTACGTTCAATAGCAAGCACAAAAGGCCGTTCTATGGAATGTAGTCGCTTTAAAAGACCAAGCGTCACTCCAGGGTTACCAATCAGCTGACACTAACTGTTTAGATCGGCACAGTAACATCGAAAAAGCTCCTCCTAATATCCAGGAGCGGTGGCACGCTATTCAGTTAGCCATAAACACCGCGGCACAAAATACTACCGTTCGATGATCAATACCAACTGGTCGTCGAAAATAAACAAAATCTTCGTAGAAAATGGTTGGCGTTAGGAAAGCCACGACTAAATACTTGCGACAAAAGAAGCGCTATCATATGAGATCATACATCCAAAACTTCAGCTTCCAAGCGGAACTTGGAAATTTAAGGGACTGTTTTGCTAACGCCAGGAATCGCATTAAAGACTTCCACCCTAGAAGTACTGACATAAAGACGGGAATGGCGAGCTGAGAACAAACGTGGCTGATGTTCTCTCAGTATGACAAACCTACTTTCAAAATCTATTAAATCGGAATGACGAAGTGACCTCCATTAGAACAATTGCTCCTGGTGAAGAGGTCTTTAACGCATATCCCACAGTGGAGGAAGTAAACGCAGCTATTAGTAGATTAAAATATGGAAAGGCTCTCGATCTCATCGTCTATTTATGATCAAGAAGAACTGCCGGACAAATGGAAGATCGCGCTTTTATGTCCGTTGCATTTAAAGGTGACCGTCTATATTGTGGGAACTATCGTGGTATAGCTCTATTGAACACTGCTTACAAAGTGTTTGTTATTGTTGTACTTGCCAGACTCATCTCTTTCGCGAGAACATCATTGGCGACTATCAATGTGGTTCTCGTCCCAACCGATCGACCATTGACCAGTGTTTTCCCATGAGGATGATTTTGGAAAAATGTTGGGAGTACAACATAACCATACATCAACTATATATAGACTTCCGACAGGTATAACAAAGTATAAACCGCCAGACCATGATGGCTGGCCTGGATCAAACCATGATTTTCTGCGTTTAGGATATTATCGTACAAAATGCACTTTTCATGACCCGTAATTATTTTGAGCAAAAAATTCTTTCTTTTGTACCGAGAATTTATGCAGATCTCAACTCTTCGGTTTTAATTTTCTTCGGTCAGTCTCCTTCTTTGTGTATTTTTCCCATTGTATGTTCTGCAAGGTCTTTTTCAGTTTGACACGGATTTTCATCCCGTAAAATTTTAAGTTCCTCGTCTTCAAATTGTTTTACTGCACCTGGACGTGGATCCTCTCCAATACTCAAATTGCCATCACGAAATCTTGCAAACCATTTTTTTACTGTTGAATGATTCATAGAATGTGCAGTCAAAGTCGAATTAATCAATTCCGTAGCTTGCGCAGCATTTTTTTTTGGTTTGAAAACAAAATAGAATGCAGTGGCGTAAATGTTGCTTTTCAACATCCATCTCTTAAAATTGATGTACTTGGAACTGCAGCTTGTAAATGACTGAAACTTATGTCATAAAAAATGTTCTAGAAAAACGACGCCATGTTTTTGATAATACGTGGCACACAATTATGTGCATTGGAGACAATTTTTTTGTAAACCACGAGCGCATCTAAATAAACGACGTCAATGTTCGCGAATGACATATTGTACATATGGAGCATCGGAGTACAATGAGCATTGTATACAGGAGTAATGCAGGGGCGATCACAAGCAACGGATTAAACAGAACAACGTAGTGCTGGTGAAAATTTTACGGAATGTATAATTCGTTCGTTGTGCATCCGAAAATTGACCGAACCCATGAAATTGCGATAATATACGACAGATTGAAGACAAGTAAAGTAGATCTCAAGTCAAGTAGATTTTGTAAGTAAATTTGACTTTGAAAAAATTTTGTGTTAGAGGAAAACAGCTGGTGATTCAGCGACACAGCTGGCAATCAATGTCACAACGGTTCAGGTTAATACGCTCCCTAACAGCAGAACCATATTACACGTTACCAATACGACATCTCGACCTAGGTGACTAAATCCGGTATGCAGCTTTATGCATTCACAGAATTTCAGCACATGGTGGAACTAGGGATTTGTCGACCATCGGCATCTCCCGTCACATTACATTTGGTTAAGAAGAAAGATAACGATTAGAGACTACGTGGGCACTGTCGGGGACTAAATACGTTTACGATATTGGATTACTACGCACTTGCATGGTTGTACGATTTTCTTCAAAATTGACCTTGTCAGGGCTTATCATTTATTTTCCGTCGCTCTTGAATAGATTCACCAAACGGCATTCACTACACCATTTGCCTTCTTCGAATTCACCCGAATGCCATTTGGATTAAATAATGCTGCGCAAACTTTTTCATATCGACGACATTCTTGTGGCCGTAAAGGCAAGAACATCACGAACGATATTTAAAAATTCTTTTCTGGCTAGCCAAATTTCATGTTCACAGAAAGAGTTCGAAATGTGTTTTCGGCGGTAAAACTGTAAATTTTCTCAGCCACAAGATAACTTTTTATAGTATTCTACCTTCTCCGGAATGAATTGGTGCCATTACGGAATTCACGGCCCCTACAACAATCACACGCATTCATAAATTTATCGGTATCGATTTATTCCGAAACTTGTTGAAACCCTCGAGCCAATTTACTCATTTGGTTGCTCTATTGAAACAGCCAAAGACTCTCAAGAACTTCTCTTAGCTCGACGAACTTAAAAGTGAATTACCTAAAAGAAAAAGAACCTGCTACCTGAAGCTCACTGCTTCTGGTCCAGTTTAAACAAGGATGTTTGAACAAAACTGAAAGCTGCTCTTTTCTGCTCTTGCTCGGGAAAATAACATTCATTGGAGCTCCGAAGTTCCAGTCGCTGTACTTGCTATACGAGCAACAGGAATAGAATATTTGAAGTGTTCACCGGCTGAAATGGTTTATGGACAAACTATCAAGCTACGTGAATATTTTGTCAAAACTCAACTTTCACGTCAGCCTGCCATTGAAACACTAATCGAACAACTACCCACCACCAGGCAAAATCTTATCTTCACGACAACCCGACAATCAAAACAAAACGACATATTTCTTCCAAAATCGATCGACAATTGCAATTTTGTTTTTGTATGGGTAGATAAGATTCGTACAGGTTGTCAGCCACGTTACGAAGGACCATATAAAGTAATTCGTCGCTTACGGAAACAATTCGTTTTCTCAATTAAAAACGAACACAAATCTATTTCGATTGATATAAATTTAAAGTAGCATACCGAATTTTCTGTTCCGCTGAGCGACTGCCTGTACCGCGACCATGAAAAGTCTTTGATACCAACGGGTACATCTATTTCTCGATCTAGTACGACCCTTCAACTACAGTGAGAGTAATGTAGCGTGTTACAAATTAAAATAAGTTTCTAATAACAAATTCACCAGCAAATGGCACAGTGGCTAAACGGCACATTGGTAAAAGTTTTGGCGTTTGGATCGAGAGGCACCGGGTTTAAATCTTATGATATAGGGTCAGGATGCAAAATAAAATGTTCACTATCTTATTAGGATAGGAAGTCGGACGTTAAAAGTGAACTGCGACATAGTTAGGAGTGGTTCGGCTCCAGAACAAATAGCAAATTAAATACAATTGTGTTACAAATACAAATTGTGTTTGGTGCCTGTGGTCTTGATATTGTCTCAACCAATCTCCAATTCTGGTAATTTCGATATCAAAGGTACACAACTCACTCAAAGCCCTATAGTCGAAAATGTCACTAAAATCCTGCAAATTATCGAAGTAGACCGGCATACAAGCTGTCTCAGCATCGCCCACGAGATGAATAACGGTGATCATAGTCGAAGGCCGGCGAAGCGGACCAAACGATGGCCAAACCAGAATTGACGACCAGAAAGGTTTTGCTTTGTGTTTGGTGGGATTAGAAAGGAATCATCTACTATGAGCTGCTGCCCAATGGCGAAACGCTCAATTCGGACCTCTACTATCAGGGCAACGCCAGGTCTCATATGTCCATGTTGATCCTTTTTGTTCATGGTAAATACTCTTGGTGGTGTAATAATGGCTTCAAGAGAGGGACAAGGCGTTTTGGAAAAGCGGCATAATGAAATTGCCTTCTAAGTAGCAACGAGTTATCGAAAAAAGCGGCGCATATTTGAGCCAAAACATATGATTGTCTATCCATGTTAAACAAAACCTCGACATAAGAATTTCTTTTTCCCCAATCTTGTATTAGCTTATAAGATTTGAATGATCCACTGGCACTTGGCGGAATATAAAAGAAATGAATCCTGGATTGCGATTTTGTTAATAATGGTTTGGATATAATCAACAATTAATTTCAGATCTCGTTCTAATTAATTCACTTAGTAGTTGGATTTGGATTACACTAACACGAAATACTTACCAAAGTGTTTCGTTAAAAAAGAGACGTTAATCCGGAGACGTGCTCCGATAAAAATATGATCAAGGTAAAATTTTAAATTTTTGATTATAAACGAAATAATATTAACCCTTCACTATATACCTATTTAATCGTTAACGAACCCAGTTGAGTTTACTTAACCACACTTGATCGATAAAACAAACCTCGTACATTTCATATATACAGTGAATTATGTTTAACGAATTTATTTCATCTGTTCCACACAAACAATAAACGCATTGACCGATTTTCATAATCACAAGTCCCACACTGAACTTGACCTCAATGTTGTATATCAAACACAAATAAATCGCCTAAGGTGATTAACACTAACATTACATCACGAATTATGCCTTACACAAATTATGTCAAATAATCTAGATTAACATACCAATTCCAGACACAAGAATCCCAAACACAATCCACCACTTCATATTAGCACATTCAAACTGACACTGACTTAAGGCTAATATTATTGTTACACAATAAAACTGTGATAACGATTTTTTATTTCTACAGTCCGACTTCTGATAATATACGAGTACAGCAGTCATTCGCAAACCAGATTCTCGTCTCAACTGAAACGAAACAGAATTTGTGTTTGTATTTGGATGTGGTTTCGTCATCTTAAAAAAATAGTTTTATGGTACACGTCACACACTAAAATTTTTTTATGATGCTGAGACTTGGGAGCATTAAACCATCGAATATTACACACATACATATATTCGTGGTGGATCGGTCCATGTGTATATTTACCTGCAAGCCATAGAAAAATACTAAACATTTTAACTTTCTTCATAACACTTTCAATTTTTACGGTGAACTAATAAACATCGATTTGTTTGTGTCTCCTTAGCTCACCAACTGATTCCGAACTGAATTGTAATTGAAACAGTTCTGAAAATGTATGTAAATATTGTTGCGTGTTTTGATTTGACCTTTGAAAATTTACAAACAATAAATTATAGTAATTAGTTTTGCACACTTTACTATTAGATCGTTCCGTGTGATTTTATTGACCTTGACAAATTTCTATTACGCGGTATAACGACCCGATCTAGTGATCTTGCAATAAAATGTGGGCTTCTAAAACTGTTCTGTAATAAATGTTAAATGTATAAAGTAAACTAGCCATGATATTTCATACCAGCCTCGCCTCTAGAGTATGGTGACTTTGCATTCGTTTGGAGGTAGTAGTTTCCGATTAATCTATAAACAGAATCAAATCAATTAGTTGTAAATAGAAGTTTGATATGAATGTACGATCCTTACGTGGGGCTTGCATCGATTCCCATATAGGCTTGCGTCGGACTGGTCAAATACTGCCCAAATTTGTACAAGAAATGTGATCCCGCACGAACCGCATGAAACGTTTTATTTTTATTCGCTACACTTTCCGCCCAGTACTGCCACGATCGATGGTGTGAACAGTATTCCGTATCTATATAAACATATTTGTAATTTAATTAAATGTTGCTAAAGCGCTAAAATAGTTAAACTTACTATCATTTGGATCAAAATATTGCCATGTAGCTACACGACATCCGGGTTGAGTTGAGCGCCCGCCATTTGGCCAAAAATCTACAGAGCCCGTGCTAATTGGTGCCCCAAATATACCGGCATCCGTATGAATTATATCTACAAATTCGGCGACGAATCGATTGATTGGCGATACAATCGATGGATAAAATCCAGGTGCTGATGGATCCAATGCTGTGACTCTGTTAATTTTATATACTTTTTTTGAAATTTCATGTACAAATTCACCAATTAATCCAGCTAATTGACCACCCAGCGAATGGCCTACTAAATGAAAATTTTCGACCGGTAACCCATTTTCGTACAACCGAATAATAACATGGGCAACAACTGGTCCTAGGGCATATGCACTAGGCGCTGCTTCGGTGAAATAATTCCCGGAGGCAAATGATCCCCAATCTAGTATTAATATATTGTGATCACCACGCTTTAGATACGCATCCACTATTGTTTTAACACTTGTCCGGTAAGGTGTTTCCGTATATCCGTGACAGTAGAGCAAGGTTTTCTTATTTCGATCAAATTTTGGATCGATTAATATATCCGTCGCTTCGGAAAGTAAGTATGTTCTGTTACTTGCACGAGTCACTCCATTATAAAACACGATCTTAATAGTTTTGTAGTCAAATTGTGAATAAAATTCGTCAATGTATGTCGCTTTAAAGAAATAATTTAACAGTTAGAAATGACACAAAATTCTATTCTAACCCGTTTTAACTTACATATAGTTTTTGAACTCGTGGCATTTCCAGTCACGGTATGAAGACTCTGGCAGCACACTAATTATATAAAAACCGCACAAATCACTTATTTTTTTTGTTCAATAAACTCTCACCTAATTATGCAAACACGCTTACCAAAAATTGATAAAATTATAAACAGAAATACCATGGTTTAACTTAAATATATCTAAATCGTTTCACGTTTAATTCAATACTGATGGCTTCATGCTGGGTATCTCTTTAACTCACCGAATATTACCATAACTTAACATTTTTGGATTTTCCAAACAATTTATTTTCGCATGGGTGCACTAAATTTCACTTACAACGTGTAAATAACTAAATGATGGGTTGCCATTAATTAAGTTTGAATATTAATTAAAATAAATCCACCACTATCTATTTGAATGGACTTTCGACACACCGAGAAATTCATTCTCAAGCTGTGCGAAATACTTTTTCGTTAAAAATTGATGAACTTTGTCATAACAACTCTTAAAACGGAAATGCTGTGTAAGATATCGGACATTTAGAAGTGGAAAATAGGAGATTTCGTTAATCGTCAGAAGCTACGGCACTTCTGTTATCCAGCGGAATTTTTCAATTCATTTTATACCTCTTTCTTCACAATAGGAAACATTCCATTAAAAGTATTAAATTTTTAGATAAAACAGATTCATCATCTACGATAAATGGCAAAAAAACATAGATAGTAATGGCGAACATTTCAATAATCTTTGTAATAATTATATTTCAATAAACTTGAATTTGACCAAAAAAGCAGAGTTTCTACTTGCACACCTAATATATACCACACTGAAAATTCCAGATTCTACACAAATATTCGATTCTACTCCACACTAATCTGTTATACTCTGCTTTATATAACTAAACTGTTATAAAAATACTTCTAGTATTTAAATTTAGATGTCACTAGACTTTACAAATGTCATTGAACGTCTTCACCCTTGGTTGACCAATCTACGTTGAAATAATGTCCCGAACAAGTGACCAATTCACGCCAAATTCTTATGAACCAAACCAATAGGCGATATCGTAACATTATCCCCCACCAAATTTTGTTCGTCCCGGACAAGAACCAAACTATCACCTTTGTAGTTCAGCCCATACAGAACCAACAAATTTAACTTCTCTCTTACCACCGCCTTTTGACGACATTCGTTGTAGTCATCATCTATGGTCCATTCCAAATCAACGTCATCTTCGATAACAGTCCGCTACACCAATTCTGGAAAATGTGCCACGCCACGCGCCTCTTCTATTTTCTTGCGCACCACCTGATCGCAAATCTTCTCATCTATACAGTCATCCTTGAAAACAGCCATCGCCCCCATTTCCAACATCCTAGTTGACCAGCATTTGACCGTCGCTGCCCCTCTCGAAATTTAGCGATACGCAGAGCTTAGCTCCTTTTAATATCGCTGTCACTCCTCCATCCAGCCAGGAAGGCCATGTCGATCGCCCTCCGTACTGCTCTTGTTCAAAGCGCCTCTTTTCTGCAATGTCAAATTTTCTTTAAGTCAAACTTACCGATATCATCAATGCGTTGCAATCCGAATTCGATTTTCTCCGTCCCTTCATAACCTCTGACATTTACACTTTCCTCAAGTTTACTGCACAACTCTGGTTTACTGTAGTCACAAAAGAAATTTAAGTACCAAAATCATCGAAACCATCCTTGCCTTTATTGTCCTCATTCACTATGGACACCCACCCTCCGGGTCCTTGTTTACTAATAAATAGCTCAGTATAAGACGTCGATTCTGTTTGCCGAGCAGCTTGTCTCCTTGTACTTGAACTGTGGCAATATCCACAGTCCACTCTTCTATCCATTTAGGTGGTAAAAATTCATGCCACCTACTTCCAATTTCTACAGATATGTGCGGTAAACTAGGTCTCCTACTTATCTATCTCCAAAACACACGACCGTTCCCCCACTTGACTGAGCAGGCAAGACGCTCATTTGGATCGTTACAGTGGCGCTCAAGCAGGAGCACAACATCTGTTCCAATTTAAATAGATTATTTGCGTACAGACATCAAAGTTTCAATTGGTAATTGAACGCGGGCATTTAATGAGCCACTCTATGATGTCAATACGTTAAAACTCAATTGCGGTAGTTGCTAAATTCAACACCAAACGTTGCTCAAAAATTTCAGAATGGCATACAGTTTTCATATCGTGTGACTAACAATTTTGCAATTTTACACTGGCAAGGTAGAATGATGCGATCCCTGAAGTAATGGGCATATCCCTTTCCTGCCAAGAGACGATGTTGGGTGGTATAAAGGGCTGCTCATTATCAGGCAAGTTGACACATCATTCCGCATCCCAGCTGGAATTGTAAAATCGAAATCCCCTAATTAATCCTTAGTTTAGTTTAGTGTTGTTTAAAAATTTAAATTATCATCCCTCGGGATGGAGTTGTCAGTCTACTCGTTTAGTTATTAGTTGAATCCAGGGTACAACTTGATTGATTGGTCCTACTAGGAAGTCTGCAAGTGGACGTGCGTCGAATACAAGTTGGCCATAAATCAGTCGAGTTGGTATCACAAAGTATTGGAAATTCGCAACAGCAACCGGCGTGTTAATTGTTCCTATTTGAATGAACGGTTCGGCCTGCCACTCACACAATCATACTCATCCAAGGGAATTTTGAATGATGACTGTGAGATAAGAGGGCAAGAGGATTGTTTCAGTCAACATAGGTAAATTAATGAAATACCAAATGGCTTCACAACGCAATGCAGAGCCTATCCTGTTCCTTTTAATATCGATGTCACTCCTCCATCCGGCCAGGAAGGCCGTTTGGTCTTTTATTTCGATCGTCCTCCGTACTGCACTTGTTTTCGTATATCTTGTTTTTCACTGCTCGGACGGTTTATATAGATATTTTTCAATATCCTATTTAAAAGATTTCCATTTGGGAATCCCATTTTGGCTTGCTATGACGTCCGAACGTAGCTGCCACAACTTCTTTTCTGCAACGTCAAACTTTCTTTAAGTCAAACTTACCGATATCATCAATGCGTTTGCAATCCGAGTTCGATTTTATCCGTCCCTTCAAACCTTTGACGAGCAGCGTTTGTCGAGTTGTTTATCTTTCTGATTTGAACTGTGGCAATATTCCGGTTGAATTGCCCATCATCGTCGGGTTGATTCAGCTGATTCTCCTCACCGGCTGTCTCCTAGCCCTCATTCCATTCCACAAGGTCCAATAGTTTCTCCCGACCAATCGCACCCACTCCATGATCTTCATCATCCGCTTCCACCTTATTGCTGATAGACATTTCCAACATCAGATCCCCACCGATATCTGAATGCTCGCCTACATCATCATTTCGTTCGGACTTTTGATTCATTTTTCTAGATAGTTTGAGAATTATTTACGAGTTTACTCTGTGAAATCCAGTTCGTATCCCTTGATTGTGAACACACTTATAGATTTTAGGGTGGACTACACCAATTCTCGTAATTTACACTACTTACAGAATATTCGCGAACATATCGGGAGTAATCTCTGAATAATTCTCTGAATGCTTGCTTTAATTTCTTTAATTCCTTGCTTCAATTCTTTAAGGTTCAGAATTTATTGTTCAATCGATTCATTTGTGGTGTCAACTCTTGTTTTATTGGTTTCATCTTTTTACTTCCTTGATGAGGCTTTTGATTAATTTCCTTTTTTGATTCAACATTATTCGCTGCAGTGCGTATCAACCCTTGCGTAGTATCAACTATTCCAGGTAGTTCGAGAATTATTTTAACAACTTCACTATTGTTCGGTAAATCTTCTAGACTTATCTTTTGATATTCACCATCCCACGGCTGTCACCATAACTGTTACAAATTTGCTCTTTCAAATTCGGTTCGTACCCCTGGATTGTGAATATCTATAGATTTGATGATTCTGTTTAGCCCAGACAAGTTCACTGATCGGAATAAAATTTCATAATGAACCTCTTTTCATTAATTGAGGGAATTCCAATGACTTTGGCTGAAATCGGTCCACCGGAAGTGACAGCACAGCCTCCATATAAGTTTTTTCAGTTTTTTGCAAATATTTTGAAAAGACTATCATTTGCGAGAAAAACGATTATTAAAATAAAATAATCTAAATTAAATTTACAAGAATACCGGCTCAGATCATTTTTCAAAAATTTGATTTTTTTAACAAAAATTACGCCTTGTACAGAACGGGAATTTCCTACAGTCTAGGCGGTAGTGGCTATTCTGAATAAAACTACACGGACTTTGACAATTCGTAATAAAACTTCATACTTAGGGACATATCCCCGATTTGGTCGCAAAATAGTAATATGCAACGCAATATGGCTGACCTAAATCGCAAATCGACAATTCAGCGTTTTTGTTGAATTCCATTTGCGACTGTCAGTGTAAAACTAAAAAAAACATCCCATACACATTATATAGTTCAACTTGAAATATTATTAATTGCCGTGTTTCATGACATCGATTGGTCCGGATCAGTTCAAATATGGAAAACTGGAAGGACACACAAAATTTGGATTCCATTATATGGAAAATCTGATCTAAATTTTGTTTTAGATCACAAAGTTTGATTTGAAATCTATTAAGTGCCTTTGCAATGTTTCATGAAACTTGAACTGAACTGGATCAGATCAAGAATCATGAAATACGGCTAATTTTGTACTCATAAACAGCTTTTGGAGAATAACAGGAAAGTTCTTTTACATAAGTGATTTATGGAAATAAACACCGAACAGTATTTTAATAACGTTAAAAAGGTAGGGCATCATTTGGGGCTGGATTATTAATCTCAAGTGAACTTCGCTGGAACCGGAGGGGGAACCTTATGACGTTCCGTTTCCAATCAAGGATCTAAAACCAGCCATGAAAGGCAAACTGGTGGTGTTCCTGAACAAAAATTAACAGAGGTGGAATAGTTGGTGGTACATCTAGCTGGAGAAAATGCCACGGCTGGAATGAACTACTTCACGTTTGCCGAGGTACATAAACAATTTTCATTTATCATTTTACATCAGTATTAATAAAAGTATTTGTTATAGAATTACATTGTCAAAATGCCTTATATTCCTTCCCATAGTCTTGGATTGTAAATTTGGAAGAAAACACAGATACCATTGAAAAGCCGAATTTTGAAGCCAACGAACCGATTTGGTCCAAAATAAAAGCCGTAGGAACATTCAAAAATATAAAAAGGAGAAAACGTGACAGCAACCGAAACAAGGAAAAATTACAAAAAGAAAATGGTAAGTTGATGATTTATTCCATAGTTCAACTTTTTAGAACAAAAAATTGAAGGTGAAGAATGGTTAGCTATTTGTAAAGAAAAGCTAGCTGTCCCTGAAGAAAGGTTAGCTTTAGTCGAAGAGCAGCTTGCTGTTTCTAGAGAGCTGATGCTGATAGTGGAAAATGAAAGAGTGAAAATTGAAAAAGAAAAGTTAAACAGTACCGTATTATGTTGCAGAATATCAAGAATAATATTGACCATAAAATATAGATGGAAAAGACTGATTGCGCAATTAATTTGACTGAAAGGTATTTAAACGAAACTACATATATAGCAGGGGTGTCCACTAATTTTTTTGAGGGATTTACTTTTCCAAACATTATTTCTTCCCGATGTACTTTTTAATTTCCAAAGTATTACTATAAGTATGCACTCAAGAATATTGATCATTTTATTCTCCATTCTCAGTCAATTAAATTTCGCGAAATTAAGAAAAATCCCATTTAAATCTTTCGTAATACGGGCAAGAATATCCTAAAAATCTTAATAAAACTAAAGGAAGTTAGTCGTTTATTCATCGTCCTTACATGAAATACAAGAAAACCCAATAATTTTTATTAAATCATAAATTAAAATTAAACCAAAATTTATACATGGTATGTCACCTTTAACTTACTGAAAGTATATGCGTCCCAAACTGGTGGTTTCTGTATAGCTTCATGTGTTCCATCGATGACACCAATGACATTTGAGGAGCTATAGGTTCTGTAAAATTTCCATTTTATCTTAGCCATTTCCACTTCATTTCTCAGAAATGTTATATACTTTTTCGTTTGTAGAATTAAGGCGGACGAAATTTTTTAAAAACCTTACCATGAAATAAAATCTGTCCACTCATAAATTGGATTTCCAGTGCCAATTATTATAAGAGATGTTAATACCTAAAGAATATTCCAAATATTAGTTTTATGTAAACAATAAAATTCATCTATGATGAACAATGCAGTGCTTTTCGCGTAAAGCGATACCGCGTAAAAAATGTGTTCTCACGATCTCGAAACATGTTCCGTTGAATTCGTGTGTTTTGCCTGCGTCGTAGAGTTTGTAAATCCATTTGATAAAAATATTTAGAAGTCATAAAAAAATGTTGATTGCCAAACGTCAAAATTAGGAAGTTTGAGGTTATGTTCGGTGTTAAATTTATCTACTACTCAAAAATCGGAAAAATTAACGAGTTTCAACTGTCATTTTTATCGAGGATACAAATTTGAAAATTCAGCTACGTTATCTTGTTAAGTTTGTTTACCACGCTTGCGACCGGAGCGAGGATATACTCCTTAAACTTTTTCTATTAATTGGGAGAGCATTGCGACATTTGGTGGACATCTGTGTATCGGAAGTGTCACAATTAAGAGATTTAAATAAAATTAAAACTTAAATTTTTAACCAACGAGGGTTGGTATTGTTAATTTTCTGAAATTTAAGTGGGGATAATGTTTTTTGATTATACAAGACAGTTTCACCGAAATTCTCGAAAGATGTATTTTTCGCTTTAGAAATCAAATGTGGTGTTTGCGAAATTTTGGGGCTTAAAGTCTTAAAGAATTGAACTTTGTTCCTGTGAAATTTTAAGTTCCAAAAATTATAGTTGCCTAGTAACCACCATTTTCGTCTATGCACAAATGGGTTCTTAAAAGAGCGTCTTGCATAACAGCACGCAACGTATGTGGCGCAATTGTCCTGATTTCAGCTTCGATGTTGGATTTTAGCTGCTCTATATTCCGTTCTCTAAATATTTCTATTAGAAGGGAGATTATCGAAAGAAACCACATGTTCTCTGCCACAGTACCTGCCCCCAGTGTTTCCTGATGGCAATTCGTACAATACCGTGCATTTTAGCTGGTGTAAATGGCTCTGGTAAAGAACGTGAAGGTTTGTAGTAGGAATAAAATCATTATTGCTTAAATACAGAACGTCTTCGAATCGATGTTTATGGATGTTTTCGAACATTATACTCGATCAACATTCTCCTGGTTTTGCACTATTAGTGGTCTTCCGGTTTGTGGCAAATCAAATACTGAACGTCGTAGTCAGAACCTTAACGATTAGTGTTGGTTTGGCTGGGCATCTCTGGTTAGCAAAATTCAACGACATTTAAAAATTAAAATTCTACAATTTCCGCTGCTATTAAGTGTGCAAGTAGAAATTCTGCTTTTTTGTTTAAATTCTACTTCATTAAAAATATAATTGTTACAAAGATTATCGAAATATTCGCTATTGGTAATATAATATGGTCTTTGCCATTTATTAGGTAGATCATGAACGCCTTTGCAATAGAAACTTGGTGGTTTCGAAGCAAACTAGTCATTAAGCAATTTTTGCACATCTTCATCTTTCGTGAACCGCTTCGTCTTTCAAATATGATGGTATCGATCTGCATAAATGGTAATCAGAGGAAGCCAAATCTGGAGAATACAGCGCTTACTGTAAAACTTTCCTGTCTAAGGAGAAAATGAGTTCCTGGGTTGATTTTGCTGTATGTGGACGAGCGTTGTTATGCAGCAATATCACCTTCCGCCTTCCTTGGCGCGTAAATGGTATCCTCCAGAGCATCACTTAATTTGATCAATGGGGTCTGGTAACGTTCAGCTGTAACAGTTTGACCAGGTTCGTGAAGCTCGTAGTAAATAACTCCTTTTTAATCCCACCAGACACACAGAAACAATTTCTTGGCATGAATATTAATTTTTGCCACTTTTTCAACTCTTCGGTTTTTGTATTCTTTTTCGGTCAGTTTATGAGTAACCCATTTCCCTTCCTTCTGTAGTTTTTACATTGCATGCAATCAAAGTGATATTGCTTGGTGAGTAACTCATAACTCTGCTGTTTGTACTGTTAAATGACTCACAGAATGTTCACTGAATGTCGAATTAATCGATTCCATCGCTTGAGCAGCATTTTTTTTCATTTGTAAACGGAATAGAATGCAATGACGTAAATATTGCTTATCGACATCCATCTCTTAAAATTGATGCAAACGGGACGACGCTTGTAAATGACTGAAATTTGTGTCATAACAAAAGTAATGACTAGGCTACCAAACAACTTCAGAGCCGAGTCTCTACTTGCACAGCTAATAAATTTTGCATTTTGGTGTAAAGCGGTTTTAGTACCAAAATCTGAAAAAATTAAATTAATTAACTAGAAAAGTTTAGTCACAAATAAAATATTGCTGTATTTGTTCATAATTGCACCCATTGTTCTATGCCAACACTTATAACTTATATTTAGCGCGCTATTTTTGCATATAATTAATTTATTTAACTCCAAACTAATATTTTTGATTCAACTTTTTAGTTAAAAATCGATATAAAAATATTTTGCTCTACCTATTTAACGAGTGTCACTCCTGACACTATCCATTTCAATGGGAAATTTAAAAAGGCCTTTTTTTACAACACTTAAACCATAACAAACTTAATCTTACAGTAAAAATTGAATGCGCAGTAAGTTGAATTTTTGTTTAACAGGCACGCCAAAATAAATGTCAATTGGTATATTTCAGGTCGTTAAAAGTTTGTTTTATGGAGAAATTTATTTTTAAAAAGACTAGCGTCCCCTTTGGTTCATTAACATCCTTTATTGTCTGTTTCAAAATCCTCGTTCCGGTTTAATTTAACCCATTGGTGACCAAAGTTTTTATTTTGATTTTTTTAGTATTTTTTGTTTCTTTTTCATTAAGATACTCGTAGTTTATTTCAATCATAAAATATTTTAATCCGTACTAAAAAAATACTAGTAATGCAAATATGACACGTTGCGTAAACGCAACATTATTATTTATTCCTCTCTGTATGTACATATCTCCGAGCGGTTCCAATGGAATGTTTACCAAAAAGATTTGATAAAAGAGAGACCGTTCGGTTGTCCTCCAGTGTGTTAGTACTAAATCATTTCCCTTATCCACATAATTGTCGAAGATCCTCTGAGCTTCTTATTTATTATTTTCTCCCATTTTTTTCTTCCATTTTAATATTTTTCAATCTATTTTTCCGCTCAGTCCCAGTTCCTCCAAACTTTAGTGCGTTCAGTCCACAAAGAGGATTTTAGCCGGTAAAAAATTATCGAAATAAAATGAAAATTGAATTCCTGGGAAGCTTGGTTTCATTGTTTGAACGAAGTTTAGTACTACGGACTCTCCGAGGTCTACTTTTTTATCTAAACTTTCATTTTTGCCTTGGTAGATATTAAACTGGTAGCAATACTTTAATCTAGATGCTGCTACCCATGCTGTATAGCCAAAGCGTATCGACTTATACAGGATGAACTGTTTGCACGGAAGTCTACCAAAGTATGGTATTATCGATTCGTCGATGGCTACATTCATTTCTACCGGATGTTACGGTATTGAATTTTTTTTAAATTGTGTCTTGCAAGGTTTTACTACTTAAACACTTTCGTGCTTTCAATATGCTAAAAAAAGGTATTATGGTAATTATTCCAAAGACAGAAACGCTATCACTCGTAATGATCCGAGATCAGTGTTCAGAGGTAATGGTTGTCGTGGGCTTACCTCGTTTTTTAGAGCATACAAATGAACTAAAATATGTTAAAGAAAAAAAATTAACGCAGTTTATCCGATCTCGACCCAAATCTTCAATGATCCATCCCCCCGCCCCCATTCACGTCATTCACTGCTGTTGAGTTGAGGCGAAATAAAGAAAGAAAAATATGCAGCACCCTGCACAAAATTTTAAGCACGTGATGTTCTGCACAGAAACGCCAAGTGCCGATCTAAGGAGTACCAGGAAATTATATACGATATCCACTTGTAATGTTCGGAATTCCCCAAAACATTGGTTTCTACCACAGCAAAATTAAATATTTTTCGTAATTTTCACGTACAACGGTATAAATTGCAATCGATATATTTAAAATTAACTTTCACTACTTTTTCTTATTTTTTTTTTGCACAACACTTTTGATTTAAACAAAAATACAATGAAACAGATTTTTATAAATTTTTTTTCTGTTCGTCACCACTCCACTAGCATAGGGTTCGCATGACCAAAAGTATCATGCTATCGCGGACTTAATTCATCGACCGCATAAGACTAACTAAAAAACCAAATATTCTTTTCCTTCCCATCCAATTTTCGTTCTTCTTACTCTTCTATTCTCTTTTGTTTTGAGAGTATAAGTAAAATGCTCAAAACCCGGACCCGTTTATGATGACCACTACTGTCATCCGATTTCAGGCAATTGCCATGAATGGAAAAAAAAATCATTTATGGTAGTAAGACCCCTAAGTAACAATGAACCAAAATTGTTACAAGGGGCATATTTCAAGGAAACTTCATTCAAATGTTTTATAAATGGGCGCACTTTTGCAAAGCGATAAAATTGCTTCAACTATTCGCCGTCTCAGATATTTTGATATTAATTCATTCCGAGTATCTGGGCAAATGGCTCAATATAATCGCCTCCGAGGTAAGAGATTGTAACCAAATAAGATCATTACACCCATAAAAGTATATACAGTGCTGGAAAAAAATTGGGCAAACATATTTTATTGCAAGTCTTTTTTTGCTAAAATTTCAAAACTTTTGAATGCAATTGGCTTATTGTTTCATTTTAAATACATGTATGACGTAATTTTTTGAAAAAAAAATTTACTTGCAATTTAGGGGCAAAACCCCGAAAAATGCCAAAATATTCAAAATACGTTGATGGAGTTGATCTGAAATGGAACTGGAAAATTTTGTAAACGTATTAAACGTGTATTATTGTTCGGTGTTGCGTGAACGCAACATTTGCCACTAATGGGCTATGTACGATTTTGTAATAAACAGCTTTAGCCTGAAACATTTATGTGTGATCTGGATCAAATCCCATGGGTAGTCGCGGAATTTAGCCAGTAAAGAAACACAGCTAATAAATCCCATTGAATTTAGTTAATCTATTCAACACAAGATATCAGTTTACATAACCAAACAAAATCATATCTAATTAAGGAACGGTTAATTTCATTATAAATAACTAATCGCTATTTTCAAACAAGCTAATGACCAGCAAATTTATATCGAATTTTTTTATTCAAGTCTGAAAGCTGTGTGCTCCAAACAACTAAGTTTGTAGTTTCTACTAGTGAGTCATAGGTGGCGGACAAAAGGTATATTTACGAGATTCGTTTTGATAACTTTTCAATTTATTTTAGAGCGATATTTCATAATTTATCTTGACATTTATAAAGTTTACGTTCAATAAGAAAAGTTCAAATATGTTTCGCCTAAATGGATACTATATGGAATATATATATTTTTTCGTTTTAAGTTTCACTTAACAAATTTACTATAGACTGAAAAGCTTATTAATATTAATATTCGTAAATATAAAATATGTAGAAGAAATTGTCTAAAATATATTTTAAATTATAAAATCTGAATTTTTAAACAATTTAACAAATAACTTAACATATTTTAATACCACGATATGCAATGAAAATTAAAAACATTTAACACTCCATAGTAAAATCGTGGATATGGGGAAATTGCCTTGCGTAAACGAAAATATGTGTCAAGACCATGCACATCTCACATTGTTCATGACTTTGATACAATATTTGCCATTAAACAACAATTTTGAATTCAATATTTTTCACAAAACCGAACACGTTATTACCAATCTTGTATTTCTTGTATTTTCTTAAGAATTCGATTTATTAAAGAAGTAAACACTAAACGCTATAAAAGTGTATATTTTATTTTTATGGGTCAACATACTTTGTGTTATGCACTTTAATGTGTAAATTTTTAATTATGGCATAAATGAAATGAACTGGACGTTAAGTATCGAGCTAATTAAATTGACGGTGCTGCATTTCCCCCTCAAATTAAAATTTAACTCGTTTGCATAGGAAGTGAATACATTGTCTGTTGATTACGAACTTGGTAACTAGGCTTTTGCATGTTATATTACCACTTGAGTTTAAATGACACGACATTGAAGACGTCTCCCTGTCAATGATGCGTTGAATATACATAACGTTTAATTGAAATACAATTAAATTTGGAAATGTTTATCTGCTTTCACCTTTCTTAACGGTTCAACGAGGTTGTAATTGTGTTTTTGCCGCTGTACCAATCTGTATCAATCAAGCCAGTGGAATGGATGTTAATCGTATACGAATGAATGTATAAAATCGAAAGTGAAATATTTTTCTTTTGCAATTTGGGATTGTACGTAGGTACTTGTTGGTTGAAAAGGGAAATTATATTTTACCAATTAGACTTTCTTTTATATATACGAGTATTAAAAACTTTGCTATAAATGAGCTTAAATTGAAAATCCATTAATACATTTTTTTAAATTACCTATTTATGCTTTATGTATAAACTTATGTAAATAACAAGTAGTGGTCCAGCCGTAGCCACAATTATTCGTAAGTAGAGTGTGACCAAAACAAAATCGTGTTAAAAATTGTGGTAAACTGCAATCGCCTTTTGTTCATATATAATGCGATTGACATGGTGACCAGTTTTTATGTGCATGTTATGTATTTATGCTTTATGTACGATGAAAGGTGTTTTTTAGCATTGAGGAAAGTAATTCGTATTTATTTTTAGGTTGGAAGAATGTTGCATCCCATGTTTGTTAAGTACAAATAATTTTTTGCCATATCTGTTTTATCTTAATTTAAATTTACTTTTGTGGTTTTTAAATACTTGTGTATCTGGTGGTGGGCCATCATTCTGGTAATTAGACATTACATGGTTTACACATATCTGGATTTGATCCAGATCACGCATAAATGTTTCACGTTAAACCTGCTTATTACAAAATCGTACTTAAATGAAACCGGAACGAGAATTTCGAAATAGACTACAAAGGATGTTTATGATGCAAAGTAAACACTAGTCTTGGAAAAGATGTGAATAATTGAAAGGTTTAAGCATTTGCAACACATTTAAAAGATTACGTTCCAAGATGTTGTTTCACCTGTCACAGTTATGGTAATTTACATTTTTACAATAATATAACTATCGAAACACGAACACCAGTTAGAAAGAGTATTAAATATAAAGCAAATCAATTACAGAGATGGATGATGGTGCCGCGTTTTAACACCCAATGAGCATAAAAATGGCGAACTGACATTATTATGATTTTTTTCATAGTTGGCTCAATCTGAAGGCAGCAAAAGTATTGAAACCTTAAAGGTAAACACTCGTCACCATTAAATGTACAAATTTTTAAATCAGAATGTCTACTCAAAATTATAGTTTAAATGGATTTCTTGTTGCCAGTAATTGAAGTCAAGAAGTTCAACAACTTTAATTTACAATAGTTGTATACGAACCATTGAAAATTGAATTCAAACCAACGAGAATTGTTAGATAGAATGAAATAAAAAATTGTTAGGCGCTGACACCTCAATCAGGAAGATATACTCTCCCAGTTCGATCATCATTGATTTTGAAAAAATTTATTTATTATTATCGTAAAAATTAGACCTGAAACGACAAATGACGAAACTGCTCTAATTTGCTTGAAACCGTTTAAAAAAAAATCGTCCCAAGTAGTAAGTAGGTTGTAGTACTCAGTCACTTTGGCTATTTTTGTGACATTCTTAAACAACTTTTCCAGTGCCAAAACGGTGAATTTATCAACTAATGGACTCATAACAAAATTATTGCATTTTATAAGGCCTTTCAAACGATATGTCACATGTTGGCAGAATCCGTTCTGCCGTTAAAACTAAAGCTTTCATTTTAATTTGCGATAATATTAGTGCAACGCCTTTTCATGAGTGCAGCTCAGTCGATGTTGCAAACATGCTCCTTACCATCGAATATCCGAATTCTTGCAAAACACTGGTGATAGCATTCGTCTATCTACCTTATGACGCTATTTCACCTCCGCCTTCGGTAGAATTAAAAAATCTTGGCTTGGGGAGTAAAAACAGGCACTTACCTCGAGCGATAGGCTGCGGTGCTAATGCTCAATAATCTTTATAGGGCAGCTCAAACCTTAACTATCTCAGTACTTGTGAGCTTGAAATTCTCAATAGGTTGTGAGCCGACTTTTATCAATTCTGTTAGGAAAGATGTAATTGATGCTTTCTGGTGTTCTATGTCTATTATCGATTTAGTCTGTAACCGGAGAGTGATGGATATTCTCACTTCTGACCACAGTTCCATCTCTTTTGCCTTTAACCTTAAAAGGCCATCTCTTAAACCTTACCGCAACAATAAGTTAACCGACTGGAATCCATTCCCCCTCAAGCTCGAATCACGGCTTTTTTCACTCGGTGAAATAGGATCGCCTCAATACATTGAACTGCTAGCAGCGTCAAAGACGAAAGCAACTTGAAACACTATAGCATTTGAAAATCCATGACCTCTTACCAAACGCAATTCTCAGAATAAACCTTTCTGGTGTTCTGATCTCAAAAAACTAAGGAAAATTACAAGAAAACTAAGGAAAATTACGAGCAGACTAAAGAATATAGCTAAAAAATCTATTCTTCAGATTGATTAGGTTAATTTATAAGTAGCTCAAATATGAAAAACGTAAAAGATCTGCCCGCAGAACATCTTTCGTTCTACAGTCTTTCTGATATCGCCGGACTGCATTGCGGACTCTAGTGAAAAATGATTCCTGCTGGCTTGATATTCTGCGAATTAGTGGCACGCTTACCTCTTCCAGTAGGGGAATATGGGAGTTATTGCTTTCAGTTCATTTTCCTGGACGCAACACTGTCGAGCCTTGGACTTACTCCACAGAGTAACCACACTGATACTCGGCGTTGTAGAATATTCTCCTTTGCGCCATATAAGGCTGGTTGTCCTGATGGGGTTTTTCCTACTAAATTACAGCGCGAAGTTTCTCTAATTCAGAATCATTTGCTTTAACTCTTCCAAGAATGGAAGTTTGCTTTTGGACTGTTCTACAATCGTGAAACAGAAGTCAGATTTATACTGACCCCAAGGCATTTCGGCGTATCAGTCTATCCTCAACCTTTCTGAAAGCTTTCAAAAGGATTGTCGACATCGTTATTGGAGATCGCATCTTAGCTATCTCCTCGCTCTGCAGTTTACCGAGTTTACAACATGTTTACCGAGTTGGCAAACCATGTGAAACTGCCCTAACATGAACTTGTCACTTTCCTGAACTTTTAGGGTTGTCGTTTTCTACAATCACTGATGTTTGTGTAAGGTTTGGCATTGATCAGACCATCATAACCTGGATTGAATCCATGCTAAGGTGTTGCATTGCTGAGGCCGAACTGGATGGTCTTGTAGTTTCAGTTAGAGTTTCGAAAGGTTGCGCTCAGGCGGTGTTTTGTCACCACTCTTATGGCTTTTAGTAATTGATGAATAACTAGTCAAACTGAAGTAATATGGCTTTATTGCCCAGAGCTATCCCGATGACTTGGTCTTAACAGTTTCGGGTAAACAATTAAACGTTTTATCTGACTTAAAGCATTAAAACAGCACGCCCTACAAAGTCGTATTATATGGAACTGTAGTGTATTGAGAAGAGTTTGCACGTCATTTCGTCTAAAACCAGTGTACTATTCTTCACGAGATGAATAAATATTGGTGAACTGGCCGCTCCTTCTCTGTTTGGAGAAATGGTTACCTTCGACTGAAAAATTTCCTGGAAATTTCACCTTGAAAGAAAACTGCAAATTGCTACTGCTATATTTTGGTAATGTAGAAGAGCTTTTGGAAAATCCTGTAGCTGAGCCATAAAGTGCTGATCTTCATTTATAAATTGCTGGTTTTACCTATGCTATATCTTACTCGGAACACGCGCGGCACGATTGTGGGGCGGGCATACACTAATTTTTACTTACTACACCTCATGTTTATCGGAAATCGACATGGTTAATGGCAAATTAATTATTCCCTGAATTTTGTTTCGACAGATCCTTTTCGGTAGTTTACCCATCGAGGGACTTATGGTTGTAAGACCGGCCTGAGGACCACCAGGGATGACGCCAGTTACCCCAAACAATGAGCAGAAAATCAAACCTTGCGAAGTAGAAGTAAACAAATTAAAAACCCAAAGTGCGAGATGAAACAGAAAGGATCATTTCAGTACAGCCGCTTACTCCCAAACAACAGAAATCACGTTGGACATGGGAGATATGGTGCACACACTCGTGTTTTAACCGAAGGTAATGAACGCTGAATTCGATGTATTCTGCACAGGACCAGAAACTCAACCAAATTCAGCACGCCCAGTGATTTCAAGATAGAGGCGAAACAAAGTGTCTCGAGGTTAAAGAAGAAATAACCAGTTGAATGAATTTGAGGAACAAATACGGCGGAAGCTTCAAAGTAAAATTAGGCGAGTAGAGACTTGCTTTGAAAGGGAAGCTAACGCACGAGGCAAGAAACGCAAGAAAAAAATGGTTCTGTTCGACGTTGACCAAAACGAGGAATGGAAACACTAGTCTCATTTAATAAGCATGGATCAGCAAAACAAAGTTCCATCAGATTTGAGGGGCGTAAGCTGATATGAGATAGAAAATGCTCCTAGAATATCATTAAGTTTGCACAACTTGGGGTGGATTTTAAAAATGTACCTGTTATTGGCCTTTTGACATAGCATCAATGTACATTTACACTGGATACGGAAGCTTCAAAATCTGTGGGGTATCCTGATTTGGCCTAGCAACAGGGCAATCTGAGGTAAAAGTAGAGTGTACCCTTCCAGTAAAGTTCGGAAGAATGCTTTCAAACGTCGGTGTAACGTAGCTAGAATAACTGATGAATATGCCATTGGACTAGTTGTTATGAAGAGATAACAGATGGTGGTAGGACTGGATACCTACCTAAGATACTAGGTCTAGGTACTCCTTCCAATAAACGCTAGTGAACAAAATTAATTTGTAAATTATCATCGAAGGCAGGCTCGCGATACCACTGATGTCCAAAAAGTGATCTACGCCAAAATAGACGGTGACCTTGGGAATACCAAAAGTCGGGTTATTGTTCCTACGAAGGTCAAAAATAATGGGGTGTTATTTGCGAAAACATTGGTGATATCCCAGCAGAAAGTACCGGTACGTGTTTTGACCATGAGCTCGCCAACATATGTGATCATAAAATCAATCATAAAGTCGATCATAAAATCATAAACAGAAGAAGGTCATTCGCTCACTGTGCCGCCATATTTCAGTTGAACATTTATATGTCGCAGCGAAAGCATTTTAAGGATTAGCCGATGAATTTGCTCATAATCACGACGAATTAGGAAACACTAAAATTGTGCAACATAAAGGCGACACAGGAATCCGACCATCACCAAGTCGATTACCGCTAGCGAAACATCAGGAGGCGGCCGAATCAAGAAAAAAAAAATGTAAACGGAAAAATGGATGGGATGATGGCAAGTTAGTTTGCGAGTGGTTCTTGTGTTGAGTTTGACAGTGGTGCTTGTCCAGAAAAAGCAGGGCAGATTGTTTGTTGTTTACCGGAGTCTCAACGAAGTGATGAAGATAGACAATTATCCATTAGTGCGCATTGCTGACACCTTGGCAGCAAATAGCAATTAATCCTGATGGCAGAGTGCTGACGGAATTTTTAGCCAAAAACGGTTTTCACGCTTGCTATAGTTGGAAGATTAACGGAGGAAGTTCTAAGAGCGATAAATTGGAAAACATGTTTGGTTTATTTGGATGATATCTTTGAACAAGGACACACATTTAAGGAATTTGTAAACAATCTTAAATAATTACTACAAGCTACTGGACAGCAGAATTGATGCTAAGTGCAATGAAATGCAGCCTCTTCGGGCAAGAAGTTAACTAATTGGGCCATATTGTCACAAGCAGTGGTGTGCTAACTGATCCGAAGAAGTTAGTATCAGTAGTGGATTAGTCAGCACAGAAAGGATATTAGTCAACTAAAAATGTCCTTGGATTATGCTCCTAATGCCGACGATTTCTGGTAAATTTCGCAGATGTCGCACGAAGTCTTCATTGATTCACCGAAAATAGTCAACCATTTGATTAGAACTGAAGCGCAAAAGAGGAAGTTATTGAGGATCTCAAGCAAAAGGGTTATCAAATAGAAAATGCCGTAAACATCATTAAGTAAGAAAAGATCGAAACTGAACAAGGGGTTTAAATTAACAAAAGAGGGCTTCCACTATTTATGCCACTTATCAAGGCAATACTTAACATGAGAGTTAAAATAGAGCCAGTGAAAAAAATAGCGGGTTAATACCGCAGTGCAAAAACTGTCAAGGTTTTAATCATACGCAGAAATATTACTCACGAGAGATGCGTGACATGTGCCAAAAAGTATCATGTTCAAGTATGCCCGGTTAGTAAAAGTATTGCTGCAAAATGTGTTAATTGCAATAAGCCATATCCCGCAACGGGGATGTAAAATAGCTAAGGAGCTACAAAGAATAAGAAATAAAACGCGAAACTAAAGTCCAGGAATATCAGTAAACAATTATCAAACTTCCTGCTAGTAAAACGGGAGAACCAAAACCAAAACTGTACTCGCAAGTAGTCATGACAAAACCAGTTATTTCGGAGGGCACTACTGAAGGTACAGTAGTGCTCCAAAAGATACTAGGAAGCATGGAAGCTCTTAACATTCGTCTAGCAAAACAAGAGAAATGCCTTCAAGCTGTAAGCAACAGGTTAGATAAGCAAGACTCTCTAAATGAAATGAAATCCATGCTCTATTAAAATGATGCAAACAACAACAAATAAACCATTAAGAATAGTAACCTGGAATGCCAATGAGCTAATGCAACATATTCCAGAATTATAAATATTCCTAAATACTGGACAAATAGATATATGCCTAGTATCGGAATCCCATTTTACTTCAACTTCAAATCTTAAAATATATGGATACAATTGTTACCACGCCATTCATCCAGCAGGAAGGGCAAGGGGGGGATCGTCGGTGGTTATAAAAGAAAACATCAAACACTTTATAGATCTTAAAATTGAAGAGAATTTATGCAAGTGGTCACCTTAAATATATTGCGTCAATATATTGCCCCCCAAGATATGATTTAATTAAAGAAGACTATTGCACGTTATTTAAATCACTTGGATCAAGTTTCATAAGCGGAGGCGATTTTAATGCAAAAACACCTACTATGGGGATCCAGAGTAACCTCTAAAAAAGGAAGAGCGTTGTTTGCAGCAGGAAGACTATGTAATTGCGATTTTCATTCTAGAGATCAACCAACTTATTGCCCTACTGATAGAATCAAAATACCCGATATCATTGACTTCTTTATCACCAAAGGTATAGACGAAAACTACATATACCTAGAAAGCAGCGAGGTTATTATGTCGGATCAAACGCCTGTTATGACAATCAGTGCAACGATTGTTAAACAACTGGTCCAGCTTCGCTAACTAACAAAAAACCTGCTGGGAGAAATTCCAGTAACTTGTTGATGTTAATATTGATCTTCAGGTGCCACTCAAAAACCCGATATAGTTGGCCAAGTTGGCCTGGCCAAGTTGGCCTGGCAAAGAAGTCGAGCGCCAGCATATAAAACAACTCTAAATTCTTTATCCAATAAACTAAAGTTGCTAATTAAAGAAATCAAAAACGAATCCATTAATAAATACTTGAGTGGCCTTACTGGGGAAAAAGATATTGAGTTCTCCCTTTGAAAGCGACAAAAAGTTTAAAACGACCTAAACTACAAATTCCACCAGTTAAATATGAAGATGGCACATGGGCTATAAGTGCAAAGCAAAAAGCTTCGTTGTTTGCAACCCACCTCGAGAAGACGTTCCAGCCTCTACCTAGAGAAACTGCAGAGGAAAACATACCACCAGTATATAAAATGGATAACTGCAATATATCTCCAGTCACATTACAAGAATTAAAAGAGGAAATCAATCTTAACCTAAATTTAAAGAAATCTTCAGAATATAACTTAATTACAGGACAAATAGTAAAAGCTCTTCCCGAAAAAGGACTACGTAAACTACTCCAAATAATTAACGCAGTGTTCAGACTTAAACACGTTCCAAATCAATGGAAAGTAGCAGAAGTAATTATGATACCTAAACTAAACAAACCACTAAATGACAAAAATTCGTATAGGCCAATTTCCTTACTCCCAATAATTTCGAAATTATTCGAGAAACTACTCCTAAAGAGAATGAAACCAATAATAATAGAAAGAAATCTTATTCCTCCACATCAATTTGGCTTCAGAGAAAACCATTCAACAATAGAACAAGTATAAAACAGAAGAATCATTCATACATTTTCAATGTAAGGCATTTTCGTATGAACCGCCGTGATCATAGAATTTTCATTCAACACATAAAATTGTGTCCAAAAACTTCACAATGGACACTCGCAAAAATTTTTTGTTCAAAAACTTTGTTGAAGAACTTCTAATGTGCAGCCAAAGGGTAGAGGTGGGTATTGCTGAATAGGTCAGCGAATGTTATTGAATAGTGAGGAGAGGTGTGACTTAATATGAGGAAAGATACGGAAAATCGTACACAATTTCCAAAAGGTACGGCTCCTGTGGAACTATTCTGGTTTTCCCTGAGGATAAGAAATTGGGAAAATCATTTCCTAGCGTTTTTGTTTCAATTGTATATTTCTGATGTAAATATTTTAGAAAACAAAGTGGAATGTGGAACTTTGGTTCCATACAAATTTTATTGGGAAAAAATATTTCCCAATTAACTTTGTTTCGTAAAATTTTAAACTAAACTCATTCGATCAGTAGGCCAGAAAAATACAATTCGTACAAAAATGCAGAATAAAGCCGCTGGTGGTAATGATTAAGGATATTTAAACACATAACCGGGTTTTTAAATATAAATTTGGTTGTCCGAGTTTTTCGACATTACTAAACGGCGGGACCATTAATAGAAAATTGATCTCAGTTGGTCTGGGCATGTGTGAACGGAAAATCATACACAATTTCCAAAAGATAGGGCCCCTGATAGTTAGGATTGAGGATATTTAAACATGCCAACGCTTCACCGAACTGACAAAATGTACAACTTAGTATTTTCAAGTACGTTTTTCCCTCATAAGAGAATTCACAAACTGACGTGGAGAATAAATGACGGAAAAACTGCCTACAAGCGATTCGTTTCGTATTTGCCAGACTAATACATCTTACCGGAAAAATTTGCGGCGATTATCAGTGTGGTTTTCGTCCTAACCGATCAATCTTTGAACAGTGCTTCACCACGTGGTGATTCTGGAAAAATGTTGGGAGTAGACTTCCAGAAGGAATACCAGATATCTCGTTTCTCTGAGTAAGTTAACAACGTTTGGGGCTATACGTAAAATCGTAGAAATATCATATGCTGCGTTCGATATGGTGATGCATCCGCATCTGTGCTTACGCAGAAATAAAAAGCAACATCGAATAAGCCAGGCAAAATTCTTGAATATGGTCAGGAGGAGTATGGCCATTCGATCAATCTTTGGTCAAATTATAGTTGAGGAAAACGAATATTGGATTCGTACAAATTATGAGATAAAGCGACTTCTCGGCGAACACGATATCATCGGATTTATTAAATCCAACATAATTAGATTTACCAAAGCAGTTTTATGAAATTTTAAAATCTTACATATCTAAGCGACAATTTCGACTTAAATGAGATGGCGAATACTCAGAAATCACGAAAATATCAGCAGGAGTACCACAAGATAGCGTCCTGCGACCAAGTAACATAGCGACGTTTGCAGATGATACGGCCATCTTAGCAGTTGCTAATTGCATAGAATGATCTACAAGCAAATTGCAAAGAGCTACTAATATTGTCAGTACCTGGATCAGATGGCGACTAAAACTTAATGAAACAAAATCTGTTCACGTAAACTTTACCAACAAGAAGGTCAACTAGATACCAGTAGAACTGAACTCCCAGCAAATTCTCTGTGCAAACACGGTAAAATATCTAGGCATGACTCTAGACGCGAAATTAAAATGGAAAGAGCATGTGAAAAAAAAGAAAAAGAAGAGTTAAAGATCAAATACAGAAAGATGGATTGCCTATTAGGAAGAAATTCTGAGCTAACTCTAAATAATATATTGCTACTATTCCGGCAAATCATAAAACCTGTGTGGACTTATGGTATTTAGCTCTGCGGCTGTACAAAGAAAACCAATGTCAATATCATCCAGTCATTCCAAAGAAAAGTCCTTCGTGGAATAGTTAATGCACCGCGGTACATAAGAAATGACAACCTCCATAGAGTTCTGAAGATGGATTTCGCCAGTGGAGAAATAAGCAAACACGCGAAAAAACACTTGCAACGTATTAGTCTACACCAAAATGCTGAGATACGTCGTATGTTGAATGATTCAAACCCAGTAAGACGGCTCCGAAGGAAGAAACCACTTGATCTACTAGATCCAATCAGGATCGACTAAAAATATAATAAAATTGTAAAGGATACTAGCCAAAGAGCACGAAGGGATGCCGTTTTATCTGTCGGTGTAGAAGTTCCATTAAGAACTTTACTTTGTTTGAGTTTTTTTTACGAAGATTATATCTGAAAGGAGCATAATTTCATTTAATCCATTTCCATTTTCCTCTAATTGACTTATGGGCGATGAGCCATCTTCCTTGTTTTTTTCAACCTAATTTAGTTTGGTTCTGCTGTTTGTGATTGAATCGACGATCCGCGAACCTCTTGAAACATTAATATAAATTAATTAATTTTAAACTGACGGATACCCCAAACTGATTTAGTAGATAAGTTGTTAAATGGAATACTATTGCAGGGGCGGCCTTACAAAGACCCAGGTCTGTTAAACGTTAACATTTCATTCATAAATATTGGCATTTTTGCGTTTTTACTAACAGTAGTAAAACCCGATATTTTATGCTACTATTGATAACATTTTTAAGTACCACAATATTTTATTAGAAATTTCACATTTTAATTTATAATCTCGCACCCAATACCGGACAACCAGATTATTGATAATGATGACATCATTAAATATTTTGTATTATGAAAAAAATATGATACGAACGGAATGTCTTGTGTTTTATCAGATTACATTGTAGATTTAATAATTCGCCATTCAAAATCACGTCGCTTAGTTTTGGTTATGTACTTTAGGTTTACATAGGGAATTCCACACCACACTACAATATTTACCTTATACAAATTAAATCATTTGCTAGAACAATGCCAACATCCAAGAAACTGATATAATACATAAACAAGCATAATTTATATGTAGAGGGGAAAGTACGTAAGCATTTCTTTTGGTAATGAAATCAAACTAAAATCTTTTATAATCAAGCACCACACGGTCGAATAGCAGCAGCAGCAAGACGAGAAACAAGAAATTCAACACAAAAAACAACTCGACAAGAAATTGCACTCGTTTTGAGTTTTTTTTTCCAACTTTTGTATACCAATTCGATTATCCATTCTCATTTAACGTTAAATCATGAATCGGTTCAGTACAAATTGATAAATACAAGAAAAATAAAAATTGTTGCTTGTTAAATTTTAAATAAATATTAATTTTTGCTTTATTTAATTTAGATAAACAAAATTTAAGTAAATAGTTAATTAAGCAAATAGCTAAATAAAATAAAACAAAACCGATTCCATGGAATGCAAAAGGTGTTAAATTAATATCGATTTGGCCGCGAAAAATGTCGCTATTTAATTAAAGCGCTAAAAATAATAAAATGTATCCCCCGCACAAACCGAAAATCTCGCGGGTTTAACTATCATTGTGGCTCCATCGCACAGTAGTGTTAAAAGCAAATTAGACGGGGGTGCAAGACGTTCAGTTGATCAATTTTTATATAAAATAGTACAGTGTGTGATTGTGATAAATAAATTAATTATGATAATGTATTTAAGTAGAGTAATCTTATTGATAATCTTATCGTGTGAATATACAACACCACTCTTCAGTAATGGTGTCCTAGATTTTAATATATTCCGGTGCATGTGGAAACGGGATTACAGTTGCCCTCATGAGGATATTGTGTTTCGAATGTATACGCTGTAAGTAGCCACAACCATTTTTATGGGTCTAATCCACAAATTTTTTTTATTGGTGTTGTTTGTGTTTGCCCTGAACCTGGGATACAATCGATTTGGGATACGATGTAGGCACATTATACTGATGTGATACGATATTTGTTGTTTATGATTAATTTATTTCTCGTAAGCAAAATAAACAACACGAAATTGGTTGTGTGTTTGCGCTATAAAAGTTATTTGGGCATAAAAGTTTGTTGGACGTTGATTTAGATTGAGAATTTTTTTTTGTGGGATATATTTTATGATTGTGTGGAGTGTATTATGATTATGATTGACCACGGATACTTGATATCACGAATTTGATTTAATCCTATTTAAATATGTTAATTGTTAAATTAGTAAAGTGAATAGTTCAACGTTTTTCTAGAATGATGCCCTTCAGCAACATTTCAAACATTGAAATTTAATAATGTATATTCGGTCAATTATACTTCTCAAGCTATTACATCAGGTGAACTAAACATATTATACTAAACTCACTTCTAGACCATAATTAGTTAACGTTAAAAATATGATCCTATAAACTAACATATCGATAAGTTCAAAAGGACGTAGTTTATGGCAAACTATTTACATTTTCTCTACAGTTCGATTTTTATTAAATTTTTGTTACGCCTGTGGTTGGGGGTACTTCTAGGACTCACTGGACTGAACAGTTTTTCTTTTTTCCTTTGCTTTGCTTTGTAATTGTTATTTCACCAACCAAAATGCACAGTGTTTAAAGTTTTGGCATTCGGATCGGGAGGTATCGGGTTCGAATACCGAATAGCGGCAGAATTGAATAGAAAAGGTAATTTTTATCATGTGATTACGATCGGTGAGTTTCAAATGTTGAATTACTGTGCAACACGTTGCTTTGCTTGTCCAGAGTTTATTTTGCCTAAATATTTGAATTTTATTCTAACGAGGATATTTAATTTCTAAATTGAGTGTTGCTCATCTGCAATTGGTGGTGCACATAACGCTGTCGGAGTGCCGTAGAGTATTGACTCTTTGGAAGGTGGTAAAATGGTGGTGGCTGGGAACGTTTACATTTCTTCGAATTAACGTAAAAGGTGTCCACTGAATTTAATTTTGCTTAAATGAAGAAATATTATACTTTTTACCAGACTTTTAATTTTTTTATTTCGCACTTGCTCCTAAAATTTGGTGCCATATGGCTCGTTTAAAAATTTACAAATTTAATTTTTACATTTTTTACCATCATAATTTAATTTTAATTTCTTTTCAGACACCTAGCACACATCGATCCCCTTGCACAATTCTATCTGATTTGTTCTAATAAATTCATACACGTTCTTATATATGTATGTTCATTCCTATTCGTAATAATTCAGTCAAACTACTTGCACTCAATAGAATATCGAACATTTGTCTGCTCTGGTTAAATGCAGAACATTTCAGAATCAAATGTTCGATGTCCTCCACAACCAAAAAGCTTTCACATAATTCACACACAACCAAATTGCGTTTCTTCAAACATTTTCCATGATTCAATCTCACTCGTTCCATAGTTCGTAACATTCTAGTATCTGAAGGAGACCTAACCAACTCAAGGTAATTCTTACTTTTAACCTGAGATTTCTCAACAAACTTTCTCTCCCTTTTCTCCACAGATTCACCTGAAACATACGAAGTACGCCTTTGGCATCTATGAATTCGTATTCATTTAGATCCTCAATCAAACAACTCCGTTTCAAGGATGACCTCCATCCCACACGATTGAAGTTTCTTATACAGCATTTCCGCATTCGTTAGATTTATAACCTTAATTTTAATTGCATGACAAACATTTATTTATTGTATTCGTGTGCTCAACACAAATTGGTTTGTTGCAAATGTTGCAGGATTTTCTCGTGTTTCTTTTATTTTTTGTTCGCATGAGATACAAATCCACCATTTTCCCTTTGTTGGCACACGTTCACTGCTGTCTCGGATTTCTTTGTTCGAAGTATCCATATTTTTACCAATTGGCTGTATTGGTTGGCCTAAAATACATTCTATTCCAGATTTTGTACCAAAATGTTTATAAACGCGTGGAATTTTCGTGCGAGCTGAAATATGTAGAAGTGATAATTGAAGTTCTAAATCCTGCAAGAACTCTCGTGGTACATGTGTTTTCTTGAAAGAGACACTGGCCATCGCTGTGTCCGTAATTTAGTGGTATAATGGCTTACCAACTTATTTATATTATCAACTCCGCTTTTTGTGCTGTTATAATACTGGATGATCCCCGGCTTTTTCTTTTCACCTGATAGATACGTTATGAAAATAATGGTGTGTTGACAGCATTATTACATTTTTTTTATTTATCGTAACTGAATCAAGCAAAATTTTTTTCCCCTGCTATCTGTTCTGGGGCCAAGGCTCTTCCAACTCTTTTGTGGTTTGCTTATTTACGTCCTTACCTTTACGCCTGTATTGGCCAATTCGAGGACGTACGGATATAGATCCGATTTTATTACCATCTGCACATTGCATAGCTCCATGCCAGCCGATACTGGCATGGAAGATGGGTCGGCCCATGAGCTTTGTACTCCTACAGGGGTCATAGTTGTGTTCCTTTTCATCACAAATCGTAATCTGTTGATGGAAATTCCCTTTGCATCCTGTTCCTATCGGGATTCGAACCCGGTATCTCCTGATCCAAATGCCAAAGCTTTAACCACTGTGCCATTTGGTCGATGTTATATTGGTTTTAGGGATCCAATCTTCACTCAAATCTTCAGAAACAACATTTTCCTCATCATCTTCTGATTCGTCAATCATTCTTCTCAAGCATTATTGTTGTTCTTCATAAGACATTCTGTGGAAGTTAAATTAAAGTTTAAAGTTTAAACTAAAGTTGCGTTTGAAACTTCTTTAGCCGCCATTTAATATTGTAATAGTTTATTTAATCCCGGGTGACCCGTTATAGAGTAGTGTATGCATTTTTTCTTATAGACACAAGGGTTAAACCTAATATACGTTTATACTTCCTTGCAGTAGATTAGATTTGTATTATCTTGTGCCGTACGATGCTTGGTGTTTGGGATCGTGTCGTTTCGTCCTAAAAAAGAAGAAAGTATCTGTCCTATCCTTCCTTCTTGTTATGTGTAAAAGAGCTGGAGGAGTAGGGCCGGCGTTATCCGGCACATCTTGTCCCGTACTTGGTCTTACAGTTCAATCAATAAATCAGTTCAATTTTTATTAAATTTTCTTAAACATTTAGTTTAAATTAAATATGACACATATATAGTCTACTAAATTTCAAAAATATCTGCTCAGTTCTGCGAAAGATTAATAAAAAATAGCAGCAACCGTCTTCGAATTTGTGAGATTTTTTAAACACCTGTACCAATAATTTAGTTTTGAGAAATCGGCGAATGAGAGGGCCCTATACTCATATTAACAAATGGACTGAACAACGAAATTTTTTAGTAAATAGTAAGGGGAAGTGAGTCAATTCCGTACATGTAGGTACCAACATTTTTGAAGATTTACCACTCACTACCTTTCGTTCCGTGCATTCTAAATGTCTTAGGTTTCTCTACGGACCAGATGAATTGACTGATAGGGACAACACTTCATATTGAAGCTTTTCTCTTAAATTGGAAGATCTATATAACGCGGTTCTAAAAATGGAGAATAACGAAAAAGCGAAATCGTGTTGTAATAGTTCCGCGTTGTTGGAGGTTTACCTATAGTTTGAATGTTACCATCTCTAAATTTGTTAATTCTAATTAATATATGATATTAGGATTTGAAAGGTAAGAGGAGATTTTATCTTCAAATTTATTTTTATATCTCTACATAGTCTCCTTGTAAGTCTATACACTTCTCACAGCGATGCTCCCATCTCTTCAACCCATCCAAACAGTACTCGACGTCTTTATCTACAAAATTGTTGTCTACGAAGATGATGGAACCCTCATTCGACAAAAATCTCTGAGTAAGACCAGTGGTCAGCAGTTCAAAACGTATTTAGCCGATTTTTACCTTGGCAACCGCTGATTTATGGGATGGCGCGTTTTCTTGGTGGAGTAAGATGTTTTCTGCAAATGTGGACGTTTTTTGGCAATTACTACCTTCAGCTTGTTAAATAATGGAGCGTGGTATGCTCCGGTAATGGTTTTCCCTGTTTTGAAGATAATTGTTTAAGATAACGTCATGACTGTCCCAGAAAATAGTTGCTATCACATTTCCAGCCGAAGAAACAGCCTTTGTGTGTTTTGGAGCCGATCCCCCCTCCTGGAGTGTAATGGTTTATTCAAGTTTTACCAACGTGGAATGTCGTAAATATTGTTTCGCACACGTTTCTGGTCCAAAGTGACCAAAGCGTCACCCAATGCACGGACAGTTTTCTCCAGCCTAAATCTTGATTTTACGGCGGTAAATGATGGTGCAGGGTTCCCGTCGTATTTAGTGCCAGCTCGATACTCGATTTTTTCCATCGAAAACTTTTTCTCCGTCGAAACTACGAAATGAGCTTAACAAAAGCAGTGCTGTCAGGGAATGTAGAATCGTGGTACTATCTGTACATGTGTGTGCTGCAGAATTTAAATTCAACAATCTTTTATTATTTGCAGTGCTGAAGACAATATTGACTATGTAAGTAAGCTCGTGAACAAGGCTTTCAATTTGGATGGTGACATAAAAGAAGTTGTTTTAAATATATGAAAATGCTCATATGGAAATAGTTACTTCCGGTTTACCGATTACGAACAAAATTCTCTGGGATCTAATAATTTGTGGAAAAGGCTTAAGTCTGAAGGTTCATCCCGATCGATCAATTCATTTCAACTTAAATTTTGGAAAACTGACGCGGTCAGTTATTATTGCAAATTTAATTTAGAATCTTTTAGTTTATAAATGTTTTTGTTGTAAAAAATACGCTTTTCAAAATATTTACAAAAAAGGAAAAAGCTACTGCGGATGCCGCCACTTGTAGTAGACCGATTACGGCCAAAAATCAGTGGATTCTACCAATTTTCGCAAAAAGTTTAAATCTGAAGTTCCACCTCGATCAGGCAATCCGTCTGGGCTGTAGAAAACGAACAACGTTTAGTTTGCACGGCACCACACTCAGACACACACGCAGAGACTTTTTAAAACTATTTTTTTAACTTCTGTGTAAAAATATAGATTGCGGAAGGAAGGCGGAATGGGAGGAAATAGAAATTTAAATTATATATACATACTAGTTGTACCGGGACACTTCGTGCCTTATGGAGTAAGTGAGCGTTACGCGCATTTAAATTTCCAATTTACCTTAGTTGTTTCCCCTTGTTTCATTAATTTTCTTAGCATTGGGTCAAGTTAATCCGAAAGGGTTAATAATAAATGGTACATTGGGGTTATTCAAATTCATAAAAGAAGAGTTAAATGAAACAAAATTATATCTTAAGTAATAAGCAAAAAATGAACCAAGTTCCATTTCCCTTAAACAAACAGTTTTAAGGAAAAGGTGGAAACCCCATAAAATCGAAAAACAAAACATGAAATACAGTATGATTGAACGTTGGAACTACAGATTAATCTCGGGAATTATGCTTCTCGATTTCTCAAGAATTCCACTCGAATTAAGTTTTCATGTTGGCTGTACACTATATTTCCAACCTTTTTAGTGAAATAAAAGTAAATTAGTTTGTGTAGAAAATGAAAGAATGTTTTATTCAAAGTATGCTCCTTTGGAAGCTATAATCTTCACCCATCGTTCAGGAAATAAACGGATTCCCCGAAGGAAGAAGTCGGATTGTTTCGAGGCGATCCAGTCATCGACCCATTTTTGACGTTTTCATATGAAGTGAAGTGCTGCTGTGCCAGGGCTGATTGCATCGACCGGAACAAGTAGTAATCAGAGGGAGCAATGTCTGGCGAATACAGCGGGTGGGGTAGAATTTCCCAGTTCTGCCTGTCCAAATCGTTTTTGGCAGGTATAGCAATTGATGGATGATGCAAAACAATCTTATCGTGCCTTTTGTCCCATTCCGGTCGTTTTGCAGCTAGAGCTTGCTATAAAGCCATCAGTTGTCGTCGATAAACTTGTCCCGTAATGGTTTCACGCTCGTTCAGCAGCTCATAATAAACGACACCCTTCATATCCCACGAAATACAAAGCATCACCTTCGAACCATGGATATTTGCTTTTGGCGTCGACGCCCCTGGATCACCTGGCTTGACCCACGCTGGTTGCGCTTTGGATTGTCATAATGGATCCACTTTTCATCTCCAGTGATGATCCGATGCATAAAACCACTTCCTTTGTTGTCGTTGAAGCAACAATTCGCACATAGTCTTCCGACGTTCCATGTCCCGTTCTTTCAATTTGTGTGGAACCCAATTTCCCAACTGCTGAACGAATTAATTGCATGTATACTTTGCGAAACACATTGTTGGGTAATATTCAACTCCTCTGCCAATTATTTTTCGGTCTGACAAGGGTTCACATTATGCAAAAATTACCAACTTTGAATCGTTGAAACCACTCTTTGCATGTTGTATTCGATGGAGCATATTCACCGTAAACTTCCACAAGCAAACGATTTGTTTCCGCTGCACATTTCTTCAACAAAAAGTAATGAAGTGAAACTTCCCGCAAATGCTGTTTTTTGGCACAAAATTCGACATTTTCAATTACATGATAATAATTGTTGTTTACGCTTTGAACAAATATCACTAGTAATTATTCAAGCTTGACAACTAACCTCCAAAAAACATGTATTGGCCGATTGAATAATATGCAAGTAGTGATACTACCGACACCTCTATAAAAAGGTCGGAAATACATTTGTATACCCAATAATTCTCCAGAAATGTTTTTTATATTTCCCGAGTCGAGAATCGGATAATTTAGAACTTTTTAGGCCCAAGTCGGCCAATGAGCTCTGAGGCTACTCTAACATTTCGCTGTCTTCTTTGTAGAATGATTTATCTTTGGCATTAAAATATTTGTTTGTTTCGGGAAAATATCTTTTCCTGCACAATTTTGAGGTCTGCGAAGGTAGTAGTCGCTGGGAGACAGATCGAGAGAATGCGGTGAATGAGGAAGCAATTTCAGCTTCAATCCATGTAATTTTACCATTTTAGCCAACGGCTTGTGACGCGTTGCATTGTCTTGATGAAAGAACACTTTCTTCTCTTGTGGCTTCACGAGCAAAGCGCAGCAAAATTTTCATTCTTAAATTTAATTTCAATGACTGAATTCAACCAAAACAAATTGAACCATATTTAATTTATTTCTGGATTCCCAATCATCTGTTAAACTAATACCACACACATTTTAGAAGATGCACAAGGATGTGTTATAATACTATTTGTATCGAGGAGCTTTTAAAAATCTAAGATCAGTGATAGAGAAGTAGAACAGTAATTGAAAATTTTGAACAAATTTATATCAAAGAGGAATAAACGTTGACTGATCACGTTAAGACAACCAATTACCGTCAAGCTTACCTTCCAGTGGCCCAATTCTGGTAATTCCCTGGGAATTGGGAACTGGTGAAAGAATTTACATAGCTTTTGTCTATAAAGCAGTTTTTTCTGGCCTACTGAGAATAAGTTTGATGTAAATATTTGCAAACTTGGAATAATCTTTCCATAGCGAAATTTGCAGAACCACCGCCCTATTCAGAGTATTCAATAGATATTTATAACAAACATTGAGATTAACCAAATACCATATCATATCATATATCCAAAGTTTCTTCCCCCTAAAGTGTTAAGAAAGAGTTCGTATCAAATTGCTGATATTTTATGTATAACAAGAAAAAATCAGTCTAGAATCGCGATACCAACAACAAACTCGATGTGTATTTAAATTGGTTGACCTGGTTGGTTTATGACCTTAATCCGAAACTTCTTAACATATCATTTAAAATTCCAACTTTGAAACATAATTTTATCATGATCTATTAAGAAACAGCTGAGATTCATCACGAATATTAAAATTAAGAATCCCAATAGCAACAGTATTAATGCTAAAAATACGAGGTTCAGGAGTGGCAGAGTTCCATGTAGCATATAACTTAATGTCCATATTACAGAACTTCACAAAATATCATTTAACATTTTTATTTTATCAGAATTTTATCCAAATAGTTTAAAAAGTGCTGATTACCATTTAATGGGCTAAATTTCAAAAATTCACAAGCAAATTAATTTAGAATTCAAATAGCTACACACAAATCCAATTTAGGCCACCCCTATAGGCCACATTCCACGATTTTCCTAAAATAATCATGTTAGAATCTCGGACATAGTCATAAACCGCCTATGGACAAAGTTGCTTATGGTATGGTAAAATCCCCTTTGAGTAGCCTATATTGGCCACCAAAATCAAAACCAACTTTTATCAAAACCTTTTAGAAATTGCATTATATTCCAGAAATTGACCAACAATTAAATTTAGAACTCCCATTTTGCTTAACAAGTGGCCGAGTTCCATTTAGAAAGTTCTTTCCTCTAGGTCCTTTAACTACCTCCATCCAAATTGTTTATGAAATTGTTCTAAAATGTTGAGGAATATTCATTGAACAAAAAACGGTTTGATTCTACGTCAAAAAGATTGAATATCCTGCAGTATAATATTCGAAGTATGAATGATGAATAGATAAATTTGATGATGTTCTTATATTTAGTATGAGACCGAATGAATATATTGATATAATGGTTCTTGGGGAGACTTGGGTTACGAGTAATCACATAAATTCATTTCATGTAAATAATTTTCAAGGTAATTTTCTCTTGTCGTGATGATAGAATAGGAGGTGGATTGGCAGTTTATGTAAATAGGACAGATACAATCATTGTCGGAGATTTAAATATTCCCGTAAATAAGGCCTTGGATATAGTCTCTGATTACAAGAACATATTACTGAGTTCCGGGATGATTGTTACTAACACATGTGCCACTAGGTCAATCAATGGCAATATTATTGATCATGTTGTATGTAGTTTCAGAAACATTAAAGCTGTTCATAATTCAACAATTTTTTCAGATATAAGTGATCATAATTTTATTTTTTCATCTATTTTCTTCAAACCTAAAGTTTTCCGACACAAATTAGAACAAAAAATTATTGATTTTGATAAAGTTAATTTTTATTTTGATGATTTTCTCACTGAAACAAATTTTGATACTGCTGACCCAGAAACTACTATTAAGCAAATTACTGAGAAATACAATGATTTAATCGTAACATTTACAGTAGTTAAAAGTGTTGTTGCAAAACTGAAAAATAATTCTTGTCCCTGGATGACTTTTAATTTGTGGAAGCTCATTGGGAAACGTAATCGAATTTTAAAAAAGTACAAATTAGACGCTAACATAGAAAATCGAAATCAACTTCACACTTTTAATAGGAAAATATCTTCTGAGAAGTATTTTGCGAGGAAACGATGTTATGAAAATATGTTTTGGAAAAATATCAATCAGTTTTTGAACCTAAACAGCTCCACATCTAATATTGAAGCTATTGAAATAAATGGCGATAAATATAATGATACGAGTATATCTAAAATAGTAAACTTATTTAATGATTATTTTGTTAATATAGGAGATTCACTTAGATTCGATATTTCTGTCATCAACTAATCTGGAAGTACACAAAATTATTTCCATGTTAAATAATAGTAAAGGTGGTGGGCCAGATAATATACGTAATCTAGTTTTAAAGTTCTCTGGAATTCTTGCCAAATTAATTAATACAATTTTTGAAACTGGTCAATTTCCAAATCATCTCAAAATTGATAAGACTGTAATTTCTAATTGTAGACCCATTTCAACCTTGTCCGTATTTGATAAAATCATAGAAAAAATCATAAACACGCGTTTTAGGGACTTCTTAAATAAATCTGAATTTTTCTGCTTATCAGTATGGATTTAGGGAAGGAGCGGGTACTGAAATGACGCTTGTGGAGATGACTAATCTAATTTATAATTCTTTTGATAAGAAGGCGTATGTTGGAGCTCTATTTCTTGATCTCAAGAAAGCATTTGACACGATTGATCATAAATTACTTCTTAATAAATTATATTGCTATAGATTTCGTGGAATATCTTATAAACTAATCAGTAGTTATTTAATTAATCGACTACATTACGTAATGATTGATAGGATCAGGAGTCATGTACGCGATGTTGATTGTGGTGTTCCCCAAGGTAGTGCGCTAGAGCCGTTATTGTTCTTCATATTCATTAATGATATTTCATTTTTGCATTTTGCAACAAATTAATATGTTTGCGGATGACACTGCAGCTATCTACGAAACTAAGGATCCTTCTGTTAAAATTAATAATATGGAACATGACATGAACATTTTACTTGAATATTTCAAGTCTAACATGATTTCATTGAATCTAGCAAAACCGAAATTTATGATTTTTCATTCGCCACATAAACCAACATTTAGCGTAACATCATTTAAATTAAATGTCGTCGTAGTCGATCTAGTTGAAAAATTCAAATACCTCGGAGTAATGTTTGATTCTCGCATATCATGGGATGAACATGTTGCCACAACTTGTAATAAAATGGCTTCTTTGGTGGGGCTTGTGAGAAGACTCTCATTTTATGTGCCTAAATATGTTCTGAGATTAATGTATTTTGCGTTTATTCATCCCAAAATTCTGTACGGGATAGTTGTTTATGGTACTGCTAGTTATACTAAGTTAAAGAGACTTCAGATCTTGCAAAGCAAAAGTTTGAAGGCAATTTCGAAACTACCTGAACGATTCTTACGTTAAGTTTGTTTGAAACTGAAGCCAACGGTATTTTACCAATAGGTGCGTTATACGAACGTTGAATTTTAATTTTGCTTAATGCTATTTCATTATTGATTAATTCGATATTACAGAATATATAATTGTGTAATTGAATTATTTAAAATTGTAAATATATACATATATGTGTTGCTAATTTATCTTCATTTATAAAGTTGAATTCCCTTAAAAGGACACGAAATCCATTGGGAATCAACTTTGTAAATAAATAAATAAATGAAAAAAAAATGTCGCATTTTATTTAGCATGTTATCTGTTGTCCATAGTCCAGACCTTTGCTAAAAAATTAAATCTCAATCCTCATACTTGCATATAAACCATATTTAATTCAAATCGCTTGAAAAGATCGAGCTCTTTTTCTAATGACTCGTCTTAACAATATTAAAAATTTAACAAAAACAAAATCAATTTCTTTCAGTATTTTATGTAAATCTGTTGGCTGAATTCGAAAACTTTCCAAAAAACTCAATCCCAAAATGAATATCAGTCCCGAATTTTATTACAATCAATTCCACAAAATGGCCAAGGAAATTGCCCAAGCAATCCAATGTTATGCTAAAACTATGTCAGCGTCGCGTGGCAAGATGCGTATGATCCTACCTTTATTACCTTAATACCACACTTTTAATGTTAAAAGATCGGGATTGATTTTGAAATGTGAACGTCAACATACCGATTCTAATCAATTTAAATAAGCTGCTCGAAAAATTACATAGAAAATAATTTTTGTAATAGAGCATCAAAACCGCAAGACATTACTGTAAGTTTACTAAACGTAAAATATTTTGTGGTTTCTATTTTTTTATAATGCTATCATTTCTCTAATTTCGGTCGATAAAATTAATAATTTTTTAAACACACTATTATGAAGTATTATCAGATTTTTGGCGGGAAAATAATAAAACAGTAAATTATTTTGCGACCCGGTTAGAACCATGTCACAATGTGATCTAATTTGCCATTAAAATAAATCTACGGTCGACCGATTTATACGATCCGTTACTGAATCAACGAAAAAAAAATATTTAATGATTTATTTCTAAAAAATGCTAATGTTTGGCATCTTTTTGTCAAATTTTATAAGTAGAAAATAATTGATTGGTTCTAAAAAGTCTGTGGTACACAATACAAACCCAAATATTATATCGATTTTGATCTCGATTGATGTTCCAAATGTAAGCGAGTTTTTTTTTTTACAGACAACTCAATTCTCAGTGCATATATACGTAGATTTCATAATCTATGCGGTCATGTACCAACTCTCACTATAATTATAACGGACTGCACAATAAAAATGTAATTATTTCATAATAATCGATTATTGTTATTAGAACAGAATGTGTGTGGCTATGTATCTAATGGACAGGTTTTTTATTGCTGTGAAGTTAACAAAGAAAAATATCAAGTTCAAATCACATCGATCTATCACTATGTCGCGTATATACGTTTGTAACGGAATTTTTATTCACATTTTCAATGTTAAGGTTCCAATTTTTCTTGCTTACCACTTTTATACATTTTGTGTGCGCCGAACGAGGTTCAGATTACTTGTTTGGTTACTTTTACTTTAATCGTGAACACCAAAATATTAATTTTAAATTCAATGGTCTCGTTTAAATGCTAGACTAAAAGGCACACGGTGACTGAAAACTGGGGTAATAGTTGGCAATTAATGCATAAATTGTCTCTAATTCATAATAGACAAACAAAATACACTACAAATATCTGGTTCACAGGTAAACTAAACATTTTTTTTTTAAATACCAAAGAAGACATCCGGTTTTGCAAAATAAATAATCTGAGGCAGACCTCATTTATGCAAAGTCTAGATTATAAAGTGGAAGTAAGGAAGATTTATATGTGACAGTCGCAATATAAACAGGGCATTGGCCCACATCAAAACAGCTGTTACAAAAAATAACTTTCGGATTCTATATAACAAAAAAAAAAAATTTAATATGCAAAAATATTCTACAAAAATAAAACGAAAATTTTTATCGGGCCATAAGCATAAATTAAGATTCAGATTTTACTTTTTACCTAACTAATTTATAATTTATAACTGAATGCGGTATACAGATGCAAACCAAATTATTCTATTGCCACACAATACTTAATCGACCGCTGTACCAAAATTTTTCCAGACAATGCAAAATTTGCAATATATTATTCGAAAATATATACGGACTATGGGGCAGCTCATAAAGTGGAACGGGATTATAACCAGACCAAACCATAATTGTGAATTAAATTACTCGTGAGTTTCTTATAACAGACATAATTATGTATTTTGTTTGTCGGTCAAATCCCATCTTGTGTACATATTTCTAATTAATTATATTTTTAATGTACTCTTGGAAAATATTTGAACGGCGGCAGACACAGTTGTTTTGTATTCTAATAAATTATAATTAAGTGTGTTGTGTATGAAATAATTTCTTGTCGTAATTTTCTAATCACAATTTGTGTACGTAAATTAAATATTTACCGAAATCGCGAATTCATAGGAACTGTTTATTTATTAGGTGGGCAAGTGGAAACTCCGCTTTACAAAGATTGATTATCGAAATATCACAGCGATCTAAAAAATGGTAATCAGAGGGAGTCTGGAGAATACGCCGCATGCTGTAAAATTTCGCAGCCTAAGGGGAAAGTGAGTTCCTGGGTGATATTGCTGTATGTGGATGTGCTTTGACATTCATCAATATAACCTTCCGCCTTGATTTGCCTAAGCATCACTTAATTTGATAAATTGGCCTTGGTAACGTTTCGTGGTAAATGGCGCCTTTCCAATCCATACACCATCCATCATACACACAGTAACATTCTTTGGTCATGAATATTCATTTTTGCAACTGATGTTGATGGCTGGCTTGGATCAACCCATGGTATACTGCGAAAGCTGAAAGAAAGCAAATTCATGCAGATGTAACTCTTATTCGGTTTTTATTTTCTTCGGTCAGTTTATGAAAAACCCATTTACCTTCCTTCTGTATTTTTGAAGTGATATTGCTTGGTGAGTAGCTTCTAACTGTTCTGCAAGCTGTTTTTGAGTTTGACACGGATTTTGAACTGCAGTAAAACTTTAAGTTCTTAGTCTTCAAATCGTTTTACTGCATCTGGACGTGGATCGTAATCAAGACTAAAATTGCCACTCACAGAATGTTCACTCAAAGTCTAATTAATCAATTCCATAGCTTGAGCAGCATATTTTTCACATTTGAAAACAGAATAGAATGCAATGGTGTAAATGTTGCTTATCGAAATCCGCCTCTTGAAATTGATGCAGAAAATGGCGGACGATTTGGATGCGTTCAATTATATTTTAATGCAACCAACTTCAGAGCCGAGTTTCTACTTGCACACCTAAAACTTTATTTTAAAAATATGAGTATTGATTTGAAATAATTTTTCTAGTTTCTCTTATAAAGGGTATCTCATCTGTTGAATTTTTTAAACTCAAAAAAAAATATTTAATGTGCGGTTGCAACTCGAAAATTTTTAGACAAATGAAAAGCCAAAGCTCCGCCATTTTAGACGTGTGTTCGTTTTTAATACAACATCTCGTTTTGGTTTTCCAAATTTATTACGAAAATGTTCGTTTTGTAAAAAAAACATTTCGTAAATTACGTGACGCCTTTAGTCAACACGGACGTTCTACAGAGCTAGGAATTCGCAAAATTGTTGAACGTTTTGATAAACTAGATCAGTTGCAGGCCGTAGAGCATATGAACACCATCGTCTAGTTCGTACTCGTGAAATATAACCATGTAACTCAAAAATACACGCGCCACAGCGTGTAAATCACATGCACAGCGACAACCTTCGCGTTCACAATCGCTCTGAAGCCAAATACCTCCACCTTATAAATCGCAATCTCCATCAACACAGGGAAGTTTTAGTCGTAAACGCAACCAACAAACGCCAAGATACCAATTTCCAAACAATTGGTGTTGGTATCATGACAAATTTGGTCACGCGGCATCAAAATGCACTCAACCATGTACTTTTGTTAAACAACAAAAGGGATCCGCAAATCGGCTCCCCAAACCAATAAGTCTTAAGGTCGCAGCAGCAGACTTAAGACATGCGCAACATAACCGCTTATTTATACGGGATTCGGAAAATAATATGACATTTCTGATTGGCGCGGAATTCCTAACGAAATTCGGTTTGTTAGTGGATCTGAAGAACCTGAAATTGATTCATCCATCCACTAAGCTTAATATCAACACGACATCAGCACTCGTTGGAGCTATGGCTATGGAGCATTGCTAAAGAAATTTCCTTCTTTATAGGTTCATCGAACTACAACTCTCCGGCAAAGCACAATGTAATACACTACATCGTGGCTACAGGCCATTTACCATTTGCGGGACCACGTAGACTAGATTCAATTTGGCAGAAAGCGGCATTCCTAGATTTTCACCAACACATGGTGGAAATAGGAATCTGCCGACTTTCTTCTTCAGCAATACCATGTCCATTACACATGGTGTAAGACCATGTGGGGACTATAGAAGGCTTAACGCTGTCATAATTCCTGAGCGTTGTTACCCTATTCCCCACGCACCCAAAAGTTTTCCATGCAAATACATGGATGCTCAATTTTTTCAAAAATCGATCTCGTCAGAGCGTACCATTTGATACCATACATAAAACCGCAATTACCACACCATTTGGCTTATTCTAATTCACCCGAATGCCATTTGGACTCAGAAATGCTGTACAAACATTCCAGGGTTTCATCAACGAAATTATGAGAGATCTCGATCTCGTGTTTGTATATACAGGGTGGCTGAGACCAAGTGTTACCAAATGAAAACGCTGTAATTTTTTAATTTTGATTATTTTTTATTGAAATTTCGTGGAATATGTTGAAAACATATTACATTTTATGAAAAACATGTTCCTGCTCGATATGACCTCCTTTGGCTCTGATTATTTGATTCAGTCTTCCATAGAAAGCATTGCATGCTGACCGAACGTGAGCTTGCGGAATTTTATTCCATTCTCGAACAAGAGCTGACTTCAATGCATCAACACTTTCGTATTTTTTAGTGGACACCTTACTCTCCAAAATGGACCATATGGAGAAATCCATGGGATTCAAGTCTGGTGAATATGGTGGCCATTATTTCGACGAAATCAGCCGCGGAACGCAATTTTGTAAAAATTGCTGTGTCGCTCGAGCTTTGTGTGACGGTGCCGAGTCCTGTTGGAATGTCCAACGGTTCGTACCAAAGTGTTTACGTGTCCAAGGTAGCAAAGCATCGTTTAGGACCTTTTGGCGGTACACCTTTTGGTTTACCTTGACTCCATGTTCGATGAAAACCAGAGGAGTGCGTCCATCTGCAGTCACTGCAGCCCAAACCATAACATAAGCTGGTGATTTCTTGCGCATGGCAACTCTTGTGTCCAAATTATCGTTGAACTTGCGCTCTAACCAAACACGATCATTTTGTTTATTCACATACTGTTGAATGGTGAAAATTTTCTCGTCAGAAAAGACAATTTTTGGAATCTCATCACGTTCAGCCAAGGCCTTCAATGCTCGTGTTCTTTCAAGCCTAACTTTTTTTGTGCCTCCGTAAGATCTTAAACTTTTTGTATCTTGTAGGGCTTCAAGTGTAGTTCATTTTTCAATATGGTTTGAATGCTGTATCGTGAAGCATGTAGACGTGCGACTAATTGATTGGCACTTTGACGAGGATTTCGTTGGATTCGTTTCTTCACATTTCGTATCATTTCTTTTGATGTTGCTGTCTTTTTAGGACCGCCTCTGTTGCGTTTAGCGATGCTACCAGTTTCGTTATATCGAGTTATGGTTCGATACACAAACATTTTATTCACATTCAAATGTTGGAGCTGACGAACTATTGCTGTTTGTGAATTTCCACCCAAATACAGTGCAATTACACTATTACGCTTGAATTCCATTACGATTTTTTTATGAAGATATTAATTTAGAACAATTATTTGTTGACCACATGTAAACAACTGTACAACAACACAAATGACAGCAGAGTGAAGTCAGTAACATTTGGTCTCAGCCACCCTATATTGACAACATTCTTGTAGCATCTAGAGACGAGAAGCAACACTGACTCCATTTGAAACAACTCTTCCAAAAATTATCAAATTATGGTGTCAATATTATCACAGCAAAATGTGTGTTTTGACAAGCAATCTTGACTTCCTCAGTCACAAAATTACTCCTAATAGCATACTGCCGAAGGACATTAAGGTAATTAGAGAATTCCCAGTTCCACAAAGCGTTGAGCAAATTCAGCAATTTATCGGTAAGGTAAACTATTACCACCGATTCATTCCAAAACTCGCTGAGATACTTACCCCAATTCACTCACAATTGGCAACACTTCTCAAGAAACCTAAAACGCTTCAAAATTTTTTATGGCCTGAATAATGTCAAAATGCAATCCTTCAGCTCAAGAACAGCTTAGAAAATATTGCTCTTTTAGCGCATCCGCTAAATGCAACAAAATGTAGCATCACTACTGATGCATCTAACACAGCTATTGGCGCAGTCTTACAGCAACTAAAAAAAGAACCTCTTGGATTTTTCTCCAAGAAATTATTGGATGTCGAAAGAAAATATTCCTAATTCACTATTTTTACCGACCACAAACCGCTTACTAGAGCAATTACCTTTAAAGCGGAACGCAACCCAAATCAAGCACGCCACTTAGATTATGTCTCTCAGTTTCCGACAGACATACGGCACATGCAAGGTAAAGGCAATATGGTCGCCGATACACTTTGTCGGATTTCTGACCACGAGCTTGCCTCCACAGCAACACGCTACGACATTACAATAATCGCCCGTATAATCCAGAGTCATTACGTCGAACAACTTTCGACATTCTGTAAAATATTTCACATCCAAGTGTACGAGCAACTCACAAACTCGTCACTTGAAAATACTTTTGGCCCAGTATGAATAAAGATTTAACTCTGTGGGCAAAATCTTGTTTATCCTGCCAAAAATGTAAAGCGCAACGGAACATCAAATCACCTCACGGGAATTTCCAAATTCCACCAGGTAGATTTGAACATATCCATGTAGATATTGTTGGACCACTTCCACTATCTAATGGATTCACATACATTTTAACCTGCGTTAATCGTTTTACGCAGTGGCCTGAAGCCTACTGCATAAAAGACATCTCCACATCAACAATTGCAAAACGCTCGGCGTTCCGGTCAACATAACGAAGGCACACGGTTCGAGTCTAAACTATTCGTTGAGCTTATGCAACTTTTAGGTTCACATCGAATACGAACATTTGACTATCACCCACAAGAAAACGGTATGGTTGAGCGCTTTCACCGCCAACTTAGAACAGCTCTGAAAGCTCGTGCAAATACCGTCAACTGGAGCTCACAGATCCCTATCATACTGTTGGGAATCAGAGCAACAGTCAAATATGACCTAAAATGTTCACCAGCAGAACTGGTGTACGGTCAAACGATCAAATTACCTGGGGAATTCTTTATGGAATACCCACTTACACCCCAAGTAACCACTGACCCAGTGATTGATCAATTGCTCTCCACGATGAACAAACTCATCCCAACGAACACGCGCAAAACCAATCAAAGTGACATATTACCAAAGTCACTGCAAACTTGTGACTACGTTTTCGTACGAATAGATAAAGTTCGCATTGGCATCACACCACCTTATGAAGGTTCATACAAAGTGATACGACGACTTCGTAAGTACTTTGCATTGCAAATCAGGAGTGAAGAAAACCGTCCGCATTTTCGGGTAACACCTTCTTTATCCAACTCAAACATTAAACTCCAACTCGAAAGTTCCAACCACACTCGCTGGTGGACATGAAAACGATATATTTCTTATGGCGATCATACAACGTCACAATGATACCTTAGCTATCATCAATTATCGCTGGTAAACAATTTCATCACCACCACTATTATAATGATCAGACATCATTATACTAGTACAATTCCAAAAACTACATCCACAGTTGCTGGTGGACACAAAAACCCACAAAATGGAAGACCTTTTCACTGAGGAGGGAGTGATGTAGCGGCCTGTTTCTGCAATTACAAGAAACACCGCAACAATATACTTAATCACAGCACGGACAATTCTCCGTATAAATAGTCATATTCTAGAAGAATATAGTACAACAGTGTTCTCATACAAAATAAAATTGAAACATACCAATTTTCATATCAATGTCAAAATCGTTACCAATAATAAATTATCATTGAAACGAACAATGTTGTAATTGTATCATAGATGCCCCCATAATTTTGTGATAACCAAGACACAGAATATTTAAATTAAACAATGGCACAGTAGTTGTTAAAATGTTATTATAGATGCCGCCCATCATTATTAAATGACCAAAGACACAATTATTTAATACCAGTCAATATGATGGCGGGGCAATTAGAACAAATTAAATTCAATGTTACAATATTGTTCATGTCAATAATTCAAAGAAATTGGTAACCGGCAAAAACCAGATTTGGTCGACGCATTCAATATTTTATTATCTTGTTTACCAAAAAGCGAAAGCACTGGGCAATTTTTATTACCTATAAATTTTGTATAAAAGTTATGCAAAATTTTGATTTCTATTCAGTTTTGGAATTTTGAACAGCACCTCAGCTGTTATTATTTATTATTTTATTTATCAAAGTGCTTCGAATTCCGCTTTTCACTTCAACAAGTAACAGCTGTAAATGAAGATGTTTCAGTGAATAGTGAGCACTATCATGGCATGTTAACTGGATTTTTGTGGCCAAAATCGAATGAAATTGATTTAGATGATCTTTGGAGCAACTAAGTTCGATTATGACATAATTTAAAGAAATAGCGACGATCCTAAGAACAATATTCGAGCTGAAATTGAGGCAATGCAACTGCTTTGTTTGGAGAAGGTCATCAACATTTTGAGACATACAATAGTCAGCATTGAATAATACACGCGAAATTAAACGGATGTTAAAAAGTACAAATTACCATCACCTATTATATTAAAATTAATTGGCAGACTATTAAAAGGAATGAAACCGCTAATTGAAAGTAAAGGACTCATCCATATACACCAATATGGATTTCGAGATCGACAAAATCATTTGAAGAAAAGATAATCTATTCAGCCGTTTTCCTTCCTTGACGTGGCTCAGGCTTTTGACAAACTCTAGCACGACATTCTCTGTTTTACTACCACCATATTACAGACAGACATTTGACATGTTAGACAGGAACAAGCATACAAATTAAAGAAGTCATAAAGCATCAGGTAATAATTTTCTTATTCCAAATTTGCGATATTTTTCAATTTCCCCTGCATTTTCCGGTTTTGTATGTTTTCAGACAGAAGTTCTAATTACCTCGTGGGATTTCACCCGTAATACTTTAGAATTGGATTGGGATTCATAATTAATTTTGGAAGGAAATTAGAAGTTTTGCAATAAATATGATATATTTCTTTAAATCCATTTAGCATGGCCCAATTCCAGGACTTCTTCCAAAATTCATGTTAGATTCTTAATCGAGCTCTAATATCCACATTGTTATGGAATGGCAATTACCCACAGTTAAATGCTTTACATGTCAAGTTTGGCCATAATTGGTATAAAACGTCTTTGGTTCTTTTGGCCGAATTCAAAAATTCTAAAATGGATTATAAAAAAAATTCGGGTGCCCGAACATTGATTATTTGAATTCATTTATAAAAATTTACAAACACGGGATTTTGATAATCGTAATTCTGAAAAGTGGGATTATGAAAAGCGGAATTTTTAAAATTGGGCTTTGTTGGTGCCAAACGGATTGTTGGTGCCTTTCGTGTGTTAATCATCTTTCATTTAATTATCATTGACCCCTACGAAAATCCTAAAAACATTTTAGGAAGCCAAGCTGCAAGTGTGACCAAATCCATCATATGTTTGAGAGATGAATCGTAGCACATTTCAAGTTTTATGTTACCTTGAAATCGGTGATCTAATAAAATTTTCTTAGTACAAGATTCCTTTTAGTACGAGTCAGATCGGGGACATGTAGTGTATTGTTTTAATAGTGTTACGAATTCTGCCCTACACAGATATAACACTTGGTAGTCGAGTGGCTATGGTGTGCACCACAAGGTATTATGGTAATACTTGGTGGTGTGCACTTTAACCACTCGGTAACCAAGTGTTACATCTATGCAGAGTATCGTAACACTACTGCAACCTTAAATCTGTTCGTCCCAGCGATTAGGCGAGCCGCATACATTTAAACTTGTGGCATGTTGAGTGATTGAACTATGTTATGTATGAGTTTGACGAGTACCACGCTTGCATAAAGCTTTAGAAGTGGCAGACTGATTGTTTTCAGTGGTGCGACCTTGATTGCCAGTATTGTGATTTTAACAGATCCGCATATGCAATCATTGTGTGAGCAAACACCACTGTTGCGTAGGCCTCAGCGATTGATATCTTTGACATATTATCGTTGTGGGAACGCTTCATCCTACGATACGCCGATGAATCTGCTGCTCACGGGATTCGATGAGAATCTCGTTGAGAAGCTGTTGGCTGTTCAAAGACCATTTCCGCAGTTTGAAGCCACCATATCGGATCAGTTTCACCATTTTCCTCTGGACTTCGAATAAATTGACAATATCGTCTGAGCCGGTCATCAAGTCGTCGATGAAGAACTCTCTCGACGCGACTATGACCACTATTGGAAATTTCTCCTGTTCGTCTCGTGCTAGTGGATGGATGGTACGAATTGTTAAATACGGAGTCGGTACCATAAGCGACAGTGCACAAACGACTATCTCAACCTGTGTTTGGCATTAGGATCTATCGATACATTTGCATGATATTTGTAACGTAAACGAATTTATGTTTGCGAAAACAGTTTAATATTTCAAATATGTTGAGTTGAAGCTTGGGACTAGTGAGAAGCATCTTGTTTAGCGATCACCAGTTGTTATTATCTTCGATGTGTCGAGTATCACGCGCAATTTGCATTTACATCGTGATGAGGAAGATAGCACATCTGGTCCGGCAAGCTGATGTGGTCTTTTAGAATGGAGAATAACACCCCTCCAAATGACCACGAACTTGTTATATTCAGAGTTGATCATTCTTCGAAAAAAAACTCGGTAAATTAAATTTTATATTGTTCCATCTTTTCCCGCCATTTCTTACCGAATTTTGATGAAGTTTGTAATATTATTGATTACGGGTTCTAAAATGGGTTCTGGACAAACATTTTAGATGAAGTTTTAGTATACTCGTATGTCCTAATCCATTCTATACGATTAAAAGGTATTCTGAGCGGGAGAGAACTCGGCTAATTCTTAATCAATAATTTTGTAATTTGTATCGCAAATTCTGACGATTCTTGTTCACTTCTTTACAAATAAATATAAAAATATTTACATTTGAATTTTGGATTGCAAATTTACGCAAAATTATTTTTTAACTTTCCGCGTCCACATTAGTTCTTTTCAGTTTTTGCCAATATCTCGAAAACTCCCACAAGTAACTAATACTTTCGATCGTTTTTCTAATACCTAAGCTGAAAATGATGCTACACGTTCACCAAATTTCCGAAGTAGTTTCAGTATGATCCTAGCTATTATAGAAAAACAACCGAAGGTAATGGTTACTTGGGGGAGTTTTTGAGATATTGGCCAGAAACTGAAAATAATTTAAGTGCCAGCAGAAAATCGAAAAAATAGTAAAAATTCTACACGATAATCGCCCTTAATTTTCTTATTTAATTCGTAGGTTTCCAGGTCAAAATTCCAATGCAATCCTGCACAAATATTTTCAGAACTTACCGACCAAACTGCACAGTGGTTATAGCTTTAACGATCGGGAGGTACCGGATTCGAATCTCGATAATGAATTTTGATCATCAGATTACAATATGTGATAAAAAGGTACACAACTATGAGCCCCTGTCGGAGTGTAGAACTCATGAGCCGATCTACCTTCCAGTACTACAGGTTCGCATGGGGCTATGCAATGTGCAGATTGTTTTACGAAAATCGGACCTATAGCCGGGCGTCTTCGAATTGGTTAGCAACAGTGTAAAAGTACGATCTGAAAAGCGAACCGCAAAAGAGTAGGGAGTGTATCGGACCCAGAACAGATTGGGAAGATAATAATAAAAAAAGAACCGGAACTTCTTTTAAAATTTATGTTTCAATCAAAAATCAATCTAGAAATCAAATTTCATAAAAGGATTGGTTGTGAAATGGTCAAGTTCAGTTCCAACATGCACAGATACTAAATTTTTGGCCAACCAAATTTTATAATAATTCGTTACGAAAAGGAAGAAAGATTCATCAAAATTTCAAATACCGAGTTTCTTTGCTTCCGACGTCAACCAATTTATCAGATTAAGGACACTTTTAAGATTTTATTCCATGAGTGTCTTACTAGTGGGCAAAAAGTAGTAAGATTTTTTACATCCGTCGAAATATTTTTTTTTCTATGTTGGAATGACTGTTAGTAACATCTGTGCCAAATTTTACCTCAAATTGTTGTCGTTCTGAAGTACAAAAAGTGCATTCGGCGATTTTTACAATGAGTGAAATTATTCAACAACGAAAATCCATTAAATTTTGTGTGCGGAATCAATTTTGTGGTGCCGAAACGTTCAGAATGTTGCAAAAGGCTATCGGTGATAATTGTATGTCACGAGCAAGTGTTTTTGATTGGTACAAATTGTTCAAAGAGGGTCGAGAACGTGTTGACGACAAACCACGTCTAGGACGGCCATCAACATCAACTGATAATCAACACGTTAATAAAATCAAGGAATTGGTGCTCGAGAATCGACGATTAACAGTCAGAGACCATACTGGCATCTTTGGAATTTTTTGGAAAAACAGCGTCGCGTTGACGTCTGTGAAACAATGCTTTCTGACTACCAGGATGTCATGAAACGTATTATAACTGGCGATGAGTCTTGAATCTATGCTTACGACCCGGAAACAGACGATCAATCGGCCAGGATGTCATGAAACGTATTATAACTGGCGATGAGTCTTGAATCTATGCTTACGACCCGGAAACAGACGATCAATCGGCCGAATATCGTGCCAAAGATGAGCCGAAGCCGAAAAAACCACCAAGGTGATGTTGACAGTTTTCTTCGATTATCGAGGTGTGGTGCACTCCGAATTCCTTCCGACCGGCCAAACTGTCAACAAGGAATACTATTTGAGTATTATGCGTCGTTTGCGTGAAGTTATTCGTAAAAAGAGGCCGGAATTATGGGTCAACAACTCTTGGTTTTTGCACCACGATAATGCACCTTCTCATACTGCACTGGTTTTACGTGATTTTTTCATCAAAAATTCCACCCATATCGTTCCGCGACCACCGTATTCGCTTAATTTAGTTCCGTGTGACTTCTGGCTGTTCAGCAAACTCAAACGACCGCTCCGGGGAAACCGTTTTGAGTCAATTGAAGACATTAAACGTGAATCGCTACGCACATTGGAGGCTATTCTGGAAATTGGCTTTAACAACTGTTTCGAGGATTGGGAAAAACGTTGGCACAAGTGTATTGAGGCCGGGGGAGATTACTTTGAGGGGGACGAGATAGATTTGGAGAAATAAATAAAGAATTTTAAAATTATGAACAAAGTCTTACTGTTTTTTGCCCACAGTATTATTTTGTAAGAAATAGGTACATAATGAATAATGATTTCCGGTGCTTGTAAAATAACAGCAGAAATTCTCTTTTGTGATGTCACTTTTGGCTTGTAGCGTAATCTCTTATTTTCCACTGACAAATTTCTGCTGCCTTATACGGCTTATCCTCTCGTGACCTTTCAAAGGGGATGATAAGTTGTCATTGAATGGCAGGGAAACTGTGTATCTGAAACTGTGTCTTCTTCGCTGAGATAATGTGTCGATTCGCAATGTCGTTCGCATTCTAACTCATCGTGCGTTACTTCTTGAGATAAATAAACATCCTCGATTTCCCAAAATAACCTGAGTGTATTGTCGATGGTGCCGTAATTATCAATAGATGCCTTGCTTTAGTATTTGAGCGAAAGGAGGAGTCATCAGATGCATCCTAATGACATCAGCTCCGCATAACATGTCTATCTTGTTGGGAAGATAGTAATGAGGATCGGCAAGTTCCAACTGCTTCGATAGTAACCATTGATGCGTGTCTATTGGTTGGGATGACAGCTTGCCTGTGATTTTCTCATTTGTGGGCCCCTTATAATCCGATGTTCTTTGCTGTACTCTCCGATATGGGTGGTTCGGTATTTGGGTTCGAATTGTTTGTTTTATTTTATGGCAAACCTGGCCCAAGCTGAAATTGCAAGTCGAACTAGTGTGGCCGCCTATGCGCAGGCAGTTGAAGCTCAAACTCTTGTTTTGACGAGATTTGATGTTTTCCCGAATAGGCTTGAGTTGACTGCAGCGAATGTTGTCGGTCGTTATACAAAAGATCTTGCGCAATGCTACAGCTGATTCAAATATGGTTCTGAACTTTCGAAGGCGACTGTCGATAATAAGTCAAATCGCTTCTTCGTAATTATCGTTGTTGATGCTCACGGATTTGAGCAACAACGGTGAGTCCAGTTAATTTTTCTTAGAATTAGTGTAACTTCTGCGAGTTGGTCAGCTGGATGTGGCTGTGGACATGATCAACGAATAGCTTCCCGAGTTCAGTCCAATTAGTGTTTTATGCCGTTGAAAATTTCAACCTTGATTCAAGGCAGCTTTGTATCGAACGATTGCTGTTCATGCGCAGAGTTGACGTCACAATTCGGGTTTTCAACGATGGCTAATAAGTGCCTCTTTACGGTCTCGAACTTCAACGAGATTGCGACCAGGTGATAATCTTCTGCTTGAGTACGTTTATCGTATTATCCCAATAACTCATAATCACCGCACATGTTCTTAATCGCCTCTTGTATGCTACAATATTCGTTGTAAAGGGACGCAGCATTGTCATTCGTCGTTTACTCCTGGCTTGTTACTTGTGTGCTCCGTGATCTTTCGCACTGCTCTTTTGCGGACCCTTCGTTTAGGCACGAATCATTGCTTACTAAAACTTTACTTGAAATGCGCATTGAATACCGAAATGTTATGTTCGCCCAGCAATGTCCTGTTTGCTTGTTATCCTTGGCTTGCTGCTCGAATGGAGGTTAGAGTAAGAAGAAAGTTTTCTTCGTGGATGAAAATGTAGTAGTGTTGTCGATGTGGTTTGGTTGATCGAGTTGCCTGATATTACCTCAACTTGATGTTGGTTATAGGGTGCCCACCGATAGATGTCACCTTTGATTAACATGGAGACGTTAGGTGTTGTCTCCAACATTATGCATTAGGGGCGCCTATGAAATTTCTTGCATAAAACACACACAAAGCCACGTAATCATTTGCATTATTACTAATCGATTTATCTGTCTCCTGACGATGAGCAAGTTTTGTTTACAATGTTTACCTCACGAAAAGTGTTATTTGCTATAAACGTATGTTTGATAAGTATAGAAGTAATAACACTACAGCTATAAAAATAAACATAAATTTAAATTACCATTATAATTAATGAATCATTTATGAGAACAGTGCAAGTATACATAATTTTAAAAAGCGTGCACCACGCGAGGTAAACATTTATTTGTTGTATGTAAACGATGCCTCTTCAAATAACGTCAATTGCACATTTCAAACTAAACTGGATTTAGTAAATTAGTTTGAAGCATTGAAACTACATCTTGATAATAAAACAATCATCGATGCAAATCGTGACTCGTCTCCGTCAAAACATACCTGTTACATACTCGTATGTGTATTATCGTCGTATTTACTCACCATAATTTGTAATCCGGTAATTATGTTACATTTTTACTTTCATTTACCTTAGTGTAACATTGTTGTTAAAATTATGATTTATTCAGCACAATTTACAATTGCTAATTTTACTTTGTTTATACAGGTAACAAAAAAAGAATCGCCATAAACTTTCAATTTGATCACCGAAAGGATTGTTAAACGAGAGAATTGTTTTTTATTTATCGTGGCGCATGGAATTGGCCGCATTAACTACTCTGGTTTTACCGCATTTTTATTGGGAACAATAACCATATAATGATTGATAGCTACGCGGGGCGTATCTACGTAATTTTACGCATAAAATGTGCGTGTCTATATAGTTCGGTTGGCTGGGCTCAGTGATTGTCTTCTAATCAATTGAATTTCATTTTCGTATTTTATTTTACCACCACCATCGAATTTATTTCTTTAAGAAGCGATGAAATGTCTTTTTACTTTTATTTAACGAGATCATCAAGATGCCAAGGTGAAGAAGGGTAACAGAAATTTCAGTGTCGCATCACGCGTACCCATAATAACCGTATAATATAAAAATTTAAACATTGATTTTTATCTTCAGGAGATTGTTGGTTTTGCGCGCGAAGAGAAAGTGAATAGTTGCGAGTTTGTATTTCAAGATAAAAAATATTTATTCGCGTCCAAAATGAATTTTTGATAACACAAACAAAACAAAAGCAACAATAAAATGTCATAAATAAAATGATTATTACATTTAGCAGAAACAATGAACTTTCTTCGTTCGCAACAGTTTTTCTGCATCTTTATACTCGTGTGCAATGCATCGGTTCACATATGAAACAATTACCGCGGCATATAATTATTTAGTTTAACCATGTACTCGTACTTGGAGGTACATAACATATCGTCATTTCACTTTTTATGTATGTATACGATTTATTTAATTAAATGCAAATTGCATTTCACAGAATATCATCTGCATTGTTTTTCCGTCAACATTTTATGTCGTAAATGTATAAGTACGAGCACTTAGACAAAATTAAAAAAAAAATTATGTAAACCACACGGTATAAAATCGGAAGAATGATAGAAAATCGTCTTAAGTAATTTGAATATAGTGTGCTCGTTGTTGTTGTTAATTTTCAAATGAATTTTTTATTCTTTACAGGAAAACTCCCAAAGGTGTTGTGATTAATGCGAAGCATCCAATTACATTTTCCGTCGCTGGTTTCAATCCGGAACATGAAACTGCAATTATAGTACATGGTTTCAATGGCACTGAAAGTAATACGCATATACGATATCTCAGAGATGGTAAGTAAAGTGCAAATGAGAAATTTCATGGCGGAAGGAGAAAGTTGAAAGAATTGCAACATTTTTTAAAAAATGTTTATTTGGGTCTCTTAATATGTTGCAATAATGCTCAATGCATGTTTTGTGTAGACAATCGTGAGTTTAATTTAATGTTATTTTCTACATACGGGATGGCCTTAAGAATTTGTTAAAAATAAGTTTAAGCTACTGGTGAAATTTTTATGTAATGCACAACGCGATTGTTTATAATTAAAAGTTCTACAGATTTTATAGGTTTGGGAAAATTTTCATTGTTCATCATAATTTTTGGCTCATTCAAAGAATGCAGTTAGTTGGTTTTTTAATAGAAGTTCCAAAAAATAATTCGAAACGCTAGTGACATCTGTGTGAAAAAGTAGAACTAAATTTAACTGTGTAATTTATTTGTCAACAAATAATAGTAAATTGATAATGGTGTTTTAAATTTTTAGAAGAGAAGAAGCGATTTTTTCATTTTATCGCCATTAAACATTTAAGAGATACACCTGTGTAGTATGTGATTACAATAAACTTGTGATGAAGGAAGGATTACGGCATAATTTTGTTTGGAAATGTGTGAGATTATGCGTTTCTTGATTGCTGTTTCACCATTCACTAGAAATAAAGACCAACTACAAGCGTGCAACGATCGTTCGAACTCCTCGGCGGTTCGATCGAAGGTTTACCATTATGGCCAATCTTGTACTACAGTTTTGGTTGTGATGATCTTACTTGCCACAGTTAGGTAATATCGAGGCCTATTTTCTAAACCCGGTTTTAATTTCTTCAAAATCGGTTTTTTCTAAAATGTACTTAAACTAAAATATTAAAACATAAATTAAAATTAAATATGATGAACTCAATCCCTTTTCGTTTTATTAACTTAAAAAATTTATTAATAACAAAGATTTTCCTTCCCATATACTGATTGAAAAAAAAACAATAATCTTTATTTGACAAAACATACTGTTAAAGTTAGCCGACTCGCTCTAGCCGAAAAATGTCGATAATGCAGATTCGACTGTAACAACTAAAATTAATCAGCCGATAAATGTCAATAATGCAGATTCGGCTGTAACAACAGATTAAAATAATACAGATTATCCGCTAGTAAAAATCGGTAAGATAGATTCGTATACATAGCCAGCCTAAAAATGTCGTTAAATCAGATAAATACATTTCGTGTTGAACAGTAATTTCTTCTTTAATCCAAAAGGTTTAATTCGTTGGATTAAATGCATTACAAAACTATTTTACTACTGAGACAACTCGAAGAAATATATGAAGCAAAACCTCAAAAATTTCAGGTCACTTTTCTTGTTGGGAGTTCGGGAACAGTCGATATCGCACACACAAAATTTGAAAATTTCTAAAAATTTACTGTTTTTGTGGAAAAAAGTTCAAGTCAATTTTAATGTTGGGAGTCCGGGAAATCTCGATTGAATATATCGCACACACAAAATTTGAAAATTTCTAAAAATTGACCGTTTAAAGTGTCATGGCTGGAAATAGATTCAAACAAAAGATCTTAGTGTTGCTCATTTGTGGAAAAAAATTCAAGTCAAATTTAATGTTGGGAGTCCGGAAAATCTCGATTGAATATAAATTCTAAATTCGGAATAAACGGTCTAAAAATTGACCGTTTAATGTGTCATGGCTGGATGTAGATTCAAATGGTAGGTCTTAATGATGCTTACACTTGAAAAATCTTTCAGGTCATTTTTTTTGTTGGGAGTCCGGGAAATCTCGATTGAATATATCGCACACACGAAATTTGAAAATTTCTAAAAATTGACCGTTTTAAGTGTCATGGCTGGAAATAAATTCAAATGATAGGCCTTAATAATGCTCACATGTGGAAAATATTTCAGGTCAATTTTCATGAAAACATGAAAATTGACATTACGTTTTTAAAATGATATTCAATAGAACGCACTTCATTTGAAATATTATCTGGACATGTCACTATAGATGCATTTTCCATCTAACCTCCCCAAACATCTAATAAAACACTTAGAAAAATTTGCTTTGGGTAATTCGTTTTAAATGTTTCGAATTAAAAATTCTTATTTAAATTTTTGTAGTTGTTTTTAGGAACCGCAAAATAAAAATTTCTAATATAATTAATTGATTTCCGACATAAAACTTGTATCTGCATTATCGGCATTTTTCGGCTGACAAAACACGAAAAATTTCCCTATCCTTTAGTTGCATATCCGAAATTGCTTGTTGGGTACATTACGTTTTCTATTACTTTTTCTTCCGTTACTTTTTACTTGGTGTTATGGTAAACGTCAAATAATTTTCTTCACTTATTTTTTTTAAATGTGTCAGAAATCAGAATATCGTGTACAAAATGTTGGTTCCTTTAACATCTACGTTATTTTGTTTGTTGTTTTATTATTTGAAGGTAGTATGATCGTTAGTACAAATACTGGAAAAGCTTTTCATTTGAAGGATTGAAAATTATCTAAACTAACTATTAACTAACTCTGTTTGGAGTCATTTATTGAAAGAAAGAAGAGGACAGCAGGCAAAATGTAAAATCAGCAACAGCAGGTAATCAAATGTGCTGGTGGATCAACGAGTGTATTACACACTCACCTACGAACAATTCACTAGATAAACATTTCCAAAAACATCGAAGACATTGACGATGGCGACTCCTCAAAGGATCAAAATAACTAAACCTCATTATGCGGTGAACCATCAAAGAAAAAGATTAGCAGTTATTTTTCAAACGTTCGATCTCGCTGTTGATTTCAAAAGGATTTGAAAATATTCCGAAGTTGCCTGCAACAAGTAAAACCATGATAATAAAGTATGGTACAAAATTTGTGAAAACATTAATAAAGATTTATGGGACCAAAAAGCTGCGGGTAATTGTTTAAGCTAGAAATTTGATGAGCGGACTTCAGTAATTGAATAAATGAATCACAAATGCTTACTGGAATCTGGGATTACTGCGAATAAATGGAACCCTACCTGCTGAATGAGCTTTTTAGGAATATGATTTACGTTTTTATAATATTACATATTTAACTACAGATGGTGCATCAGTTATGAGAAAAGTAGGGAAATTAACTGGAATCGATCACCAACTTTATTTCGCCCACGAAATTCACTTGCTCGTTTTAAGTGTACTCAACCCAAAGCCCTATACGACAAATTCCAGTAGATCTCGTCACAGATGATGAAAAGAAATCAGCGTTTGAACAAATTAAAACTTTTTAGAGGAAGAAATTTTGAAGCATTCTCACATACCTTTAATTGTAAAAGTTAGAGAGGTTGGTTTTATTTTCAAACGTTCACCAATAAAAAAAAGACGATATTCTGCAAAACTATGTCAAAATACAATTCGGGCATGATCTCCGAGGAAGTTAAGCTAGCAGTTGAATCACTATGTCTGCGAGATTCTATTCTCCTGAATGCTGATGCCACTTTTAATTTTGCATAATCAATAGTAAATACAAAATGAAGAAAAATATCCAACTGAGTTATTTCTTAAACTTAAGAAGTCCGAGCTCTTGAAACTCGTAGAAGGATTGCTTCAAAGAACTGAAGTTTTGGGAGGTACTTCTGATATAAATCTACAAAATGTAGATGAAGATGAATAATTAGTATTACAGTATTACAATAGAAAATGAAATTCCCGCAATGATAACTACAACTGAAAAGCTTAGGGCGATGGTGGAGAGAGCAATTGAAAAGCAGTAGAATGTTCCACCAGCTGTTGACAATATAGGAAATGTTAGTACGACGACACGATTGCGTCGAGCAATATTCGATGATGAAGGACTTCGTGGCCATTATTTAAATTTAGTATATAAATCGCTTTTAAATGTTCCACCAACTAGTGTTGGAGCAAAGAGAGCCTTCTCTGTACGAAAATTCGCTCACGACTTTCGGTTGAAACAATCGACACTTATTGCCAATTAAGACCATATTTCCAAAAACGCCGAAAATAAAATTAATCTAGGCTGTGAGCTGTGAATTCAGGGAATTCATTTTATTGAATTATATTATTGCAACCTTTGTTCTTTTTTATTTTTTACTAGATTGAAGTTGAAGAATCATTAAAGGATCTGCCTACTATTTAACGTGGTTTCTTAAAACCAGAAATCGGTTTTATATAAATTTCAACATCGAAATTCGATTTGATTATTTTCGTTAGAAATTGGATTCCCTAGCCGCAGTGAAAGAGAAATGTCAGAAAACTGACCAACATAAAGTTCGAAACAAAATTAAATTTCAATATAAACTACACATTCGGAACTCAACCGATTTGTACCGAAAGGCGGTGTACTAGGTGATCGGATGATATTAACGAACAGCATCCCGATATAGCAAAAACATGTGATGATTCTGTAGGATAGTGCCAATAAACTAATGGGGAATTCCATTGTAATCTTCCTGATCAAGCATCAAGAAACACAACTATTGATTAATTCCTTCACTGCCAATGCTTTGTTCGTAATAGCTTTAATTAATTTGTTTCTTACATGCGGGATGGTTTTGGTTTTAATCCAAAAAATTGTATCAATATGGAGTATTTATGTTGGATACGTCGGGACGGGTGTTTCTTTTATTTTCACACAATTCGGATGTCTATCATATCATACCTTTCCAAGATATCTTTCTTCTTTTTCGTATGATTTTGATCAGCCCTTTTGTGTTTCTACTTTATATTTGAGAATTTTTTTTCTGCATTGTAGATGTCCGTAACTATTTTGGCTAACCCAGAGATTAGCCAAAATTTTAATATTGAGAAATTTTTATTCCATTTGTTATCGCAAGCTCACATGATGTCGTAAGCGTAAACTTTGGTGCCTCTTTTAAATATAAGTTGGTTCCTAAATGCGTTGGCGAGAGCTTCGTAGTATTTTATCAACTGCGCAGAACATTCTTTAGCACTGTGAATTTTTACATCAATGGACACGTTGTGGTTGGTGTGAACGGTGAAACGTTGGTGGCTCCAAAATATGTCCTTTCTTATAAGTAGTTTCTTAAGTTGTCCATAACCCAAATTATCGCCAACATTTCTTTTTCATTGACTGTATAATTCTCCACAGATTTGTTGAAAGAACTGGAAATATACGTAATCGGTCTATCTTTGCCGATATCCCCCTGTGAGGTTGAAAGATTTATTGAAATGACAAAAATTTCAGTATTTCTTACAGTAGCAGCTGTTCGTATAGCAGCAGCTGTTTAGAATTCTGCGACTGGCTCGCTTTAGTTTTGGTATTTTCGCCTTTTTTAAAGTTTTACAACCGTTTCGCTTCCTTTGCAAAGTTTTTAATGAAACGGCTGTAATATGATGCCAATTCAAAAAATTATTTTAATTTCTTCAAATTCTCGGGGTTTTTTGATTTTGAAAAGCAGCCACGTTCGTTTGGGTAGGCCGTAACGCTTAGAAATTTGGTTTACGCTTTCATGATTTTCGTCTTATCCAGGTTGACTCGTAGGTTGGCTTTTCCAGATTGGAGAACATTTTCTCTGCGTTTATTGAGCCATCTCAGTTTTACATCCGAAAGACTCCTTTGCAGGGTTGAGACTTTGGGAAAATCGGCCTCTTTCGTTTTGATCTGATGGAATCCCAAAGTAAGATCGACTAAGGTTAAGAACTTAGAATCAGCAAAATTTGTGATCGTGCCAGAGATGTCCAGTATTGGTTAAGTATGTGAAATGATGACGGCTTTCCAACGTTTGATGTCAATAACCATTCTGTATTTTGGATACCGAGAGTTTCTGGTTTTCTCTTCACTATCAAAATTACTGGATTGGAGTAGGATTTTGTGTAGACTGGTTCTTAATTTTTCAAGACTTATTTATTTATTTACTGATTGATTAACACAACAATTTTAGTAGATAAAATATTTCAATTAGGCATAAAAACCTCAGATTTTTTCAAAAAACAAATCCATTTCATGCTAATACCCTCCATATTGAGCTCTTAGGTTGTTGATCTTTCTAAGTTCCTTCGTTTTAAAAAATTGTCCACAAAATTTCCTGTTGATTTTGATTTCTCCTCCAGCCGATTTAATTTTTAAATTATTAATGGGGGGACTCATATTTTTGGCTATTTCAGGTTTGACGAACATTTTGTTGACATCCGTGTCAATCAGGAACTTGAGGGAGTTGCCATCCTTTGTTTTATATTATTTGTATGATATGCTAGAAAGTTACCCATCATAAAATTTAATTTTTCGTTCTCCTTGGCAACAAGTTTGAACTAAATTTTCGCCCAACAAATTCTGTGTAAATTCTTCCTGTAAAACTCTTCCTGAATTTATATATGGTAAACTCTACTGTTTCCATGGTTCATTGTGATATGCATTTTCTCCCTTAAATGGTTGTTCTCCTTGATAAATTTGTCGCGTTGGCCTACTTGTCGAATTGATGTGTCTGTTCTGTAACGGTGGATTAATATCCGTTTGTTCGGGTGGTTTGGGGTTACTGTTTAATTTGTTTTACTAGTTTGCTTTTTTATTTAGTAATTTATTATTTTGGTTGTTTATTTAAATTAAGAGGAGTCTCATTTGGTTGAGGCTATTATTTGGAGTTTAGAGTTTCTTTAAAGACTTTTATTGGATACTCGGGATCCGTCGTGTGTCTTCTGATTGGTTTTCTTTCCTGCAAGTCTATTCTGGCTTTCCCTAGGAAAAAGGGATTAGGAAAAATATTTACATAGTATTTTTGTGGCAAACATTTTTGTTCTGAAGTTTTTTTCTGGATAAACGGTAAACGTTAAATAAACGATAAATTTCCTAAATTATACAAATTTAGATCAAATATGATTTGACAGTAGGCCAGAAAATGATAATTTTGACAAAAACGCTATGTAAATATTTTTCCTAATTCCTTTTTCCTCAGAAATCCTGCTGAACTCAGAATCAACCTCCTGGAATCGAAGTTCTCCCCTTTCAGTATATCTACGTGTAATTATAAATCTTACGATAGCGAAAGAGAGGAAAATTATTTTCTTTTGGGTATAATTGTACACTCGCACTTGATAACCGCACTTGGAAAACCATTTACAACTCTTTCAGAACAGTGAATATACAACGGGTATAATTAAATTCGGTTCCTGGGCCGCCTATGAAAAACATCTTAGAAATTTAAAGTTCATAAAAATTTACAACTCTAAAGGGTCCAGGAACTTTGTGGATAATAAGCGTCCATTTCATGGAATAACACATAAAATTGATTTGAGTTTAAAAATCTGTTGGAACCGAGAATTCAACAGACAACATTTACGTCCGGCCGCTTCGCTCAATATGTTAAAAGCTCTGTTTATAGGAATTTACAACCCCACAGGATCCCGGATCTTAAGAGTGGAAAATTCTAATTTCGATTAAAGAAGAACCTAAATTTGAATTCACTGCTGAGCAACTTCGGATCACAGAACAAATTTTGTGCATTCGCTCTGCTCTCTACGAGAGGTGGTAACCCTCATTTTACAGAAGTTTACAACTATAAAGGATCTCTTTACTTAGAAAAAGGAAAACATGTCCTGCTTTTGGAGTACCAAACTTTTAATACCAAACAATACAAATTTTGCTTGCTTCCGCCCTCTATGGAGAATAGATAATTCTCAGTTTATAAAAATTTCAGAAATTACCAATAAACTTTATTGTAATTTGGAATTCTATCGGAATCGGTAATCCGAAAGAGGAAAATTCTTGTACTGTCAATGACCTCTCTGATAAAAGGTAACGCTCAGTTTATAGGAACTTACAACCATATACGATCCGAAGTCTAAATTGTCTCTCGTTTGCTACTTGGAATAACAGATCTGGGAACTTATGCATGTTAAATTTCTGTTCCTATCACGGAAAAACAATATAGTTTAATGGATTTTGCATCTCTATCGCAGATCCATTTTACACCTCTATCGAGATCTAAAAGTTCAGAATGTCCTGCATAATACCAAAATTTGGAGCACATCAGCACCACTGATTTTCTAATATGAAATGTTTTTCTATTCGATAATAATAAAATGATTGTGTGGTTGAAGGGCAAGTCCAAATATTGGGCAACCATTAGGAAGCCTTGGGTAAGATTAGGATGCCTTTACAGCAAATAGGCATATGATGATCTACGCTACTCTTTACCGATCAATGACACTATTTTGAATTTACATACCTGTATAAATTAATTACTTCAACATCTGTAGTTTTCCTTAGGCCTGATATTTGGATTTCTGCTAATATTTATTGTATCGTTCAGGAGGCGACACTATAAGTTTTAACAAAATGATTATTCAGGAATGAAAGAATTTAAAACATGTTCATTATGTACAAGATATTAGTATCCTAGAATTTGTTACAACCAGCCCACACCTACGGAAATCATTCCGAATGCATGAAATTACCTTCCTTTACTAGGAATTGGTACAACGTAACACAAGTCAAAAATTTTGCATCGAGTTCCCTTTCATGTACCAAAAATGGTTACTCCTGAATTTATTGAAACAGCCGAAACTCACAAAAAATCGATCTTAATGCATGGAATTACTTTTCTGTACAATAAATGTGTACTCACGAATTTATTACAACTGTCCGCACCAACCAAAAAATATGAAAGTAAATCAAAATTACTTCATTTACAAGAAATGGGTACTCTGAAGTAAATACAACAGCCCACATCTACAAAAGTTGAACAAAATCGGCGAATCGAATCATCTTCCGGTTTAACCGACAAAACGGCACGGCGATTAAAGTTTTTTGCGCTTAGAGCGAGAGATACCGAGATCGAACCCCGATAGGGACGGGATGCAAAAGAAACTTTTTATCATCTATTTACGGTCGGTGATGAAAATGAACACAACTGTGACTCCTTGTCGGAGTGCAGAACTCATCGTCTGTACAGATGGTTCAACGTAAATCGAACCTAGAGCAATACGTCTTTGATTTGACTACTGCTTAAGGTATAGCGTGAAAACGAGCTTCGAAAGAGTTGACCGTGCCTTAAGCCCAGATCAGACTTTGATTGATTGATTGATTGATTTTGAATGTACGACCAAGTTCTTAGGCTTGAGTTCCCGGATAACGCCGGGTCCACCGTACACCCTTTTTTACACATAACAAAACCGAAGGATTGGATAGGTTAGTTAAGTGGGACAGAATCGGCCCGGTTACAGACACCTAGGTATAGCCGATAGTTAGTAACACAAAGACAACACAATTCTAATCTACTAGATGAAGGATAAAGGCTTAATAGGTTAATGGATAACGATGGTATTGGTCTTCAACAATTGCTTCTTTAAAACGGCAACCTAAGAAAAAATATTATTATTTCACATGCATCTGGAATTTTCCTGAAATTTAATTCTATTAATACTTTTCGGCTTCCTAACCAAAATTGGTTGACTCGACCCGTTACAGACACCTATGTAAAGTCGTTAATAATAAAATGACAACACAATTCTAAACTACACAATCAGCAATTACAATGAAGCATTAATTCACAAGCATCTGTAAATTTCCTGAAATTTAATTCTAAATTCATATTTTCCGGCTTCCTAAATAATTGAAACATTTATTAATTTAATCATTCTGCAACTCCGCAACTTACAGTCGAATTTCCTGAAACCAAAGTTATTTGAACTATATTCAAAATAATTCTAGAATTCATTAGTATATTTAGGACAATATATATACAATATAATAAAATTATACTTGAATAAAATAAATGTAAAGTAACGATTAGTATTAACTAAATTAATTTGGTTCTCATAAAACAAATAAAATAAATCGAATCCAGGAAAGGCACGCACGGCCTTCCTAACTTCTAAGTCTGTTGATTTGATGGATTTATTTATAAAAAAATATTTATGAAAGTCACTTGTCCTTGTCATCCCTAATCTAATACAAATATGTTTATTTATAAAAATAGAAAATGACCAAACGAAAACTGGTTCCAAAAACAGCTAATCTGGAATCTGTAAGGTAATGTATTAATAATGAATGTTTTTCACAGCTTTAGAATCCCCAATACCTAAACAAATTCAACCAAAATTAAATAAAACTATTAAAGTAATCAGGAATCTGTAAGATAACAGAATTAATAATAAGTAGCTAGCACATCTGTAGGATCCATGATAATCAAATAACCCAATTATATGGTTCAATGCTTTAATTATAAAATAAATAAATCAGAAAAAAATTACATACATACATATATATATATACATACACACACATACACACACACATATACATACACACACACATATATATATATCTACAACAGCATTAAATAAATTATAAATTATATAATCGACATACGTCGATAATTATTTGTCCAACCTAGAACAAGTTAACCAAAACCTTTACCAATTTACAGTCTTCCAAATAATCTAGAAAAAAATTTAATTAAAAAGTGCATGATCCCGAAAAACTATCTACATATAGCAAATTTGACTGCATTTCAAATGTACTCCGTAGCTTCCATGTAATTCCAAATATTCAAATATTCGCAGAAATAGCAAAGTTATAAAGTTAAGCCAACAATTCCAATTCGATCACAGCCGCCTACCTCTACATGTCCTAAACTAGAGTTCCAAAATTCGTTAAATTATTATTTTCACGTTCAAAACAAGAATAATAAGAAATTTAAGAAATTTAATTTAATTTTACACTAAAACCTAAAATTCAAATTAATAAATTATTAATTTATACTTCTACAAAGATCTGTATATATGAATGCGATAATACGTTTTCCGCGGAACCAATCTACCGTGTAAATCGGAGGATGGGTGTATATGAATGAATGAATTCATCTGTCAAGGAGAAAACGAAAAGTACAGAATAACCACGATCATGCTTGTTTAGTTTCTATCCAATTTCGTCATATATTTATCCCCTCAAAATTTTGTTTTATGTATTTTATTTGTCTATTTCCTGTTTATTCTTTTTTAGTTGAAACTTGGAAGGGATAAATTATAAAACACTAAGCATGATCATAATAATCTATTCTCAGTTCTCACTCACGCAACAAGCGCAAAACAAAAAATAGAAATGTATGTATCTATTTAATATACTAAACCAAAACATATAAATGAAATGGTATTTTATTTTACGCTCCTCTCTTAACACGTTTACGCAAATAGAAACAGTTAAATACATATTTTATATAATTAAAATTTATTTCAGAAAAATATGAATTAAAATAATGAAAAACACTTATCTTAGGCATCCATTGGAATCAAAAAAGTCATACATATTGAAGATTTACATACACTGCGTACGTTGCGTTCAAGCAACGGTATCAAAATACATATAAACGAAAATTGTTATGTACATATTCTATACCATCACAAGCGCACCGTACACAGATTAAAATAAATATACAATATGTACAACTATTCACTTCACTTATTAAATTCACGCAAATTATTATTGAAATTATTATTTATTAAAATTATCAACTATATCAATATTATACTTTTTATTAGTTAATTAAAATACATTTAAAATAAATTATTTATTTATTTAAAGGAGAGACAAAAACACGTCCTTCCTCTACGACGATCAATCGCCGACCGTGCCTTAAGCCCAGATCAGACTGCATTCAAAATAAACAAATTAAGATCTTCCTGTATAAGTAATAAGACTCTTGAAATTTGTACAATTGCCCACATCCACAAAAATCGATAAAACGAAATCAAATTACATTCATGTACAATAATTTGGTATCCCTGCATTTATTACGACAGCCTACACCTACAAAATTCGGTCATAATGCATCGAACTACCTTCCTATTCAAGAAATGGGTGGGGCTATTGTAACAAATTCAGATGTGCCTATTTCATGTAGAAGAAGGTAATTCGATAAATTATGATCGATTTTTGTTGGCGAGGGCTGTTGTATTAATTAATTCAGGATGCACATTTCTTGTACGGCAAGGTAAGACGATGTATTATTAGAGATTTTTGTGGGTGTGAGCTGCTGCTATAAATTCGAGGCTACATTTATAGCAAGTCGTTTACCTATACAGAGAAATATGTGTTTTAGAGTTTCACTAGTTAAGGGTATTTTTTGGGTATTAACTTCCTATTCCTAACGACATCCATAATCCTACCATTTCAGGTGGTCCGTGGTAAGATATTTGTTGAAATATTTAAAACATTCCTACTTATTTTTAATTTATCTGTCATTAGTATGAACACACCCTTACGCCGAGTTTGTTGAAATGTAACTAATTAGACATATTTTGTAATAGAAATGTCCGCTAGGTGTGAAATCGTACCAGACACAAATAAATTTCCTTTTTTGATTGCAATTCTATTCATCATTTTCTTTCGACTCTACCAAAATAACTTTGTAACGTTAATCTTTTTAATAATTTCAGCGTACGTGTTTCGAAAATTTAACGTCGTCACGGTTGACTGGTTCCATTTAACACGGTACCCATGTTACCTACCAGCCTTGTCCAATACAAAATTAGTAGCACAGTGCACTGCCCAGGTAATATTATCGCATTACAGTCAAATTTATGTTCAACTTATACCGATTTGCACTTTCTATAGGTTTATGCCCATCTAACATATCACGGACAGGCGATAAACAAAATCACATGTGTTGGCCATTCGTTGGGTGCCCACATATGTGGCATGATGCAAAATCACTTAACAGGACGTCAACATAAAATTATCGGACTCGATCCGGCACGGCCGCTAATCGAAAACCATAAATCACGATCGTATCGATTGACCTCCGATGATGCCGAAATAGTACAAATTATGCATACAAATGCGGGCGGCCTTGGCCAATTGTCGCAGTCGGGTACCGTAGACTTTTGTATCAACGGTGGCAAAATACAACCATTTTGTAAGGGGCACAAAATCCGAAAAGCACGCTGTAGCCATTTCTTGAGCGTCTGCTATTTAGCAAATGCGATTTTCAAACGGAAACGATTTTTAGGTGTGCCATGTCCTAAGGGATGTTTAAATATCGCATCGAAGGATCGACTGCCAGTGTACACGAAAAATAAAAAAGTCATTTCATCGCTACTAAAGTATATGCATATCGGACAGGACACACCAGAAACGTAATCAAAAGTTAATTAAATAATTCTGAAATAAATTTTAATTATTTTTTTTTAATTTTCAGGCAACACGGGACCTACTGTGTAAAAGTCGATTTTGCAAAACATTGTCCGTTTAACGACGCATAACCGTATAGCAGTGTTAGTGTTAGTATATAATTATTTATGTAGGCATAGTAGCAAGGGAAAATCAGATCACGAATTTTCTTTAAATTAAAGAAAATTCTTAGAAAAGTAAAACAAAATAGAAAACTCTTTTATACTTTTATTAAATGGTTTAATTTAATTAAATTAATTAGTTTATATAAAAATAAAATCTAATTATTATTTTTAATGATAAGTTTTTGGTTTGCTGTTTTAATTTTCATTTAATTTGCGATGCGATGCGATGCGTGGGTGGGTGTGTATAACATATAGGAGGAAATGGTTGAATTAAATTTTTAATTAATTAAAAACTTTCACTACGGGATGCGAGTACATAGTAAACTTTTATGTGGATTTTATGTATGGATTTAATTTATACAGTTGTATGTAGTACCAGTAAGTAATTAGTTTGTGTCCGGATAATTTTTCAAATGGATTTTTTATGTTACATTTGTATTTGTGTTAAAATTAATCTACTAATTGTCTGCGTCAGTAAATATTTTATATTGAGAATTTCGATGCAGTGGAATGATTGTTTAATTAAATATCAAAAACTTTGACTTGCCGTATCGAGGGATTGTTAAATACCACTGTAAAAGGTTTTCCGCAGTCAATATCCTAAAAAAATGTTTTTCATTCCTTTCAATCTGGCATTAAAATTTCTTTCTGAACCTTCTCAGTCACAGAACAGATGACAAAATAATGCTTGTTCGTTCCCGAATTGCATAGCTATTAATTCAACCACAGAATATAGTCTACTGAACTGATTTGTATCTTGTGTACAAATGAGCCCGAGGCAGCACCAGAGCAGCATTCTTCGTTCATTTGCTCTATAGCTGTAGTTTGTATCAAATTCCTTAGATATCGTAGCTTCATAGTGTGGATGCTAATACTACCAAACTAAATTTTTCAATTTTGTACCCGACATCAATATTGGATTGTACCTTGGCTCTCACGAAGATTGCCTGATTATTGAGGCGTAGCGCCTTGCCTTCTCAATAAAAAAAACTACTGCGAATTCAGTAAAAACTTTTGACATTACCCGAGTCATCCGTTCAGTATGTCTGCGATATTGAATAACCACATATGTGTTACAATTTCTGTTGCCGGTCGAATACTTGGTGTAACTACACGTGGTACCTGCGTCAAATTTTGAAACAATGGTAATTTACCTACGTTCTTCCCACGGTTGCTATTTCTGTGGTTGCCGCCCTTCATTGAAAGTTTTTATTGAACTTTATGGTTTGCTGTGCTAGGAAAAATTGCAGATCGGTAACTTTCTCATGTTCCTCTAGCTTTTTCTCATACAGGCTGAGTTTTTTAATAAATGCCGGGCTTTTATATCGGAAACTTAGAAGGACATTTCTTAGAAGGAAGTGATTATCTAAGTAAAGACCTGGAAACTCATTAGTGTTGGACGTCTAGATGAAAGCAATTTTTTTAAAAATTGAAAGTGTATAGTTTCAGAACACCGCATAACCCGGCTTCGTACGAAACAGTGTTAGAACGTAGAGAAAATTGTTTGCTTATATTTCTGAAACCATATGCTTTTGAAAAATTTTGAATGAACTCAAAAGTATAAGTTCTACTTTAAAAAATTAACTTTCGTCAATATCTCCAATACTAATGAGTAGTAATAACCTTGAATATTCAATATCACCACTAAACTTCCCCTCCGACACTGAACAATTTTTATTGTAGGTAATTTGTTTCTAAACTGCACCGTTTCCGAGATAAACGGCTGGCGTTTATTAAAAAAATCACCCAGTGGCTCATCTCCTTCACGATGCCCTCGTGTGTCTACTTTTTTTCTTAAGCCATACTTCTCGTGTTAGAAAGGTCTCTTTGGCTTTTTCGTGGCTTTATTGAAATTTTTTTCCTTGTGTATCGATGTTTAGACATCCGTTTGCTGAGGAAGATACATTTCCTTTTGCTCTCTGGCATGCTATTTCCAATTGGGTTAGTCTTGTAGTGAAATTTAGTTTGTTTTAGATTATCTTTAAATCTTAAGGTAGAGAAGTCCCTTTGCCTCTAATGAAGTCGTTGTAAAGATCAAACAACTTCCTAACGAATTGAGATGAGCACGAGAAAATTATGATACGATTTTTTTAAACTCTGAAACAGGCTATTTTAGCCAATGTTTCTAATTTTATATCTACGATACTAGATAATCTAATTTACTCTAATCTCTAATTTACTGGTCCTAGAAATATTTATAGACTTTTGAATGTAACGGGTGTTTTTTTAGGAGGTTTGTTTTTCCGATAGATGTCGTTTTATTTTATGACAGTTGTTTTGACAGCTCAAAGTGGCATTTCTACTCAGTATTGTTTGGCAAATCATTATGAATAGGTTAACTCCAGAACAACGTTTTCAAATCGTGGAAATTTATTTTCAAAATCAGTGTTCAATTAAAAATGTTTATAGAGCACTTCGTGAATTTTATGGTGCACATAATCGTCCGTCAGAGACCACCATAAAGAACGTAATTACCAAATTTCGGTCTACATTCACTCTTTTGGATGCCAAGCCACCGACAAGAATGAGAAGAGTTCGTACAGAAGAAAATATTGCTGTCGTTGAGGCCAGTGTCGAAGAAAACGACAATTTATCGATTCGTCGTCGTGCTCAGCAAATTGGACTTTGTCCATCGACTTTATGGAAAATTTTACGTAAAGATTTGGGTTTGGTGCCATACAAAATTCAATTGGTGCAAGAATTAAAGCCACACGACCATCGTTTGCGCCGTGAATTCAGTGATTGGTCGTTAAATCAATTGAACGAAGATCCATTTTTTTACCGTAAAATTCTCTTCAGTGATGAGGCGCATTTTTGGTTAAATGGATACGTCAACAAACAAAATTGTCGCATTTGGAGCAAAGATAATCCACACGCCGTTCTAGAATTACCAATGCATCCTGATAAATGTACTGTTTGGTGCGGTCTATGGGCTGGTGGGATCATCGGTCCATATTTCTTTAAAAATGAGGAAGGACGACGCGTTACCGTGAATGGAAATCGATACAGAACCATGTTAAATGAGTTTTTGTTGTCAAATCTTGAAGATATGGATATGAATGAAATGTGGTTTCAACAAGATGGTGCCACTTGCTATACAGCACGTGAAACAATCGACTTATTGAAAGAAACTTTCAACGACAACATTATTTCGAGAAATGGTCCGGTGAATTGGCCTCCGCGTTCGTGCGATTTGACGCCACTCGATTACTTTTTGTGGGGATACGTGAAGTCATTGGTTTATGTGGATAAACCTCAATCGATTGACGCTTTGGAAACCAATATTCAACGTGTCATTGCTGACATACGCCCTCAAATGCTTGAAAAAGTGCTGGAAAATTGGACCTCCAGAATGACATTTGTGAAAAATAGTCGTGGTAGCCATATGCCAGAAATTGTGTTTAAATGTTAAATGCCAAAAAATTATCTACCAAATAAAAAAAAATTTTGGTCATTTCATAATTTTATATGTGTTTTATTCAAAAAAAAAATCGGCAACCTCTTAAAAAAACACCCTTTATATTTAAGCACAGCCTAGACAAATTCCTAACATTAAAATGAATATGGTTTAGTGATGATGATATTTACCGTGCCATACATGCTACTTAGAAGTTCAATGGATATGAGTAAATTTTCAAATTTTATTTCAACGATCCTAGAGTTGTTAGATAGCTCAGTTAAAATCCAATATGTGTGGTGAACGTGATCTAATTTTGATAATTTTTAACTTGTCTAGAGGCATGTTAACCTTTACGGTTATATCACCTAACCAGAAACGTTCACGGGTTCTCTTTTATATAGTCGAAACGGTCAGGAAATTGTCGATCGCTGTTGTGAAAACGAAACATAGGGGAGACCCCATGAACATCTCTAGGATAGGTGAAATAAAATTTGCAAATTTATTCAAATCCATCTTAACCGAAACCTTTATGGAACTTTCGATTGTCGAAACTCTGAACTATCCAAAAGTATAAATATGACCCTGGGAACATCTCTAGTCAGTCGGGTTCGTAGCTTATTTGGGAATGACAATTGTGTAAAATTTCAATTGGCGAACACACCATCATTTCCAATTGAGAATAAAATTGAAAATTATAAATTTGTTAAATTTTGGAAACCATGGTGAAAATCATTGTTTCAATATGTGCATAGTTTTCACAACATCGACCGAGAATTTCTTAGCCTATGAAAGAGAACCCGTGAACATTTCTGGGTTAGGCGATATAACCGTAAACGTAATAATGCCTATAGACGAGATGCAAATTATCATAATTAGTTCCCACCCACTATTGGGTTTTGACTGTGCTATTCGACCATTGTAGGTGAGGCCCCGTGAGATGTTCACGGGGACTAGTGAAATAAAATTTGAAAATTTATTCATATCCATTGAACTTCTAAGTAGCAGTGAATATCATCATAACTAAACCATTTTAATGTTAGAACTTTGTTTAGGCTATGAACATTTCGACAAATGTTTAAAATACGCTGGATAAGTTAAAAATCATCATAATGAAATCCCGTTCACCATGCACACAGGGTATTTGTTTAGCTGTGCTTTCGTATATGTGAGACCCCGTGAACATGTCTAGGATCTCAGATATAAAAGTATGAATTTTGTCTAAAATAGCCTATTTTAGATTTAAAACAAACTTTAGTAAACTGTATCAACATTTTCTCGTGTTCATCCCAGATCCTCAGAGACTAAAAAAAAAAATCTAAAAAAAATTCAATTTCACTACAAGACAAATCCAATTAGATTTTTTGTAGATTTAACAGTGTAAATTTTTGGTATTATTGTTGATATGTACAGGGTGGGCCTTTGTTGGTCCTTTTCAATCGATGAATTTTAATACTTAACGTTATCTGTTCGAGATCATATGAAAATTCAAAACAATGCCATTTAACATCATGGAGTTGCTCACAACACAACAACGCATTGTGATTGTCCAAATTTATTGTGAAAATAATCGTTCAAAAACAACAACATTTGGTAAATTACAGTGGTAGGACGTAGACCGTATATCAACATGTTCATCCAGTTCGTAGTCCTGATGGCAGCTGTTAGTGAAAGTGTTCGTAATGAACCAAGCACATCAACCAGGCACCGTTTACAAGTTGATCTTCATTTGCATCCATACAAAATTCAATTAACTCAATTGAAGCCACCAGACCATTTAAATCGTCGTCGTTTTGATAATTGGATGCTTGAACGAAATGAAGGTTTCATCAAAAACCATTTAGCGATGAAGCTTATTTTCATCTTAAATGGTACGCCTATAAGCAAAATTGTTGAATTTGGGGAACGGAGAAGCCTCAGATTATTCGCGAAGCAGAAGTTTATCCTCCTAGAGTAACTGTTTGGTATGGTTTATGGTCTGTTGGCATCATTGGGCCATTTTTGAAAACCAACAGGAACATGCTCTTACAGTAAATGGGGAAGATTATCACAACATGTTAACTGGTTTTTGTGGGCCAAATTGAATGAATTGTGTGTCAACACGACGTAAGTTGTGCAACAATCCATTTATTGTCAACAAAATTAATAATTTGCAGAAATTTTGTAGTTCCTTGGCCACCAAGAAGCCCGAATTTAATACCACTTGATTAATTTTTGGGGGATGATTTGAAAGGTAAGGCTTATGTTAATCCACAAACAATTTAACAACTTAAAAACAACATTCGAGGTGAAATTGATTTCATTAATCCCCTTTCATTGGAAAAAGTCATCGACAATTTTGATGTTCGAATGCAGACCTGTAGACCTGCAGACGAAGCCATGGAGGGCATATGAACGATATTGTTTTTCATACATAAATGGATAGAACCAACTTTCCTTAACCGGTATTACGTGATTTTTATCCTCACCGCATCCATCCTGCTCAGTCGACTATTGTGACCAAATACGAGTCGATATGTTGGATAAATAATTAGCCAACACCCGTACATCACCGAAACGTATGATCTACTGAACATCTCGCTCCTGTGCATGAGAGTGTACGGGAAAACGCAAGGCAATTAATTTCTCGTTACATATCGATGATCAGCAACTTCGTGTGGTCTTACCGTTAAACTTCTTCCTTTGAGGCTGTCTTAAATCGCAATTCTATGCGAATAAACCGCAAACATTTGATGCCCTCAAAGTAAACATAACGAACGTCATCCAGCAAATTCTGCCAGATATATGCGACAAAGTAATCGAAAATTGGGCCTCTAGAATACGTGTTACCAAGGAAAGCCGCGGCTTATATTTGAACCACATTAATGCCATAAAATATTCTTTGCAATAAAATATTGAAAGGTTTACTTTGGAAAGTTTAAGTTGGAAGCGGTAAAATTCATCAATTAATGTTTCTTTGTTAATAATGGGTTAGGGAAAAGGTTCGATCGACCTAAATATGACCTTTTGCCATTTTTCTGGTACAGCCAAGATCTCATTCGCCTCTTTTGAATTTAATGTAAAACCATTAAGATGGTTCTGCATGGCCCGGAACAAATGGTAGCCCGATGGTGCAAGGTCAGGACTATATGGTGGATGCATCAAAACTTCCCAGCCAAGCTCTCTCAGTTTCTGCCGGGTCATTAATGGTACGTGTGGTCTAGCGTTATCCTGATGTAACACAATTCTCATTCTGCTGATTAATTTTGGGCGTTTTGAGCCCGATTGAGAGATGCAAAGAAGATGCACGATTCCTTTCTAATCCCACCAAACACACAGCATTACCTTTCTCGGCGATAATCCTGGCTTTGATATCGTTTGGAAAGCTTCACCTCGTTTCGTCCATGATCTTTTCCGCACAACGTTCATCACCAGTAATCATATTCGCTTTAAAAATGGCTCGATTTCGTTCCGTTTCAGCAGCGTTTCGCAGATAGAAACCCGGTCCATTAAATGTTTAACATGTCATTCATGTGGTACCCAAGCGTCATGCTTTTTTTTGTATTCAGCCATTTTCAAATGGTTTAAAACTATTTTGTGATGAATATTTAGTTCTTTACCAATTGCATGGCTGCTTATATGACGGTCTTCTTCAATTTTCTGCATGATTTCATCGACTTTTCCAGTGGTTGGTCGACCAGAGCGAGGTGCTTTTTTGACATCCATATTGCCAGAACGAAAGCGCTTGAACCATTTTTTTGCTGTTGATTTTGATAAAGCACTTCCTCCATAAACAGCACAAATTTTTTCGCAAGCCTGAGTCGCGTTTTTACCTTTGTCGTAATAAAATTGTAAAATATATCGAATTATTATTTATCTCCATGTTTAAAATGTTGTAACTTTTTATTCACTTCACAGATTTTAATGTTTTCAAAGTACAAGTTAAAATGTCACCTTTCAAACACATATAAGAATTGTCCGATACGATCAATGGTTACTGAGATACATGAATGTAAAGTTATCTACCGGGAAAAAGGCCACGATCTTTTTCCCCTACCTATTATTATGTAAAATAGAAATGCGAGCAGTAACTTTGGTTTCGAAATAATTTCAACAGCTTGCTCCAACGTTTCGTTCTAGGTAGTCGGCACCATCGATAATGCATAGTCTGGATTAGACATATATCTGTATGCGATGTAGCTAGAAGCAGCTTATGTTTAAAAGTTGCTGCCAATAAGGATTCCAAGTAACAGTGGAATAATAAATTTTCTATGAGGCAGACGAAGGGTGTTAATACAGTAAATCAATACAGTAAATCTACATATGAAATAACGGTAATAGTATTTTTTTAGTTTGCTTTTAATTCCTCTATTTAGTCTGCCGATAAAAAAAATTGCATGCAAATCAATTGCTTCATTTAATTTCGGTGAGTGATTTGATGAACAAGCGCTTCTAAAATTTACAGAAGTTAAAAATATTGCACATCGTGCTGTGACCGTAATTTGAAAGATAATTGCGTTCTTGCAGTTCGAAATTGATGTCCAAAAATCAAAATTTTTATTACATGAAACAATTGAGATGCATGAATTTTTTTGTGAGTAGGTAGTACTCATAACCTGGATGGATCTCTTCCAGTAAACACATAGTGGATGGGAACCGTCGATGGAGTTCATAATGAAGGCAATTTAAATCAAAGATGCATTCAAATTCTTTCCAAAAAAGGGCGGGCAACACTGGCAATTGAAGCTTATACATTTTTAATTTACGGCTTCAGCTTAGACCTCCTTCTACTATACCAGGTATTCTCTGACTAACTGAATGTAAATATTTCTGTTCATCTCCCTGATTATTGCAGCGTGTTTAAATCAGAGCTGACAGATAGGTTGAGGAGGTCCTCAATTAAAGAATATTAAAGTTTTAAATCTCATGGAACAGTCTGTCAGACCCATTAGAAGATCGTAATATTTGCTTGAGACACTCCTATTTGTTTCAATAGTCCACCAGTAACACTGAAGTTCATGCTAAATGCATAGAATGACTTTGAAATGTACCTAAGGCCAATTAAAAATCACATCTCCTCTAAATTACTTATTATAAATTCGCCTGAATGTTTACTCACACCAATACTATTACAATAAATGTGTTGTTGTTGTACTTTTCGGATTAGTTTGGATGAACTTCACTAGCATGGTTGAAATAGAGTTTGCAACTCTATTTAACATTTAAAGGACTACAAATCCGTTGGATAGTTAATACTTAAGGAAACATAAAAACCACTATAGTTACAAAAAAGTCTTTCACGTCATCTTAAAATTGTGAAAGGGATTGCCAAGGATTATAAATCTCGCTACAAATTTAGAGAGAACTGCCATCGAAAATACTATAGTGACCCAAACATAACTCTAACTTCTAACAGGTTTTCGACAAAAAATCTTTTTCTCGTTTTTCAACATAAATTTGACCCTTGTACTTCATACTTTATAATAAAATTGAAAGATTCCAGTCAGTTTTGGCCAAAAATGGCAAACCGGAAGTGGCACGGTAAAATGGCTATTAACTAAACAATTCTAAATTAAATTTGCAACAATACCGGCCCAGATTATTTGACAAAAATCTGTTCAACAAAAATTCAGTATCTGTACAGCCTATACGAGTTTGGGCCACCTGACAAGGCAGTTTCTATTGGAGCTTTCTCGTCTTTTGCAAATATTTTGAAAATCGGCATTTACGAAAAAACGATTGAAAACAAAAAGAGTGGAGATTAAATTTCAAACAAAATTAGTCCAAATAATTTTTTAAACTTTACCGGAAATGACGGCTTTTCATAAAAAAAGCTTATTTTACCTAAATTCGGCATCTGTACGGCGGATTGTCTATTGAAATGTAATTTCATAACTAAACTTTTCAATTAATTGCAAGCTTTTTCATTTTCTGCAACGATGTTGAGAAGGATTCCATTTTCAACAAGGATTGATCTTTTTGTTTTTCTGAAATTTAAGCAGGATGATTTGATTAGCAGGATTTGATTATTTGTTTTACCTTAAATTCGGTCAGTTTGTTATTTCGTGTGGTGTATTCGAGATCCTTATTCGTGGTAAAAGAATGTCGGGTGTTGCTACAACATATGATCCCTCCATTTTTATTATGCAAATACCTGCCAAACCGACTGTAGTTTTCTGCTTGTTTAACATATTCAGTGTGTGGATATAACTCTGCCCTTTCCCAACAGGTGTCGTTACTAGTACTGCTTACGTGTACTTTAAATGGGCAATACTGATTTTTTTTAGATACTTGATGTCAGTTGTCGCAGTATGCGACATTTTGATGAAGTGTAAACAACTAGTATTTTTACCTACTTGAAAATGACGAATTTTATTCGAAATAAACATCATTTGCGGAAAGTTTTATTACATTATTTTATTGCAAAGAAGAGTGCCGCGGAAGCTTATCATTTGCTTGTGGAAATTTACGGTGAGTTTGCTTCATCAAATACAACTGCAAAGAATGGTTTAGACGATTTAAAAATGATGATTTTGGCATTGAAGGTAAAGAGCATGGAGAACTACTACATTCATTGCAATAAGGTTATGCTCTGTATCTGGTGGGATCAGAAAGGTGTAGTATATTATGAACTGCTGGAATCAGATGAAACTATCAATGGCAATGTCTACAGCCGACATCTAATCCGTTTGTAGAGCTATAAAGAAAAAACGACGGGAAGTTTTACCCCACCCGCCGTATTCACCAGACATAGCTCCTTCAGATTACTACTTATTCCGGTCGATGCAGTTTTATTTTTCTGATCTAGAAAATTGGCTTATTGATTGGACCGCCTCTATAAAGACCAGGATCTGAGAGGGAATCCGTAAATTACCTGAAAGATGTGGGATAGTAGTAGCTGCAGATGGATTTTATTTTAATTAGAAAAGGGCGGAATCATATTCACACACCCAATATTATTTTGTGTTTGCCTATAAAACATAAAAATCATAAATGAATAAATAAATCATAAAAGGGCAATTTAAATATTTCCTATTTATTTCGCATTTTAATATTATGAAATTAATAAAAACATTTAGTTATTTGCATTTTTTTTATTAGTGTTGGTTTTATTACACATACATATGTGCATAATGCATATTGGATCATACATAAATTTTAATGTTTATGATGTTGTTTAGTGTTTATTAGTTACTTGTTTTTATTTATGGTTTTATGTAATTTAATTATTTTTTATATTATAGGCCTGAATTTGTGTGCACCTGAAACAATTCCCACGGCGAACAGTTAGAGTGGATTTTAAGGCATAATGACAACGTGTAATGCGCTTCAAAGTAAATATAAACAACTCATTTTAACACATCACCTGAGAAATTAGGAAAATACATTTTATTCAAGAACATAATTTCCTTCTAGAGCGATACAAGCAGTGTAACGCCTCTCTAACATTTCGGTGCCCTTTTTGTAGAACGATTTATCTTTATCTTCTAAATAAGCTTCAGTTTCAGCAATCACTGCGCCAAATCTAGCGAATCAGTGGATGCCGAAGCAATCCAATGTGAAATTCGTGTAATTTTGCCATTCTTGTGGTCGACTTGTGATATGGTGCATTGCCTTGCTGAAAAGAGCATTTTTTCATGGATTAATGTTCGTGCAAAATATGACCAACAGGTCCCCTTTGATATCTTTACAATGGCAGCTATCCACGCAACTTCACTTTACGGTCTTTCAAAACAATTTCGTGGATTTGTTTTTATGTTTTACCACCAGTCAATGGTGGTGGATTTTCCAGGTGTAGAGTCCGGATAATACTTATCAAGCCACTGCCTTGCTTGAACGGTATTTTTCCCATCAAAAACAGTGTTTAATCAACACACATCATTCTTTTTTTCCATTGGTTTGACATTAACAACAGTTGTATCACTTAAGCAACTGTAACTTGTAAACTAATGGTCGGAATGTAACGCAATTTTGACACATATCGTTTGAAGGTTAGCAGAATTTAAGAATTATGGGTTTTGGATTTGTGGCACCATCTATGTGTCGTCACAACATTTTATTAGCGTCCCAGAGGTAATGATATAGGAATACGGTCTTACTAATAAACTGATTGGAAATCCCAAAGAATTTGGTAATTCGCGAGTGAATGACATTTAGTGCAATACACAATTTTCTAAATTTTGAACTCGACACATACAACTAACTCTTACTAACATATTGGCAATCTATGATAATTGATTCGAGTTCAGATAGAATTGAATAAGTCATAGACTAATTGTATCGGAATTAAAGACTTCGAATAATAACAGCCGAAGAGCCCTATTCAACATTAATTGGAAAATAAGGCGCAAATAGAGGACTCCTGTTGGGTTCCTAACCGCCATATTGAATTATTCAGAATTGTTTTACACTGTTAACATTTTATATACGAAAATTATCGAATTGTTTATTAAAAATTATAATTTGATTATAAATTTTGAAAGGCAAGGAACCATAAAAAATGCAGGTGGAAATGGCTCATCTTGGCTACCTGACTATAATCTCGTTAAGTCGCTGGGTTTTGGCTCACATTGATCAAATTCTGAATATTCACGGAAAATTGATATTAACAAGATTATATTTCTCAGCGGAAATCTTTTATACCGGAGATCGCTGAAGATAGATGATTTCGACGGGCAAGTGGCTTGTTGTTGTCCGACTTTGATAACTAAATTTTCAGCTTAAAACAAGCATAATGTATTGTGCATAATTGGCGAAACCGTGTCAGCCGGAACCAAACCAACTGTGCATCATTGTGCACTAGGGAACATTAAGAGTTTGCACAATAAGCACGATGCACTTAGATGGTTCTGAAACATTGATTCCTTCCGTCGGATCCTTGTTAGCTGGGACCACTAAAATAGCAGTCGAAATCATATAAAGCCAGCGAGAACCAACCCCTACAGAAAAACCATCTATGACACAAGAAGCACAAAGTATTGTGCACTAGAGGATTTATAAGCTAAAACCTTCTAGTTCAGCCGGATCCAAACTAACTAAGGCAAAAGTAGCTCAATGCCTTGTGCATCATTGTACACTTTCTGATTTTGCAAACAGAACCAATATTAAGCCAGCCAGAACCACTTAAATCAAACCGAAACCATTTAAAGCCAGCCGAAACTAGAATTTTATCAACCGAAATCATTAGAAATTTGCACGTTGAGCACAATGCACTAAAATTTTTATGAAACATATAAGGCTTCAGCCGGAACTATATACCAAGAACAGCCGGAGCCTCTATAACAGCAGCCAGAACTAAATTAAGCCAGCCAGAACCATACTTTAAAGATTCAAACTAACTATGGCGCATCATTGCATCATTGTGCACTACATGATTTTTCAGTCGACACCTTATAGTTTTAGCTGGAACCTTATAAATCCAGGTAGCTGAGGTACACTTTCTGATTTTTCAACCAGAACCCATATTAAGAAAGCTGGAACCATTTAAAGCCAGCCGAAACTATTTAAAGCCGGCCGGAACCAAAGTTCTACCATCCGGAACCATTAGAAGTTTCCACAACGAGCACAATACCCTCAAATATTTAAGAAACATATAAGGTTTCAGCCGAAACTATATCAAGAACAGCCTGAGCCTCTAAAACAGCAGACAGAACTAAATCGAGCCAGCCAGAAGCACACTTTAATGAAACAAACTAACTATGGCGCATCATTGCATCATTGTGCACTAAATGATTTTTCAGTCGACACCTTATAGTTTTAGCCGGCACCTTATAAATCCAGACGGATCCAAGCTAACTATGGCACAAGTAGCTCAATGCATTCTGCATCATTTTGTGCTTTCTAATTTTTCAACCAGAACTCATATTAAGACAGCTGCAACCATTTAAAGCCAGCCGAAACCATTTAAAGCCAGCCGGAACCGGAGTTCTGTCATTCGGAACATTCTTCATGTTTATGAAACATATAAGGTTTCAGCTGGAACCATATCAAGAACACCAAACTAACTATGACACAAGAAGCTTAATTCATTATGTATCATTGTGCATTATCAAGTTTTCAGTCCAATGTTAACGTCGACTAAGGTTGACGAACTGAAGCATTATTTTCAAAGTCAATTTGAACAATTTGGATACCTTGCTATCGCGTGAGTATATTCATTATGAAATGGTAAACCAAACTAACCAAAAATAAACTGCCAGCTGTTAAGGCAGCTAGCTGTTCCTGAAAAAAGTGTTACCAACTTAAAGCTCTATACCTCAAAATGAAACACCATTTATGTTTCACAACCTTTGCAATACAATTCATTTAATTGTGCTCTTTGTGCAAGCTTTTAATAGTTCCGACTGATAAAACTCTGGGTTCGGGCTTAATATTGGTTTCGGCTGAAAAATCAGATAATGCACAATGAAGCACAATGCATTGTTGTGCCATAGTTGGTTTCATTCTGGCTGGAATGGTTCCGGCTGGCTTTATATGGCTCCAGCTGGCACTATTGGTTTCTGGCTAGAAAATCATATGGTGCACAACATGGAGCACAATGCATTATGTTTCTTGCATCATAGTTGGTTTGGTTCTATAGGACATGGTGTCGGCTAGCTTTATATGTTTCGGCTGCTATTGCAGTGGCTTCCGCGACTGGCTTATTATGGGTAGTAGCTGAAAAATCGGATAGTCTGATGCACAATGCATTGTGCTTCTTGTGCCATAGTTGGTTTGGTTCTATAGGGTATGGTTCCGGGTAACCTGTTGTAGTGGTTTCGGCTGTCATTGTTATGGTTCCGGTTAAAAGATTATATGTTTCGCAACCATTTAAGTGCATTGTGCAAACTCCTTAAATGGTTCCGGCTGACTTAAAATTGGTTCCGGCTCAACAATCAGACAACATAATAGTTAGTTTGTTGTTGGGGAGAGAAATCAAGAACAAGAAACAATTAATGAGATTCGTTTATCTCTGAGAGTAAAACCGGATTTCTCTGATAATTTGGTTTTCTTTAAATCATTTTTGTTTCTAAATATTCAATGAAGTGAATTAAAGGTAGACACAAATTTAAAACTACTTAGCTTTTATTCGAAGTCATGGGCCGTGCAAAACGTTAAGTGAGGATGAGAAAGCTAAAATTGATGCTTACAAAGCATCACATCTTTCGAGGCGCGGGATTGCAAGTAATATCGGCAGAAGTAAATCAATAATTACTAAAACCTATGAGCAAAACATGAAAGGGCGAATAAAAGAAGCTACATCACCGCAAGGCAAACGTACTATCGTTCGGGAAGCCTCGAATTCCGAATATTTTTTGGCGAAAATCAAAGCAAGAATCGGTATAACAGCAAGTGTAAGTACTGATTGACGTATTACTAAGTGTGCTAAGCATCTTAAGTTTAAAAAGCTACAAAAAACCGCCACTGATTGCTTTACGGAAAGAAAATCGTTTTGAATTTTGTAGTGTTCAGTCAGCGATGAAACAAAATTTAATTTAGACGGGCCAGATGGCTACAATTATTTTCACGATCTAAGAAATGATGAAATGTTTTTGAGACGGCATCACAGCAGAGAAGGCGGTATTTATTGGAAATAAGCATTGAATCATTTCCTATGTTTATTGTATTTGACTTTTGTGGCTAACTTCACTTCTGTACGAACCATCTATCAAGTAACACGCGAAAAACATCATAAAAGGAAGGAAGTTTTATAATTAAATTAATTTAGAATTATCCGTGTTTCATTTTCAAGTTTCCAGCTCTGATTAGCACTAATTCCATTAGGCTATGGCCCCAGTGCATGAAGAATACGGATATATCGGAAAAATTAAGGCAGATTAATTGGCTAAATTGATTTTCGGTGTTGTGAAATTCACATACGGTAAAAGATGGCGTCAGCTGACAAATTATTTTGTATGGAAATACAAAATGGAAATGCTTCTTAAGGAAAAAGGTTTATGGACAGTCATCAATGAGGTACAACCATCACCAGTTACAGCAGCGTGGACAGCAAATGATGAAAAGGCACATTCAATAATCACATTGAATGTAGAAGATGATTAAATTAATCACATCATCGGTGCAGATTCAGCAAGAAGCGCATGAAGAATTCTTAAGGAAACGTATGAATCAAACACGTCAAGCAATCGTGTGCTCATTTTGAAATTAATCATGCAACAGCGGCTTGATGAAGGCGGAGATGCGGAAAAACACGTAAATTCCATGAACGAGCTGTTTCGAAAGTTATTGGCGTTTGGTGCAGATTTTGGTCCGGAATTTTTTATGAGTGCTACGTTGCTGGCTTCTTTGCCACCAAGCTACGACGGTTTGGTAACGGAGCTCGAGGGTAAAGAAGAGGGTGAATTAACACTCACGTTGGTTAAATCAAACGGATGACACTGCATTAAAGGTTGACTCATCAAGTGCAACGAAAGGTCAAAAAGGTGAAAATAAAAGGTCTGAGTGCTATTTTTGCAAAAGAAGCGGTCACATCAAAAAGGATTGTCGAAAATACAAGACCTGGCTCAACAAAAAGGAATGAAGTGATCAGAAGGCGAATCTAGCACACCAAGGATAAGGATACTTTCGTCAATATCGATATGAATTGTAGTGATAAATTAAGCGTTGCAAGTGGTCAACAATTAACAGCTGCGGGTAAAGGCACAATTAAGATCGATTTTCTGAGCGAGGAAAATCAAAGTGTTCCAGTAAGAATCACAGACGTGTTGCTAATGCCAGATATCAAAGAAAATTGGCTTTCAGTCATAACGCTAACGGAAAAAGGTTTTCAAGTAAATTTCAAGGGCAACAAGTGTGAAATAAGGGAAAACAGTCGGCAAATTGCAGTTGGCGAAATCGGCGGTAAACTTTACAGACTAAAGGAACCTCACAAAGTTTACTCGGTCGAAAAGAAATCCAATGGATGCATACATTATAGGCATAAGGTTCTAGGCCATAGAGACGTCGAAGTTGTGAAATCAATGGCGAAACAAAATTTGGTTAAAGGCATCAACTTCAGCGAGTGTACAGCGGATTACGAAATCAACTCCAAGTGCAGAGTGTATCTCGAAGGAAAAATTACTCGAATCAAGTTTCCCGGTCAAGTCGAGTAATAAAGCAGTTGTAGTCATGAATCTGGTTCATTCGGATGTTTGTGGAAACGACCACACCATCAGGTAATCGTTATATTGTGACATTCATAAACGATTACTCAAAATTTACAGTCAGCTAGCTAATCGCCAATAAATCATCAGTTTACAGCAAGTTCAAGGAATATAATGCGATGGTAAAGGTTCAATTCGGAAAGAAACCTATAAGGAGGAGAGTACCTCAGTAATGAATTCGTGAATTATCTAAAGTCCAGCGGAATTCAAATCCAGAGAACTACTGCGTACACACCTCAACAAAACGGAACAGCGGAACGCAAACACAGAACGTTGGTAGAAGTGTCTCACTGCATGCTAATTGATGCAGGTCTAGAGAAAAAGTTTTGGGGCGAAGCTGTAATAATGGCTAATTATGTTCAGAATCGTTTGCCAACACAGGGTACAGAAACAACGCCATACGAAGGCTGGTTCCAGAAAAGTCCGAATGTGCAATACTTCATTAAATTCGGATCAGAATGTTATGAGCATATACCAAAGTAAACAAAGCAGTGCTGGTCGGTTATGATTACAAATCAAAGGCATATCGTTGTTACATTCCGGAAACCGATCGAGTCACAGTTAGTCGAGATGTTCAGCTCGTCTAAAGGGGCCATTTGTTACCTATCAAGTCCAGCAAAGATTACCAACAGGGACAAATTATCGATAATTCAGGGTTGAACAACTTTGAAGATGCAGAAAACGATCCAGTACAAGAGGAATTAGTCGGTGAAAAAATTCAGGAAGAGAATCCAATACAGGATCATGTTCAGAATGAAGATGAGGAGCAAGGTGTTAGACGATCACAACGCGCTAACAAAGGAATTCCACCACAGAGATTTATTGAAGAAATGAACGTGGTGAATTCAGTCATTCAAGAACCAAAGTGCTACGAAGATGCTATCAAGTGTGATCAAAAGAGGCTGTGGATTCAAGCAATAACAGATGAGATGAAGTCATTGATGGAGAATCAAACATGGGAGCCTGTGAAAATTCCAGAAGGTGCAAATCTAGTTGGCTGCAAGTGGATTTACAACACAAGGCAAGGCTTGTCGCTCAAGGTTTTTCGCAGAAATACGGTACTGATTATGATCAGGTGTTTGCTCCAGTTGTTCGTCAAACTACGTTTCGAACATTGCTTACAGTGGCAGCAAACAAGGACATGAATGTTTATCATCTAGATGCGAGAACGACTTTTCTCAACAGTGAATTGTCTGAAACAATTTACATGAGACAACGTCCAGGATTCAAAGTTGAAGGCGGCGAAGATTTAGTGTGTCTACTAAAAAGGAGTTTATATGGTCTAAAGCAATCAGCGCGCAATTGGAACAGAACAATTCATCAAATTCTTGTTCAAAGCAAGGTCATTGCTGGTGAAAACAACGAGATAATCTCCAAGTGCGAAATATTTTTAAGTTCGAAATTCAAGATTAAGAACTTGGGAGAGATTAAGGATTTCTTGAGTCTTCAAATTAAGAAGGAAGCAGATGGCCATTACACGTTGAATCAGACTGCTTACATTAGTTAACTACTAAAGGATTTCCAAATGTCTCATCCAAAGGAGTCCTCAGGTCCATTATTAGTTGGATTGGTAAAGGAGGAGATACGAATTTGTTGTTGGGCAACGGCAAATATCAAAAGTTGCTTGGTTGCTTACTGTACATGTTAGTCAACACGAGACCTGACATATTGGGAGCGGTTTCAATTCTCGCACAAAACATATCCAGTCCAAACCAGTAGGATTGGAACGAATTGAAACGAGTATTAAAGTATCTCAAGGGTACTGCCATTTTGCGATTGTCACTTCGGAAGAGCGATGGTTCGGATCAGTTAATCGGATATGCAGATGTAAGTTGGGCTGATGATCGCGCAAGTCGAAAGGCACAATCTGGTTACATATTCAAGTATTGTAACGGTATTCTCAGTTGGTGCAGTCGAAGACAGGAATGCATTGCATTATCATCAACGGAAGCAGAATTTATTGCGTTGTCTGAAACATGTCAAGAGGCGAATTGGATTCGTCGTTTACTCAACGATTTCGATCAGCGCATCGGGAAACAGACGACAATTTTTGAAGATAATCAAAGTTGTTTGAAATTCATTAAGGAGGAGAAATTGTCGTCGCGTACCAAACATATTGATGTTCGAGAGGCATTTGTCAAGGATTACGGAAAGTATGGTAGCAGATTTATTGACAAAACCATTGGCGGGACTTATTGTATTTGACTTTTGTAGCTAACTTCACTTCTGTACGAACCATCAATCATGTAACACGCGAAAAACATCATAAAATAAAATAAAGGAAGTTTTATAATTAAATTAATTTAGAATTATCCGTGTTTCATTTTCAAGTTTCAAGTTTAGTATTATTGGCTGGGGCGCTATTTTGTGATATAAAACCGTTGATTTAATTTTCCCACAGACAGTATAACTGGAATATCCTAGAAAGCATTTCTTGAAAATAATTTTCTGAAATTTTTGGCCGATTCATAATGCGCGTGTCGTAAAAACTGAATTTAGAACCAAGATATTGCAAATTTACCGTGGCCCCCATATTCTATGGCTAACATTCTATGGCTAACACGAACAATTTTCGAAGGAGGAAAACAGTTCGAAGGCACTGAGGAACTTAAATAGACGATAAAATCAGCTTGGAGTGATATTTTCTTCAATTACTTGAGATCACCGTGTACGATTCCTAATCGAGTTTACAAAATGATTTAAAAAAGTGATGGAAGTACCAACTACTAGAAATTAAATTTTAGTGTTTTGTTTTGTTTTAAAAGAAATAAAAAAGTTGAGTTTCAGTATTCCTGATTCGCTTTGTTTTGTTCATTATTTTGTCTTTTTTGAATTGGTCCCTATTCAAGTGAAAAGCACTCAAATTTTATTTCTTGATTTAAACAAAATTAAAAATATGACGGGATTGCTCTCAGAGACGAACGAATTTCATTCATTGTTTTTGTTACTAATTTCTCTTCCCAACAATGGATAAAAGAGAATAACTCAAGAGAAAAGGAAAATAGAAAATTGGAAAAAATTATGTTGGCCCTATTCAAGTGATGCTGTGTGTATGTTTCACAACCATTTAAATGCATTGTGCTCGTTTGCAAACTTCTAATAGTTTCAGTTGATAAAACTCTGGTTCTGGCTGGCTTTAATTGGTTCCAGCTGGAAAATCAGACAATGCACCGGATGGTTTTATAAGATTCCGGCCGGAATAATAATGCTCCATATAATCATATAGTGCACAATGCATCATCCTACTTGTGTCATAGTTGGTCTGGTTCAGACTGGTATCCGGTTCCGGCTGGTGTGATGAACATTTTTTATGTCTGCAGTAATGTATAGAGAGAAATGGAATCAGATTTGATCATAGACCACTTTATGTTTAAATGGTGACATTATTCGAAAATTTTCAAAATATCAGCGGCATGTATTGCTACTTCATTCTTTTTGGCCACATAGGTAATTAAGGAGCAAGGTATAAGTGGTTGAATTTTGATATAGATGGCACCTGTTATCTTGACCCAGAAACTAATAAATTTGTTTGGGGTAGGTAATTAACTTACCTTTATAAAAATAATGTTCAACTTTCTTCCCGTTCGAGGACTCACCTTATCTCCCACTCGTTATACGAGTACATCATCAGTTCCGCTCTACACCAATATTATACCACAACATAAATAAAATAAGACGAGGTTTTTGTTTTTGTAATTATTAACATAAATATAATTTAATTATTTAAGATTTTTTTTAATTATATTAAGAAATTTTTAATTTATTACCTAATTTTATCACGAATTTTTTATTTTTTTTATTTTTTCAGTTTTTTTATTAATTTTTTTTTTTTTGGTTTGTGAATTTTCAATAAATTTCAATTACAAAATTTATTACAAATATCCTAAGCTTAGTACGATTTTTTTTTTTTTTTTTATCAAAATCAGATTTTTTATATATATGTATAATAAAATGAAAAAAAAAAAAAAATAACAAAAAAAAGAAAAAAGATTTATTTACACGAGAGAGAAATACAATTGAATATCTAATAATCATACAGAAATTTCTTGAATTTGAACACGTTTTTTAGCTGTACCTGGTGTTGATGGACCACCACGCAAAATACCACTGCCCGTTTGTTGTTGTTGGTGCTGTTGCTGTGGTGGCGATGGTATTACATGTATTTTTGGTGGCGGTGGTGGGTCCGGAACACATTTTATAAAACTTTCTTGGCCATAATTTGTTTCGTTCCCATCGTCATCTTCGTTCGTGTTTACATCTGTTTCGTTGGTCGCTGTGTCCGCGTCCTGTAACATTACGCTCTCCGATTGAGTCGCTTGATTACATACTTCGGGACCCGTATTAAAACTAACGTTTAAATATTGCGTCGATGTAGATGGCGTTTGGGAATGCTGATGCTGTTGCGATTGATGCATATGGTGTACATGGTGATGGTGTGGCGTTGTTTCGGGTGGTGTTTGTGTTGTCATATTATGCAGATGGTGATGATGGTGATGCGCCGTTAAAAGTGGTGGTGATGCAGATGTTGTGATTGTGGTTGTATACGTAGGTGGGAATGGAATTAAACCATCGGCGGCACGATTGCACATTGTGTTTTTATAAGTTTCTTTCATTAGACTATCGGTAGGGCTTACACTACGTGCCGGTGAATGATTACAAGTCTTTCGCGGCAGTTCAACATTACAAATATCTGCTAGTGCACGCTTTTCTTTAATCGCCTGCTTTTCATCGTAACAATCGTACTCGACAAAACTGCTGCCCGATGTATTAAATTCGACCAAGCTTTCAATACTTGATTTGCGGCTACTCTTATCACATTTGGAGTCTAAATTGGAGGTGATCGAGAGGTGGCTCGATTCGTTTTCAGTCAATTCCTCTTTACGTTTGGCGTCAGAAGCTCTCTTCTCGCGTTGATAGTAGATTCCGACAAAAATTAAAATGTTTAGTAGTAAAAGAAAACATCCGACCGCGATCGTCACGGTAAGCGCAGTTGTGTAACTTTGGTAGTGCGTATTTGCCAATCGTTTTAACAAATTAGTGTTTGTATTTGCATTTATATTAAACTGCTGGTTTTGTTGTGGTCGCGTAGCCGCTAGTGTTGGAACTATAGTTGTATTTGGTGGGCACTCTGTAGTCGGAACGGTTGGTACGGTACCATCTGTACGTATTAAGGTGGTCGACGTCGTTCCTACCGTGAACAGCTTAATAGGCGGCGGTCTCAACATGGATTGCGGCCTTACAATTCCATCATAGTGTATTGCACTCTCCTCTACGAAATGATGATGCTTCATTGACATTTCACCTGAATCCGTTTGCGTATGCAGCTGAGGTATTAAACTCAACCACATCGATAGTTTGTGTCCACGATAGTGACTTTTTATTTCGGCCCGCGCGCCTGTAATATTAAAAAAATCTTTTTAATTGTCGCAACTAATAACCACTCTAGACAGAAACCGTTAAACTATACCTAGCTCTAAATACAGTTGATTTATTGAGTCATATGCGTCCCAGAATGGCATATCGCTCGATTTGGGTACATAGTTCCCGTCATCTAAATCTAATTCATCGCTGTTTACTCGTGGGGTCGGTTTTGAATCGTCCTCTTCATTATCCGGTTTATTTGATTCTTGCGAATCATCTTCGTCTGATTCATCATGGTCTTCACTATCGTGCGCTTGATCGTTGAAATGTATGTTGCGAGCGTTTCGTCGTTCGTTTATCATCGTAAATTCACGTTTTATCACCTTGTGCAGCTCCATATTTTGATTATAATTACTATTTGTACCTTTATTATTACTATTAACATTACTATTTATATAATTATTACTATTTAGTGATGATATGTCTGATGACGATAGTGAATAAGTGTCTGATACTATAGATAATGAAACTGGCGGAGGTTTAAATTCATTTGGATTCCTGGAATACCAAAAATAAATCGTAATTAGTCCCAGTCATTAGTGTAACGTGCATGCCGAATTTGCTCACCCATTTTGTGCGAAATTGGATAAATATCGAACTAATACTCGACTAACTTTTATATCTTGTTTTGTGTAATTGTATGGAAATAATGAAGAAAGTGGAAGTCCCAGACAAAAAGGCACATCTTCACCACGAACAGAACCACTTCGCTATAATAAATATAAAAATCAGCAAAAATAAAAAATTCCGGTACTATGCGACTCACCAGTGGGAAATCACGTTCACCTGATTGATGTCTGAAATGTAAAAAATACGATCGTCCACCTCGCAAACTATGTAAATGACCTAATTTTATAAGTGGCGCAACTGTATGGCCATCACTTAATAATTCTAGAGTTGCATCACGGGCCCCCATTGGATTTCGCGGAGACCTTTCCCACTCGGTGTACTCATTCTGCAAATATACAAAATACATAATTATCACCTATTGATTTATAATATTTTTTGTTACATTAAGAATCGTATTCTCCCGATTCGACACAATTCCCGCTCCAACTCATTCAATGACAACTAAATTGTAATTATTTTTTTCAATTTTTGTTATGTTCAATTTTAATTTATTTGGGTGGTAATATTTTGTGTGGTTTTTAAAATCAAATATCTAAGTCCGTTGTTTTAAAACGATGTTCCGCGAGCCAAATATTCATAAGTGGTGACCAAATGGCACAGTGGTTAAAGCTTTGGCGTTTGGATTACGATCTGCGATGAAATGGAACATATCTACGTCAGAGATCAAAACTCATGGGCCACCCATCTTCCATGCCAGTATAGGCTGGCATGGTGCTATGCAATGTACGTCCTCTAAGTGGCCGACACTGGCGTAAAAGAAGGATGGAAAAAGCAAACCGCGAAAGAGTTGGGAGAGCTTTGGCCCCAGAACAGATTGCAGTGATAATAAAAAAAAATACCAATCATAATTGCAATTTGGTACGATTAACCGAAAATAAATTATAAATCGGCTTGCGAATAAAATCTGAATTATGATCAACTGGTGTGGAAATAGGCTGATCCTCTACTATTTTACCTATGAAATTGTCTATTTCGGATGTAAATTAGATTTTAATTAAGATTGAATGGAATAAACGAGCCTTCTTTAAATTCTTTATAGAGTTCGTCAGAAGTGAAATATTGTAATGAAGTATTCAAACTATACTATGTCTACTCGACTGTACTATATTTTTAAATATTCGTTATATTTATTTCGCTTTTTCAGAAATATCTATTTCTTAAAGTCATTAAAATGTATCTGTCACAAAGCTTCCACTTGCAAAAATTTCGAGAGCCTGATCTCAAGTAAACTGTCTATCGAATTGTAACTGAAATCTATCATTCTTCGTTGCTGTACTAACTCTTTATTTGTAGACATTTTGTACCAAGATAAAATCTCTTTTGATCCTTCGAGTCGTTAGTTTGCTGGAAGTCTAACCTAGTGTACCTCAGCAGATGGCTTCAGTGATGTACAGAATCATACATCATACAAACTTCCAAACTTCTAAACTACTAAACTTTAAAACCTCTAAAATCTTAAACTCATAAACTTCTGTACTTTTAAACTTTTAACTTTTAAACTTATAAACTTTTAAACTTTTAAATTTTTAAATTTTTAAACTTTTAAACTTTAAACTTTTAAACTTTTAAACTTTTAATCTTTTAAACTTTTAAACTTTTAAACTATTAAACTTTTAAACTTTTAAACTTTTAAACTTTTAAACTTTTAAACTTTTAAATTTTTAAACTTTTAAACTTTTAAACTTTTAAACTTTTAAACTTTTAAACTTTTAAACTTTTAAACTTTTAAACTTTTAAACTTTTAAACTTTTAAACTTTTAAACTTTTAAACTTTTAAACTTTTAAACTTTTAAACTTTTAAACTTTTAAACTTTTAAACTTTTAAACTTTTAAACTTTTAAACTTTTAAACTTTTAAACTTTTAAACTTTTAAACTTTTAAACTCTTAAACTTTTAAACTTTAAAACTTTAAAACTTTTAAACTTTTAAACTTTTAAACTTTTAAACTTTTAAACTTTTAAACAACTTTTAAACTTTTAAACTTTTAAACTTTTAAACTTTTAAACTTTTAAACTTTTAAACTTTTAAACTTTTAAACTTTTAAACTTTTAAACTTTTAAACTTTTAAACTTTTAAACTTTTAAACATTTAAACTTTTAAACTTTTAAACTTTTAAACTTTTAAACTTTTAAACTTTTAAACTTTTAAACTTTTAAACTTTTAAACTTTTAAACTTTTAAACTTTTAAACTTTTAAACTTTTAAACTTTTAAACTTTTAAACTTTTAAACTTTTAAACTTTTAAACTTTTAAACTTTTAAACTTTTAAACTTTTAAACTTTTAAACTTTTAAACTTTTAAACTTTTAAACTTTTAAACTTTTAAACTTTTAAACTTTTAAACTTTTAAACTTTTAAACTTTTAAACTTCTAAACTTTTAAACTTTTAAACTTTTAAACTTTTAAACTTTTAAACTTTTAAACTTTTAAACTTTTAAACTTTTGAACTTTTGAACTTTTAAACTTTTAAACTTTTAAACTTTTAAACTTTTAAACTTTTAAACTTTTAAACTTTTAATTTTTTAAACTTATAAACTTTTAAACTTATAAACTTCTAAACTTGTAAACCTGTATACTTGTAAACTTGAAAACTTGAAAACTTGAAAACTTGAAAACTTGAAAACTTGAAAACTTGAAAACTTGAAAACTTGAAAACTTGAAAACTTGAAAACTTGAAAACTTGAAAACTTGAAAACTTGAAAACTTGAAAACTTGAAAACTTGAAAACTTGAAAACTTGAAAACTTGAAAACTTGAAAACTTGAAAACTTGAAAACTTGAAAACTTGAAAACTTGAAAACTTGAAAACTTGAAAACTTGAAAACTTGAAAACTTGTAAACTTAAAAACTTGAAAACTTGAAAACTTGAAAACTTGAAAACTTGAAAACTTGAAAACTTGAAAACTAGAAAACTTGAAAACTAGAAAACTTGAAAACTTGAAAACTTGAAAACTTGAAAACTTGAAAACTTAAAAACTTGAAAAGTTGAAAACCTGAAAACTTGAAAACTTGAAAACTTGAAAACTTGAAAACTTGAAAACTTGAAAACTTGAAAACTTGAAAACTTGATAACTTGAAAACTTGAAAACTTGAAAACTTGAAAACTTGAAAACTTGAAAACTTGAAAACTTGAAAACTTGAAAACTTGGTAACTTGAAAACTTGAAAACTTGATAACTTGAAAACTTGAAAACTTGAAAACTTGAAAACTTGAAAACTTGAAAACTTGAAAACTTGAAAACTTGAAAACTTGAAAATTTGAAAACTTGAAAACTTGAAAACTTGTTAACTTGAAAACTTCAAAGCTTGAAAACTTGAAAACTTAAAAACAAAAACTTGAAAACTTGAAAACTTAAACTTGAAAACTTAAACTTGAAAACTTGAAAACTTGAAAACTTGAAAACTTGAAAACTTGAAAACTTGAAAACTTGAAAACTTGAAAACTTGAAAACTTGAAAACTTGAAAACTTGAAAACTTGAAAACTTGAAAACTTGAAAACTTGAAATCTTGAAAACTTGAAAACTTGAAAACTTGAAAACTTGAAAACTTGAAAACTTGAAAACTTATAAACTTGAAAACTTAAACTTGAAAACTTGAAAACTTGAAAACTTGAAAACTTGAAAACTTGAAACTTGAAAACTTGAAAACTTGAAAACTTGAAACAAGTAACTTGAAAACTTGAAAACTTGAAAACTTGAAAACTTGAAAACTTGCTAACTTGTGAACTTGTTAACTTGTAAACTTGTAAACTCGTAAATTTGTAAACTTTTAAACTTGAAAACTTGAAAACTTGTAAACTTGAAAACTTGTAAACTTGTAAACCTGTAAACTTGTCAGAATCAGTTCTTCAGACAGACGTCCAGAGTGGCGTTCTGGAAAATTGAAGAAAATGAAAAAATTGTAGTTTATTTTATCCGCTTCTGTTCGGCATTAGTACATACAAGAAACAAGCATTTAAGGAAATTTATAATGAAAAACCCACAGCATCTCGAACATAGCAAAGTCTTTTACACTACATGTGGAGCGGTGAGTAATTAGTAAACTCGTGAGGTATCACAACGGACCGTTATTGATCCAAGAGTGTTTAAAGAGCCACAACTATCTAAACTAACCAAACCTAGGTTTAAACGAAGCAATGGAGTTTGGATAATCAACCGAGGCAGTACTTTAAAAAAATTATATTCTATAACTAATTAAATAAACGTTAGTAAACATGTTTTCAACAGAGCATCAAACTTTGAAACATTTAGATAAACAACTTTCCATTTTATAATAACTTAAATTAACAAACATTATTTTATATGAACCTCTCTTAATACCAGATAAATTTCGTTTTAATTTAAAGCTTTGTATTATTGTGTGAAAAGAAAAGCTCTCTTTTATGTCGATGGGAATAAATTTACAAGAATTTGACTATACCGTAAACACTAATTGACGCAAATTGTTGATTAAAAAGCAACATTTCTTAGAAAATTGTAAGACGAAGGTCGAGATTGGGCTTCGGTACATTAAAAACATATTTTGAATAATTTTCATGCGCTTCGGTAGAGATGTAAAAGAGTCTCTTAATTAAAACAATGTTAAGAAACACTGCATTGAAATTTAATTGACACAAAAAAATAACGATAAAATTTTTCTTAAAATGGGGGAATTTTTAATGAGATCTATTCTCTGAATACATAAAATATGGACATACCTGGAAAAATCTTAAAAAATTGTACAAAAAGGAACTCACCTTTAAGGCCGAATAAATTTCATTTAAATGTAAATGATAAATATTTCTAACATAAGTCCTAATGATTCTATCTCGTCTGGTTTCATTGAAACCAAATTCTAAATCTTGTGCGCTTAAATCTAAATACGATTCAAGTGATGTTAATCCAAATAATAGTTCACGCGATGGAAAATCAGCAAATTCTATCCCGGTCGTGCTGTAAATATCGGAACGTTTTTTATATAAGCAAAAATTTATTTTGTACTATAACTCACCTCGCAATCGCTGATCCAGTCGGTAGTGTTAATATTCTGGCAGTTGATTTACCTGGACCAACAATTACGGTGCCATCAACAAACGGTGCAAAACCAACCAGAAATCGTGGCGTATCCATTTGTATCGAAATTAATTCCGCTATCGATTTTGATCGCAAACACGGCGCAATATCATCGGACAACAAATCACCATGACAACCGGTGTGCTCAGCAACGCGACGCTTTATAAATATCGGATCGGACTGTATAGCCCAAGGTGATAGAGCTGAACCGCTCAATAAAATCGCACGATTTGCCAAATCTGAAAAAGAAATAAACGTCAGTCATTACTTATCTCGCGTCAACCGCTTTTGTCGCCGTTAATTTTCAAATCAATTAAAGGCAAACCACCAATACCACAACGAATGGAGAAAAACAGTTTTCGTATTTATGATGCCATCCAACCAGCACACATTCGTCACAATACACAAACCTCAATTAATATTGTCGTATACGTGTACAGAAAATCCGCACGACATAAATAAATTATTTTGTCACATGGCTTTTTTACAAATGGATGGATATGTAAAAAAAACAAAAAATTAAGTTACTGATAAAAAAGAAATGAAAACGTTAACCTGTTACAATTTTAATGGATTTTTCTCGTTATATTATGTTTTCCCTTTTCCCTTTTACTGTTATTACGATTATTGTTATCATTATATTTTGATCATGATTATTGTTTCGCTTGCTTTGCGCGCGTGTTTCTGGTATGAATGTCTACACGATACATGTAGCACAGTATAACACGGAAAATAACAGGTTTGTTGTTATTGTTCGTCGTGATAATATTCATGAGGTTCCCGGGAAATACGCGACTCGATTTTTTATGTACTATGCTTACACAGTGTTACACCGACCTGCCATTGGTAGATTTTATTTATAAAATTACATATAATTAGGTTGTTTTTGTGATAATGAATAAATGGAAAATCTCATTAGAATTTTCAAATATTACATTTGGTTTGCGATAATTAATTTGGCCCGGATAAATTAATTTGAAAAATCATTTCTGCAAAACTATTCTATAGATTCGTTTTCTTCCTGCAATCTGTAATTTTCCATAAAATCTAAAATTTGCATTTTATAACTGCGATTAAAATGTAGAATGAAGTAAAGAACGATAAAATGAAAAATAAAATGCTTACAAGTCATGAAAGGTTCATTGTGAAATGTAAACAATAATTTGTTAAATTGTCATATTCAAGTAGCATTTTTTATTGTACTGTTATGTGAAGGAGTTTTATATTCTGATTATTACAGAGAACAAATTTATTGGAAAATTGCTAAATCAAAAAAAGCAAGATAAATTTAATTCTCGGAAAAGTAAGACATTTCATCATGAAATAAAATTAGGCCTTTAATTTTTAATTGAATCTTCTATACAGCGTGTCCCAGAAGTGGACGATCAAACGAAGCAGGGTGATAGCAAAAGTTATTCCACTTTTAATCTTTTTAGTGAAATCGCATGCACACCCACAAACAAATATTTTTTCCTTTTTAATACGATCTAGAAGAGTGTGCCGTTCCAACAAAATAATTTCTATAAGCTGTATAAACTTCTGTCAAGTAAAGTAAAGCATTTTTGGTTCTCTACATTTTTTGTTGATGTTTAAGTGACGCCAGCGGGAAAACAATATACTACAGAAAGTTCACCGACTATCAGAAAAATATGTAGATTTTAAAGTGGTACGACACACCTGACTATTCACAACATAATGTTTTTTATCAATTTTTTCACAAAGTAAGTCGTATTTCGAGGTGAGGTTACCAATACGTTGGAAGTTTGTTCGCTACGCAATTGTCAACCCCTTAGTAATCTCAAATTTTATTGTATTTAACGCATACATGCAATTTTTATATGAAATTTTGGCTATCACTCGGAATAACCCAAAATTTCATATAGAAATATACAATAAAATTCGAGGTTACAAAGGCAATTGCGTAGCGAATTATAAAAATTCGCTAAGGCATTGTGATTATACTTTGTATGAAAGTTCAAAGTATTTTCAATATTTTTGTAGTTTGGGTCAATGCAGTCTCATGAGACTACCAAATTTCCAAGATCTTGGAAAGACACACTCGTCTTTAAAAAATAAAATTAAACAAAAGAACTCGAAGTTTTTTGTAAAAAAGAACTCGAAGTTTTTTGTAAATTAATTTTTTGGTGGGTGCGCATGCGATTTCGGAAAACATTACTTGACTGTTTTTGTTTGATCGTCCATTTCTGGGACATCCTGTACATATGTACTTAGAACATCGTTAAAATAACCCAAATTTTGTACTAGTTAAATATTAATGGTGAGTTCACCCGCAGCATTTCTAAGGATAGGTTGTTTTTATTTCATTCACATTCGGAAATGGATGTAAAATTGTCCGCAGGATTTGGAATTTAGGACTCTTCTCTAGAAGTGAATGATACGCCTTCAATATTGAGTGTGATATTCTGGCGTTTTATAAGAAACGCACCATTCATTTTTGCGGCAAAGTCCCTATGAGAATTGCATCATTAAAAGAGGAGTTCTAGACTGTTCTGACTCCTTGTAACTGTCATCCAACGATTCTACAATTTGAAGCATTTCTCATTTATGGTTTTTTGTTGTGATATTTGCTCTTTGCTCACGTGGGTTATTCGAAGTTCAATATAACTGGCTAATTCCGACTTATGTTGCCTTAATGAAATTTTAATGTTTGGGAAAATAGTCACTTGGTTCTCGTCCTTATGGGTTACACCTTTTAGTTGTTTAGGGATGGTTTGGATTGTATATAATTTTTGTTAAAACCAGTGTCAATTAGGAATTTTAAGGTCTCTCCGTTTCTAATTGGAAAATCATAAAGTGGAAGCGAGGAGCGACTTAATCTGCTTGTTCACAATATTAGGATTATCGACGGACTCCATCGATAAACGTTTAAGGATGATTCATTAGATACTTTCTCTCTGCTTCATGTTCTGTTGTGTCCGTTTTGTAACTATTTTGTTCCGTGTGATATACCCTTTGAAATTTATTGGGCGAATATGATATAAGATCGTTGCGGGGTTTTCGCTAATATACGTTTCTGTAGAACTCGGTGATTTTTAGGTTAATTGTCGTAATTTATTTGCTCGAATTGGAAGACGGTCGATTTCCATAGATTCTTTATTTTTTATCACTCTGTTTATTGGTAGGAATGGTCTTTGGAGTACGGGATTTCAAGTAACGAATGGCATATTGAGATGTTGGAAAGGTCTAGGGAGTGGGTTTTGTGGCCTCTTTGGGTTGTGTAGTACTTGAAAATGGCTGTTTATGATTTAGAACTATACATCTTCTTGGAGGAAGAGAAGGCGGAAATTGTTTCCGTTGGTAACTATGGTGAATATTATGGGCATTATAAACACTCATAAGTGTAGCGTTGGAGCAGATCCACTAGATCTCTAATGCTGAGCAGCCGAGGCAAATCACCTTTCAATCTTCTGGAAATGAAGGAACCCTACTCAGAGTTATAAATTTAAAAAAAATAAATATCGAGTTAAAAATTTCTCGAAAAATTTAAAAATAAGTTACAATTAATCGTGCGAAAGCAAATTACGAGTACGTTATTAAAGTTTGCAATTTCATTTCTCTTTCTCGATACACTGATTATATACATAATGTCTGACACCGATCCATTAAGCCAATCCATACTAGAGCAAATCGCTCCTAGCAGCAATGCTAGCCCAAACAATGGCAATTCACCATTAAATCTGAACCAACGAACGGAACAGATTACTAATACAGTTTGGGAAATTTTAACGCTCGAGGGTCAAACTACAATTTTTCGCATAATTAACCAAATTTGGATTTAAATCAGGATATTCATCAAGCGATCAACATAATTTTTAGTGGATATAGGTATGTAACTACATCAGTTATTCCAACAAACCGAGAAATGGCTTGAAAGTCTGACAAACCACTGCAAATGATAAACAAAGATTTAAAATATATTCAACCGCTTCTAGAAATTATCCAGAATTATCCCGGGTTCCAGATCCCGGTTCTGCTGGTACCCACAATCAATTGCAAGTTGTACGCAGCCAGTAAGAACCATCATAAAGCGCTCGGGATACTCCTAAAGAGAAAAAATATATATATTTTCTACACCTTCACCACTAAAGAACAGAGTCCAGTTATTAAGGTGCAGAAGGAATTCACCAGGATAAATAAATTTCTTCGCAATATCAATAAAAAATGCTCCGTTATTCAGCTACCGTGCTTCACGGTGACTTTTGAGCCATCAACTAAACGTTCAGAAATAAACCCAGTTATTGGTGTACCCAGGTATACCGTGTATCTAGAGTTTAAAAAGTAAAATCGGCATTACAATGTTGCAACTGCGTTTGGGCATAGTGCCATGGGATATTTTTTTTATACAAATGTGTCAAATGTGCGGAGAATCACACATGAATGCCCAGAAAAGAAGTCATACATTGATAAGAGCTCGGTAATTAATATTTTTAAGCGATTAAAAATATTTCTCCAAATAAATATTTTCCAAGAGGTTTTTTCTCAAATTCCATCCTTCAGGTGGTTCTTTTCTTTCAGAGTGCACAGCACCGCGATATTCAAAGAAAACCGTAATCAATTCCTTGACTTTTGGTTTGTCTTTGACATGTTTTTCGGTTTCATCTCATAGTTGGAGGGCGCCATTCCGAAGCTTGTTGCTGGTTTGCATGTCAAACCCGTAAACCTATATAACCAGTTATAAGGCGTTTTATGAATATGGGGTCGGAATTGAAAAGAAAATTCAGTCTTCGGAACTAGTAGACCGGCGACCGGCAACGCATTTCATGCCCAAACAATTGGGTACAATGGTACGAATTGATTCGTGAGGCAAAGAAAGTTCAGCGGCTGTCTCTCTCATACGTAAATGACGATTTTCCGTTACCACTTCCTTCACTTTATTGATGTTAACTTCGTTGACGACGTTGATGGCTGACCAGAGCGAGACAAATCTTCCACCAGATTTCAACTGCTTTTGATGGGACTGTATCACTCAGATGCACGTGTTTTTAATAAAGTCGTTTCGTAACCCTTCTCTAACATTTTCAGCGATTCGGCACACGAAATTCCATTTTCAATACAAAATTTGAGAAAAATCCTTTGTTCTATATTTTTATTCATTTTAAGTTGGTACACTTGAGATGAACTGATAACATAGAGTACCGCAAACAAAGTAAATGACAGAGCGTGTTCAAACTTCACGTCAATTAGAGGACAGTTTTGCCGACTTAGCGATATACATTTTTTACAAATTCTAAATGATGATTTACCGTCACTTTTTTGACAAAATATTTTAGTGAATGTTTCAAATTTTTATGTTGTAAAAGACTAGTACGTACGTCCATCTGTTCCTTGATGAGTTTCAACTATTCCGCTTCGCATCCATTTAGAAG